>OY731403.1:21716910-21856910 GCA_963425845.1 Sphenostylis stenocarpa
TTTTCTTATAGTTATTTTTCGAAAACCCTATTCCTAATTCATCTATTTTCGAAAATCCCCAATTCCCAAACCCTAATCTTTCTACTTAAGGTTCTCTAAGGCTCTCTGCAAATAGAACAATCTTTTTCAAACAAAAGTTAAGAGTTGTGATTGCCAGAGAACTTTTTGTTAGAGGAAAAATGGGCTTTTGAAACCTAGTGTGGGCTAGAAGCGATAAGAATCACTGAGTGAGTTTTCTTGGTGGATTGTGTGTTGTGTCATCTCTAGGGAAAGTTGTTCTTCATCCTTTGTGGATTCAAAGGAGGTGTTCATCTCTTGTGTGACTCAAGAGAGGTGTATTCTTTACCTTATCTTTTCAATTTGTAAATTGTTTGAAACTTGTGATTATAGTGACAGCGTTAATCCTCTGTTTGAGTGATTAGCAACTGGACGTAGGGTCTTTTGATCCGAACCAGTATAAATCGACTGTGTAATCTTCTATCCCTTCTCTATTTACTTTACACAGCATTTTAATCGGTGAAATTTGGGAAAATTTTTAAAATCCTAATTTTTGTTAAGAAACCAATTCACCCCCCCCTTTGGTTTTTTGTCCGTAGAACGCAAACATTCGCTGCACGATTCTAACAAAAATTTTCTCTCAAACTCCATGTTTAAAAGCATGTAATTGTTTAAAAAAAATTAAGATCTAATAAGAAAAAATAAGTAATATAAAAATAAATAATTTGAATAAACCTACCTAATAATGAATGGAAAGCGATAAAACAAATTTTAGTGTAGGTTCAGATGAAAGGAGAAAATTAGAGTAAGAAAATAAATTTGAATGTTTCAAAAAGTGAAAAAAATAATATTATTATTTATAATTCAAAAGCAATTGTTTAAGTAAGTTTTATCTTACTTAAACAGAAAAAGACATTCATTGTTGTTTAGGTAAATGTTTTGTCAAGTTTAAAACAAATGTTATGCCAAGATTAAGCTACAATTATATCATAACTATAACTTAAGTAAAAGTTTTGTTTGGTTTAAACGATAAGTACATTCACCACTATCACATAAGTCAAAGTTTTGTCTAACTAAGTGATAATATTTTCTAAGATAAGTGAGATATTGAACATGCTTAAGTGTGGTTGAATCTATTTTTAAAATTTTACTAAGTTATAATGACTTGAATGAGTTATAGGTGGTTGAAGTAAATGTTGTTGCATCTAACACATAATTTAAAAAAATAATATTTTAATAAAATATTAATTTAAGCGAGTTTATTATCGTCTAAGCAAGAGCACAATTTATAACATACCGCTTAAGCGTGAAACATCAATTCTTTAAGTAAGTTTGTAATATGTGTAATCCCTTTAAGTAAATATATCTTACTATCATATTTCTTTCAAAAATTAGATATATATATATATATATATATATATATATATATATATATAAGATAATACTGTGCCACAAATGTAAAAAAGATAATTAGAGTTATGAAGTATGATTTTTCCATGTTTTGAGATTGACCATAATAGGAAAATTATATTGATATTAAATTTATTCTAGAATTATTTTTCATGATTTTGATCCTATTTCATGCAACAAATAAGGGTCAAAGTGAAATCTTATTAAAACTATTAAGTACAAACATTTAAAAGGAGAGTCACTTAAATTATCATCTAAGTTATTAATTCACAATTAAGTGATTCTTAGTTAAGTTATTGTTAATACACCATTTCTAAAAATATAAAATTTTGTGACGAAGATTTGTAATGAAAATAAATGTCACAAAATATCACAAATTATGTGACAAAACTATTTATTATGGGACAAATAGATTTTAAAAATATTTTGTGACAAAAATATTTTATCAATAAACTTTTGTCACAGAAGACAACATAAATTTCAATAAAATTATATTAGTGACAAATTTTACGGCAAAGTCACTATGCATCCATCACAAATATCATTACAAAATTAACTTCCTTTAAGCTATCTTAATTTCGCTTCAAGTGATTATGTCGTACAAAATATTGTTTTAATGAAATAGTTTTTGCTTAGGACAATAAAAATTATCTCATATTTTTGTTACGAAAAAATAATTTATCCCAAACTATTTGTATCAAATTCACCACAATTTCCGTAACAAATAATATTTTATCATTTCTAATTAATATTATTTGAAATAATATACTTTTAATATTAAGAATTTACTTTTAACATGAAAGTTGAATATAAAATGTTAAAACTGTATTAAAAATTTGAATTATTTTTTATAATAATGTGACATGTAAAAAATATTTTAACTTACAAAAATATATATTAAAGATTTTTTTCAAATTAAAAATATTATATTAATTGAAAATTTTATGTTTATTTTATTTACAAATAAAACATTATCTATAAAATATTAATACATTTAAACATTAATGGTAATATTCATAAAAAATGTATCTTTAATAGAAAAACAAAATTTAAAAAGAATTTTAATGAGTAAGACTCAGATGTAATATAAAGTTAAACAATTAAATAAGTTAGTTGGCTGAAAAATATCTTAACAAAAATGTGTAACGCCTATTTTTATTACAGTTTAAATATGTTCAAAAGTTGTCACTAATAGTTTTGTGACGATGTTAAGCTTATTTTGTGATGGTTAAATAATTATTTTTTGTAGTACTTAAAAAGTCATGGTTGGATGTTTAAGTCCAAATTTTCTTCTAAATTCAAACTCCTTTACAAGTTCAATTTTGTGCACAATTTCAAGAAGAATATAAATCAAATAACAACAAATATTTATTTATTATATATTATTTGTATATCTTTTAAAATATTACTTTTTTATGTTTATTTTTATACTTTCATATCAAATAATTTGTTGACAAATATTTATCATGTAATATTTTTATATTTATTATATTATATGAACTTATATTATTATATTTCATTTAAAATTACAAATTAAAAATACAAAATATATTTTAATTTGTATTGCCATTGCTTAAAATTTAAAATATTCACTTAAAATTTACTTTGTTTAAGTCACTTATATTTTTGTTTAAGCTAGACTCGTTTAAACAATGACACATTTCAAATACATGTGTTACAAATTTTGTCATTTCAAGTCATATAGATTACACATAAGTGGAGCTTGCCTAAATTATGTAATTGTCCCTTATATGCTTGAGCGACTACGATTTTTAAGACATAATAATTTAATTTAAAAAATAGATATGTGAAGAATATAAATTTGTTTGTGACAATATTAGATATGTGACCAATATAAATTTGTCTGTGACAATATTATTTCTGCCATTATACGTGATGATATACAAATATTCGTCATAAATATTTTGTGAAACCTAGTTTTGTAATGATTTTTGGGGCTTTGTCACAAATTTTGTTAGAGATCACTTTTAGTGAATTTCATTCATGACAAAAAATATTTTTTTATAGTGTTCTTTAAAATATTTTAAGGAATTTAGAATTTGAATTTATCATTGACGTATATGTGAGAGTTATGTTACTGAAAATAAAGTTAGATATTGCTTGCTTGGAGATTATAACCATGGATGTTATCTAATTAATAGAGTTAATTTCACTCAAATTTATTTTTTATAGCTCAAGATATGATCATTTTTAGTAAGTAAATGTCAAGATGTCAATGTTAGAATAAAAATTTATATTTTCATTTTTTCTTTATTTTAAGCATAGTAAACAATCAAATTAGATGTTGGGATAAACATATAATTGTATTAGATTTAAAACAAGATTAGAATTAATTTGCTATAAGGTAACTCTAGATATAGTTTTTATACCCAACAAGGTTATAGAAGCATAAGTGAAATATTACTTAAAACTTAAGAGATTTAGTAACGACTTTCCATAGGTAAACCTTATGCACATATATGTATGAAAAGGTGCATTTTGAGAAGTGTATGAAAAATTAGTTTTCTTTTTGAAATGGTTGTGGGTTTTAATAATGTGAACTCTTAAGATTTGTCATGATGTATTTGTGAGTTGAGTTTTGAAAAATCAAAGGAGTGGTTTAAAAATATGAAAATCCAAATTAAACCTAATCATTTGAGATATACAATGAGTAATACATTAACATGTTATGTTTGACATGCTTCACTCATAATTTCCAAAGGGACTTTAGGTCAGGGAAGTTCTCATCTACGAGGAGTGGGATGAGAGGCAATTGTGGCCAATTATATTATATTAATTTATTCTCATTAGAATTATTCTAGTTGAAAGTAGACTGTGAGGTTTTTCAAGATTTGGTCCATGTATTTATAGACAATCATATGCAAATGCTTTGTGTAAGGGTACTACATAAATTTATAGTTAAGAGCATACAAGCATTAGTGTCCTTGAGTCAATTGAATGAGTTTGTGATTTTGTATGTGTTGATATGTGTTGGTAATTTGTCACAAAAAAAAACTAATTATCATTAAAATTTTGAAATATGAACAATCATCGATAACACATTAATTTCTTGTAATGTTGTATACCATATACAAACCTTTTTTGTGTCATACAAATATCTTAAAGCTACTTTTCTTACTCCAAAGTGAATATGTATTTGTCTTTGCATGAACCTTAATTGAAGACTTATAGCATACATGATATCTGACCATGTGTCTATAAGACATTGTAACCTTCCGATAAAACTCCTACAACATAATGTGTTTTGATTTTGGTCATCTTAAATATCTTTGTCATTTCTTCTTTGAATTTCTTTGTCTTTTTATATTTAAAAAAAATAGATAAGATCATCTATGTAGAGAGAAATAATAAAAGTATCATATTAATCTTGAGTCTTAATGTATAGTGTTAACTTATTCTTGCTTCTTATCATTCTTAATTGATAAAGATTTTATCTTAGTTATACCATTTTGAAGAGATTACTTCAAGCCATATATAGTCTGGGGGAGACCATGTCGACAAATGACATTTTTTCATACAAATTTTTGTGCGTGTTGTGCTATTCTGATGGCTAAGAGGTTCTGCTTTGATCCATTTGGTGAAGTAGTTTATGGTCACTATGAGAAACTTTATCTGTGCTTGAGCAATTGGGAAAGGTTCGATTATGTCCACTCCCTAAATGGTAAAAGGGCATGGAGAGACTATATTATGCAACTCTTCTGAGGGTAAGGAGAATATTGGAGTGAATTATTGACATTATTTGCATCTCTTCACAAAAATTTTTGAGTCATGCCTCATTGTGGGCCAGTAATACCTAACTCAAACTATTCGTGTAGCCATGTTTCTTGTGCCTGAGTGGAGGCCGCAAATCCCATCATGGAGTTCAACTATAACATATTAAGCCTATTTATTGTTTAAATACTTAAGAAGAGGAGTCGATATACCTCTTTTCTAGAGACTCGATGGACATATTTTATCAATAATTTTATTAATATAATTTATATATATTTAGTGTATTTTCTTAATTAATTATTAGTAGTTAATATAATTTCTGTAAAAAGGAAATAAATATATCTAAATATAATTTATTACTTAAACTGTATATTTTAACTAATTATTTGTTTAGTTTTGCAGGAATGATAAATTAAATAAATTAGAAAAGCTAATTCAATGGAATCTGCTGAGCGATTAGCGAAATCAATTCAGAGAGCTCCTATTTTGAAATCAAATAATTTGCTAAGTGCTTTTTGAATCCACAAAGCGCTCTTTTAATACGACGCTAAGCATAAATCTGTCGAGCTCATGTTACTAATTTAATTGTGAAACAGCTGAGTGCTATCCGCTAAGCAAATACGTCAAATCTCATTTCTATATAATGTTGTTTTAAGTTCTATTATGTAATTATGGGTTGCAAACAGGTCTTGGTCGTTTCGTATACCTTTTTTGTTATATAAATAAGCCTTTGAAGGCTGAAAAATATAAGTTAAGTTTGAATCACAAATTAGTTCTCAAATTAGTTTTCAAATTCTCTAGTTTTCTTTAGTGATGTATGTCATTTTACTCTTTATTTCTTGATCTAAGAGTATTTTCTAAACTAATTATTTTCTTTATAAACCATGCATTTAACATGTATTCATTAAAAGCATAGCATAATTCAATTTTTCTTAATTTATTGCATTTTGCATAGTTTTTGTATAAAAAAAATATTATACATGCACACATCTACAGTGCATACTTCTTTTTTTCTTTTTTATTGTAGGAGAAAGGTAATTTATGATGGGCCAAATTGATGGAAATAAAGGCGCAAATTGATGCAATCAAACTTCATTCTTCTCGGAAACCCAAGTTTGCTTATGCAACTAACTTACGGAATGTTACAATAAATATTTTTAATCAAGCAAATTAACTGGTGCGAGAATCTAATTTAGCTTAATTAAAGGCCAGCGGGAATCAAGAATTAAATGTAAATTAGTGTTGGATCACCCAAAATAGGAAAGAAGCTAATTATTTTCTCTAAATCAGTCCTAGAAATTTTTTGTCACAACAACCTAATTTCGTAATTTTTTATTTGAAAAACATTTAAATTTTATTGTAACTAATTTTAGTCTTAGTTTCTCTTGTTCAATCCTTATAAATAGATATCTGATGATAACACAATCACAATATCCTGCTCCGAGGCGAACAATTGTTTAGTCTCATCCCCATTTTCTTTTATGTTCTCATTTTTAGTTTAATTTTTAGTTCGGCTAGCTCATATTCTACTATTGTACTTCTAGTTTGTTCTTTTTTATTTAACTTGTAATTTTTATTGAATTTTCCCGTTTATATTGTTTTGTTTACTTTATTCATTTAGTGCTCATTTTAATTCATACTATTTAATTGTTTAAAATTTTTATTTTATTTCAGTACTACTTAATTTTCGTTTTCAATTCATCTCTTTTCCAAATCCAATCCTCAATTTAGTTTTAGAGTTATTGTTTCCAAAAATTTTAAATTTAATTACTGCACTATTTTATTTTAAAGCAATTTATTTATTTTATACTTTTAATTAATAACACTTTATCTTAATTTTACAAATTTCAGTTATCTAAAATCTTCTTCAATTTAATTTTAATTGTCGTTAATATTCTACTCGCAATTCAATTTTTAATTTTTATTATTTTGCATCAATTTATTATTATTTTTTTTACTCTTTCATCAACCCCCTATATTTACTATTATGTACTGTTTTTAGAGAAAATTGTGTGTGGTAATGAGTATGTTTTTATAATTGTGTCCTAGTGAGATTCGACATAGGTTAGGTATACTGCATTAGTTTATCAACTTGTTTATTATTTTTTATCAGTATTTTGTGCGACCATTGTCACCGTTGTAGGGGAAATAATTGTGTTACGTAACATTGTCTATTATTTTTTTTTCTAGCTTTACTTAAAAACATTAAAAAATAAAAAAAATATTTTGTTTGTTTGTGCTCCGTAACCCTTCTCAAAGGAAATTCTAGATAAGCATCATTTCAAGAAAAATCTTGAAAATCATTCTCATAGGAAACTTTAGATATAACTTGGTAGTGTGATAGTGCATGTCTAGGAGCCTACATAGTGTACTTGTTCACGGTCTACCGTTTTTCTAGTAAACAAGTGATCTTGAGGCCATGAACTTTGAAAGAACATTGGAGGAGCTGACATTTTTTGTACAACAATTGGCCATGAATCAATACACATTTTAACAACAACAATATTTATGTGGGATATACACCTTCGTAGATCATCCCACTAATGTATGCCCTCAATTTCAGGAGATACCAAGCTCAATTAGGAAAACAGTGGGTGGTATTTCTTTGAACAACAATATTATGGACAATTAAATTCATACAGTCCACAACAGGAGTACAACCCATACTTGGCCACATATTATTTTGGCTGGAGAGACCATCCAAACTTGAAATATGGTCCTGTCTTTAACCAACCACCAAATATTCCTTTCCAGCCAAGGAACCAAAGCCTCTACCAAAAACAGGAGTATCAACCTCCCTCACTAAGACAAAGGGTGTATCCACACCTTGTGCCAATACAACAAAGTCTAAGTGGTACTATGTAACAAGATAACTATGGCTCTGCACTAGAAGATTTGATGAAGAACCTCACACAATAGATGATAACGCAAAACACGCAAAGCACACAACTAAAGCAGCTCATGACAACCACCTTCAATGATATGCAAACCCAAATTGGGCAATTGACCAATACCATTAACACATTACAACAACAAAGTTTGAATGCACTTCCCTCACAAACAGTTATTAATCCTAATGAGAATGTAAGGGCAACCTTGAGAAGTGCTCGAGAAGTTCAAATATAGCAGAAGAATCTTGGCACATCTGTGCACAGTGAGGAAGAGTTATTCTTAATAAACGCCTACTTAGTTGAAGGTTGAGAGAATGAAAAGTTGGATCTAGGAGTTGATTCTAACCTTGACCAACCCTTAGAACCTCTTGATTTAAGCCAAGATGAGTTTCCTAGATGTGAATGTACATATGAAATATTAGTGATAGTATTGACTCTTTTGTAGGAGCGCTGACAACTGCTAAATCAAGTGAAGCAAGTGCACCATAGTAGCAACCTGAGGAGTTAAATCTGAAATCATTCCCATCCCATTCGAAGTATGCTTACTTGGAGGAGTCTAAAAAGTTACCTGTGATCATATCTAGTGATCTCCTGCCCGAACAAGAAGGAAGGTTGTTGAAGGTGTTGAAAGAGTGCAAGAAAACATTTGGTTCGTCTTTAGATATCCTCACTAGGATCAACCCTACTATTTATATGCATAAAATCTTATTGTAAGATGATTGCAGATCTGTGAGGCAGCCTCAATGAAGGATGAATCCTACCATCCTTGATGAGGTGAAAAAGGAGGTGATCATGCTATTGAATGTTGACATCATATGTCTCATCTCAAACAACACTTGGGCATCTCCTGTCCAAGTTTTTCCAAAAAAAAGTGAGATAATGGTTATACGGAAGGATCACTTTCCCCTCCCATTCATAGATCAAATGGTTGAGAGATTGTCAGTTCTCTACTAGAGATTCATTCGAGACTTTAGCAAGGGACATTGCCTCATTCCAACTTACTACAAAAGAACACTTTGTTTATTTTAGCTGAACCGAGTTTTTACTTGATGACCTTGACACTTGTACCATCTAAGGAGATAAACTCGAGACCCAAGTTGTTTTAACTTATTTTCATTTACATTTGCTTTTTCATTTGCATAACATAAATTCTCCACATTGAGGATAATGTTGATTTCAAAAGTGAGGAGTATTTGCATTTCATGCATGAGGTTTCATTCATTTTTTTTTTTTTTAATTGCTTTAATGTTGTAGATTGATGGAGGACTACTTTGGAAAAGATGACCGGCTTGATCTGGAGGAACAGTTCAAAGTTTAAAAGGTTTTATTTGATTCACATAGAAAGCCATGGTCGGGTTACATTAACACTAGTTTGGATTAATTTTAGGGTGAACAAATACTAGTGCAAAAGTGACATTTTACGTCACTCAATTGTCGTCGAATGTCCAAATATTTGACGTAAATAAAACGCGGTGGCAATTTTGTAAATAAGAGGTGAAACTTTTACATCGCATATTGTAGGAGGTGACGTTAAAAACCTCTTTTACGTCGCACCTGGTACAGCGCGACATAAAAGAGAGCTTTTTAAGTCGTGTGGGGTGTGCGCGACATAAAAAGTGATACTTTTTACGTCACGTGGGGGGTGCGCGATGTAAAAAGTGTCACTTTTTACGTCACATGGGGGGTGCGTGACGTAAAAAGTGATACTTTTTACGTCACGTGGGGGGTGCGCGACGTAAAAAGTTCTTTTTATTCTCTTCCAGACCCACTCTCGCATCTCGCGCCGCAAGGGTTTTTTAGAACGACAATGAGAACGACGACGACAGCTACCTTTCCACACCATTTTCGATCATTTTGGCAGTGAAGAACATCAACATTGTGTCTCATTTTACGAATTTGACATTTCTCCCCGATTGGATTCGAGTTTGAAATCATTTTCGTGTTTACTCGAGGTTAGTGTTCTATGTCTCCTGATATATGTTCAAATTGAATCCGTGATTGTTTTTGGGGATCTCAATCAGGTCATTGTATGAATGTCTCCATTGGATTGTTATGGGAATGTCATTATTTTGTTTGAGTGCATTTTCGGTTTACACACTCCATTTACGTGCTTTGTTGTTTGTATATTAATTTATTTTTAAATATAAATTTTGAATCTCTAGGAGTGACGAAACTTTATAACATAATATGAATCAAAGTTGAATGAATGCATGTCATATTAGTGAAGAGTACGAAAAGGGAGTTGATGAATTTTTGAAATTTGCTAATGAAAATGGAAAAGGTATTTAATAATATATGGCTTTTTTTCATTTTAGAATCGTGTCTATAACTAATATTCTAAGTGGAAAACTCGGAACAAAAACTTTGCAGTTCATTTATCCTAAGGTTAGAAACTTATTATAATAAGTGAATACCATAATTATTGTTTGTATTTAAATTTTGAAAATAACATTATATTTTATTCATCATTTCAAGTGTAATAAGCAAACAGACTCATTTGAATGTGGTTACTATGTTATGTATTGGATGAGAGTCATAGTTTGTGCGGGTATAACTAATTCTTGGACGGAGGTAATTGCTTTCAACATTAGTTAAGTTTATTTAACTTTATGTGTGTTGCATGTTTACAAGAGTCAAATTAATGTTTCAGGTATTTCAAGATCCATCTCCATTGCCAGAATAAGATATCACACAAATTAGAGAATAATGGGCAATGTTTTTCGTTCAACAATTCTACTACTTAATTTGTTAGGTTATTGTTTATATTATATTGTATGTATTATGTAGTTTAGGTAGCTTAGTTTGTACTAACTTTTAGTTTGTATTAACTTTTAGTTTGTAATAGATTTTAGTTTGTAGGTTATAGTTTGTATTATATTGTTTTATTATGTAGTTTGAATTATATATAATATTATATTTTTTAATTACATAACTAAAGAAACCTGAACCTCTGGATTGTTTGGTTATAATATATATTTGCAGGTTTTGGTTGTAAGATAAAATAAACCTAATTTAAAAAAAAAAAGAGCAAATTTAAGTCACATATTGGTATACGCAACGTAAATTTACGTCGCATATATCAATACGCGACGTAAATTTACGTCGCATATTAAATTTACGTCGCATATTAAATTTACGTTGCGTATACCAATATGCGACGTAAATTTATGTCGCGTATAACAATACGTGACGTAAATTTACTCCAAATTTTTTAATTTTTTATACTTTTTACGTCTGTTTAGTGTAAATACAACGTAAATTAACGTTGGGTCTCGATAACTGACGTGAATTTACGTCAGGCTAAGGGTCCAACGTAAATTTACGTCTCCCGTTTTAACGTCAGTCTTAAATGCGACGTAAAAAACCCAAAATACCTGACGTAAAAAGCCTTTTTTGCACTAGTGAAAGCACCCAAGTGAGTTTTGAGCCTTATTCCTTCTTGTGTGCACCACTCATGACATGAAAACCTTCCAAAACTTGATTGATTTCTCTGTGATACCAGACAAGCTTATACACCATTAGAAATTATTTAGGCCTTCTTTGTCTTAGCAACTTAACCAAAGAGCCTACCCTTACCTCAAATTACCCTTTGAACCCACATTTGAGCCTTAACCTTTTCTTGGATTTAAACTTGAAAATTAAAGTCTTTCCAACAAAACAAAAACTACTCACACCAAAACTTAAAGGGGAGTATGGAGAGTGAAATCATTAAAAAAATTAAGCTCTACTAATCGCCAAAAATTCCAAAAAAAGGAGAAGTGCCAAAGTATTGGAAAAAGAAATCATTTTTTTTATGTCAAAGTAATAAAGGAGCTCAAAAGGCACTCTAACACAAAGGTGGCAAAATAGAAAGATGCAACTGGAACAAAGATTCAAGGTACATTAATCCATGTTCTTTATTTTTCCTAAAGTCTTAGCCCACTTTCCTAAAATAACCTACCGTAAATCCTAGCCTCATACAAGACAAGTAAAAGTCCTATTTATATGCGAAGGTGTGTGTTCTAATGGTGGAAATTTAGAGATTTTTCAAGCCTTTGGTAAAGGATGATGTCAAGATGTCATGATGAGTGATTTTCAGTATAAACACTTGAGATATTAGAGTAAACACTTCACCACAGAAGATGTTCTCTTGATATGAGTCTTAGAACCATTAAAGATTATTTGGCCATGATAATACTCTATGAGTTATGATCTTGATCTTTTTTATTCTCTCACTTATGGTTGATGAAGTTTTTCTTGATCATTATAGTTTGCAGGATGTCACTAACGTTTGTAGCAGTACCCATCTTTACATTACATGCATGCATTCTTTTCTTTCTTTTATCTTTTGCTTGGAAGTGCAAAAGAGCAAAAGTGGAGAGTTTTTATGTATATCATGTTACTCTTTATTTGTTTATCTAAGAGCATTTTTGAAGCTAATTAGTTTCTTTATAAACCATGTATTTAACATGTTTTCATTAAAAGCACAACATAATTCAATTTTTCTTAATCTATTGCATTTTGCATAGTTTTAGCATAAAAAATAATATATATGCATACATCTGCAGTGCATATTTTTTTTTTTTTGTAGGAGAAAGGTAATTTGGGATGGGGCAAATTGATGAAAATAAAGGCCCAAATTAATGCAGCTGAGTTTTATTCTTCTCGAAAGCCCAAGTTTGGTTGTGCAGTGTTAAGTGGTAAAAGGTTGATATAATTATGCTTTTAATTGTTATGAAATCACTTAACTTATGCTAATTCTAATCTATTTTTCTTCCAATATAGGATGAATTCGAGAATACCTTGATACAAGAGTAAGGAGCATAATTGCCAGCATAATTGGAGTAAAACTGGAAGAAGGAAGAAGATTTTCAGCATGAAAGTCGCTCGAGCGGGATGGACTCTCGCTTGAGCGAATATCAGTTAATCTTATCTGGAAGTCAGTCGCTCAAGCGACACAAGATTCGCTTGAGCGAATATCAATTATTCTTCTTTGAAAGTCAGTCGCTTAAGCACAAGAAGATTTGATTGAGCGAATGTTAGTTATTCTTCTCTAGAGTTCACTCGCTCAAGCGAGTGTTTTGTCGCTTGAGCGAAAATAGGAAACTCTCGCTTGAGCGAAAGTTCTCGCTCGAACGAAAGATGCGAAGCCCAAAAGCCCAAATTTTTCCTATAAAAAGAGAAGATGTGTTCTGAGAAAAGCAAGCAGTTTCGGAAAAGAAGAGGCGCGACTACTGCAAGGGTTTCATCCAATCTTCATTAATTCTTCACTTTTTCCACATTTAGAGCATTGTAATGGCCAACATGAGTGGCTAACTTCATTCTCTTGGGATTGGGTGCATTTCCTTTGAACTCTTTTGTATCATGGTGATATTTTGAGATATTAATTTATGTTTTGATGTTGTTATTCTTATCCTTTGTGATTTGGAATGATTTATTCTTGACGTTTGGGGTATGATTGAAAAATATATCTTTAACCCTAGATCACAGTAAGAATATTTGTTACATTAATTGCTAGGAATGGAATGAATGTATCAATTGCTTAACACCCTAAACCTAATGCTGGAAAATCTCTTACTTGTGTGAGGAATCAACATTTATTAGGTTTTCTTATGAATTTCATGTGTGAGGACAAGTATCTTTAGAGTAGTTGGAATTTAATCCGGAGATTGAAAAAACCGCTCGGAGGAACCGGGGTAGAAAAAGAAAGGAAACTCAAGAACAAGCCACAAGAGAGTCAGTTAATTCTTCTTCCACACTCAATCTACCAGACCCAATTATAGAAGATATGGCAGAAGACGGAACAAATCTGAATCCAAATCCAAATCCAGATTCAAATTCGTCTAGAAGAACTCTCAGAAACTATGTTATGCAGCAAGGTCTGAGACACTTTTCCAGCATTGCCGTCCCAGACGACCAAACATTGTAGATGAATCCAGATTTCTTAAGCTTGATTAGTGCTCATTAATTCACTGGACTGGATCATGAAGACCCTTATATTCATTTGTCTACTTTTTATGAGTTGATTGGTACCATGGGATTTAAAGCAGCAAATATTGAATCTGCGTATTTGAGATTATTTCTTTTTTCTTTGGCAGGTAGGGCAAATGAGTGGCTGAAAGCACACCCTAATCAGATCTTGACTAATTGGAGTAGCGTAGAAGAGAAGTTTCTGAATAGATTTTTCCCACCATCCCGCTACATCAAAGCAAAATCTGATATCACTTCTTTCAAACAAGGAGCAGATGAATCTTTTTGTGAAGCATGGGAGAAATTTAAATCATTGTTGAGAAGAGGCTCAAATCATGGATTTGATGACATTGTTCAGTTGAATACTTTCTATACTAGCTTGCGACATGATGCAAAGATGCTATTAGAGGCTGTAGCAGGAGGATCCATGTTAGATGTAGAAATTGAACATGCCACAAGAATTAGTGATGCATTAGCTTTTACAGACCAACAGGCCCAACATGATAGACATTCAGTTCAAAGAAAAGGAGTTCTTGAACTTAACACCTCAGATGCTATCTTAGCCCAGAATAAAATTTTGACTCAGCAAATTGAAGCATTGAATCAGAAAATAGAGAAATTACCTCAACAAATGCACACAGTACAATCCATTCCTAATCAACAGATGAGTTGTGATGTGTATGGAGGTGATCATGCAAATGAATAATGCGCTTATCAAGATAATATTCAGCAAGAAGAAGCTAATTATATGGGTGCTCAAGGTAGTAGTCAAGGCAGACAAGGTAATTTCCCTAATTCCAACAATTATCAGAATAATTTTGCACAAGAATGGAGAGGGAATCAGAATCAGAATTTTGGGTGGAAGCAATGTGTTAGCTCATCTACAAGACAACCTACATTTCAACAGCAGTCATATCAACAACCTCTATATCAGCAGCAACATTATCCTTCAATGCCTGACAGAATGAGTAAGTTGGAGGATACTTTAGAAAAATTCATGCAAAACACTATGGCTAATCAGAAAAATACTGAGGTTTCATTCAGAAATATAAAGACCCAGATAGGCCAACTGGCTAAACAATTATCTGAACAGCAAGGAGGACAGTTTTCAGCTAACACACAAACTAATCCAAAGGAGCAATGCAAGGCAATAACTACAAGGAGTGGTAAAGTTATAAGAGAAGGGATTGGTGACAACCTAGCTATAGAGAAGGAAATCCTACAAGAAAAAGAGGATGAAAAAAAGAAAGATGAGTGTGAAGGAGAAAAAGAGAAAAATAAAAGTGAGAGCATAGAAAAAGAAACAAATAATGAAAAAGAAAAAAATAATAAAAAGAGTGAGAAAAAGAGGGAGAAAGATGAGAATCAAATACTGCAACTAAAGGATTTATCATATCCTCGTCATCCTTCCAAGAAAGATAAAGAAAGACAGTTTGCAAGATTCATGGATATTTTCAAGTATTTACAAATTAATATTCCATTTATGGAAGCTATGAAGCAGATGCCAACTTATACAAAATTCATAAAAGAATTGTTAACTAAGAAAAGAAGATTTACTGCAAAAACAGTGAGCTAGAAGCAGGATGCAGCGCTATAATTCAGAAATCATTACCTCAAAAGTCCAAGAATCCTGGAAGTTTCACTATACCAGTCACAATTGGGACATTACAAGTAGGTAAGACATTACTTGATTTGGGTGCTAGTATAAATCTAATGTCTTTGTCCATGCTTAAAAGAATAGGAGACTTGGAAGTAAAGCCTACAAGAATGACACTGCAGCTAGCTGACAAATCTCTAAAATTTCCTTATGGTGTGGCAGAGGACGTTTTTGTCAGAGTTGATAAATTTATGTTTCCAGTTGATTTTGTTGTGATGGATATGGAGGAAGACACCGAAGTTCCTCTTATACTGGGAAGACCTTTCATGAAGACAGCAAAAGTTATTATTGATGTTGATGATGGCAAGTTAAAAGTCAGAGTAGAGAATGAGGAAGTTAATTTTAATGTGTTTGAAGCAATGAAGCATCCTACAGATAAACAACATTATCTTAGGATGGATGTGGTAGATGATATATTTCAAGCAGCAAGGAAACAACTAACCAAAGCAAGCCCATTAGAAAAAGTTTTGACAGTTATTAATGATGAATTTGATGAAGAGGAGGAAAAAGAAATTGAGAAATATTTAAAACATCTTGATTCAGCACAAGAAGTTACTGCAAAAGAACAACAATCTGAGAAATTGCAGCAAGAACATGGAACTGAGAGTTAGAAGCTGGAATTAAAGGTATTACCTCCTCACTTAAAATATGTTTTTCTTGCAGATGGAGGCAACAAACTAGTGGTGATTAGCAATGCCTTAACAAATTCTAAAGAAGAAAAATTGATCTTAGTTTTGAAAGAGAATGAGAAGGCCATAGGGTGGACGTTATCTGATCTCAAAGGAATCAGTCCTTCTTATTGCATGCATAAGATTCACATGGAGAATGATTTCAAGTCTGTTGCACAACCTCAGAGACGTCTTAATCCAACTATGAAAGAGGTGGTAAAGAAAGAAAATCAGTCCTTCTTATTGCATGCATAAGATTCACATGGAGAATGATTTCAAGTCTGTTGCACAACCTCAGAGACGTCTTAATCCAACTATGAAAGAGGTGGTAAAGAAAGAAGTATTGAAATTACTTGATGCAGGTATGATCTATCTTATCTCTGATAGTGCTTGGGTTAGACCAGTTCAGGTGGTCCCGAAAAAAGGAGGTATGACTGCAATTTATAATGATAAAAATGAATTAATACCTACTAGGACTGTCACAGGTTGGAGAATGTGTATAGATTATAGAAAATTGAATCAGACAACTAGAAAAGATCATTTTCCTTTACCTTTTATAGATCAAATGTTAGAAAGGTTAACAGGACAAGCTTTTTATTGTTTTATGGATGGTTATTCAGGGTACAATCAAATAATAGTAGATCCAGAAGATCAAGAAAAATTTGTTTTTACTTGTCCTTTTGGTGTGTTTGCTTACAGGAAAATGTCATTCAGATTGTGCAATGCCCTAACAACTTTTCAAAGATGCATGTTAACTATCTTCTCAGATTTGGTGGAACAATGCATAGAAGTTTTCATGGATGATTTCTCAATATTTGGTGCATCATTTGACCAATGTTTGAGGAATTTAAACACTGTACTGAAACGGTATGTTGATACCAATTTAGTTTTAAATTGGGAAAAATGTCATTTTATGGTAACTGAAGGCATGGTGATAGGCCATAAGATTTCTACAAGAGGGATTGAAGTTGACAAAGAAAAAATAGAGATTATTGAGAAGCTTCCACCACCAAAAAATGTGAAGGGCATAAGAAGTTTTTTAGGACATGCTGGATTCTATAGAAGATTTATAAAAGACTTCTCAAAGATTGCAAAGCCACTCAGCAACTTGCTCAATAAGGATATTTCTTTTAATTTTGATATGGAATGTTTGCAGGCTTTTGAATTGTTAAAACAGAAATTAATTTCAGCCCCTGTGATAATTGTACCTGATTGGAAATTAGACTTTGAATTAATGTGTGATGCAAGTGATTATGCTATAGGAGCAGTTTTAGGTCAAAGAAAATCTAAGATTTTTCATGTTATACATTATGCTAGCAAAGTTCTTAATGCAGCCCAAATTAATTATGCAACTACTGAAAAAGAATTACTGGCTATAGTTTACGCATTGAAAAAATTTAGAGCGTACTTGATTGGTTCATCTGGTACTGTATATACTGATCATGCAATAATTAAATATTTGTTAACCAAAATAGATTCTAAACCCAGATTAATTAGATGGATTTTATTGTTGCAGGAATTTGATTTGGTGATCAAGGATAAAAAGGGCTGTAAAAGTTTGGTAGCTGATCATTTGTCCAGATTAGTCAATACTGAAGTGACTAATAATCAATTAGAAGTACAGGAGGAATTTCTAGATGAAAAACTGATGATGATACAAGAAAGATCTTGGTTTGCTGACATGACAAATTTCAAAACTGCAAAAGTTGTCCCATAAGAATATACTTGGCACCAAAAGAAGAAATTATTTAAGGATGCCCGTTATTTTGTATGGGATGATCCTTACCTTTTCAAGATAGAAAGTGATAATTTGTTGAGAAGATGTGTGACAAGCAAGGAAGCCAAAAATATTCTTTGGCATTGTCATAGTTCTCCTTATGGTGGTCATTTTAATGGAGTTAGAACTGCTGCAAAAGTTCTCCAATCTGGTTTTTTCTAGCCTTCCTTATTTAAAGATGCACACAACTTTGCACAACAATGTATTGATTGCCAGAAAACAGGGAGTATCTCAAGAAGAAATGAGATGCCTTTGAATATCATGTTGGAAGTTGAAATATTTGACTGTTGGGGAATTGATTTTGCAGGACCTTTTCCATCCTCGTTCTCTAAAGAATACATCTTGGTAGCAATAGATTATGTGTCAAAGTGGGTGCAAGCAGTGGCTACTGTAAAAGCTGATGCCAAAATTGTGATAAAAGTTTTAAAGAAAAATATATTCTGTAGATTTGGCACTCCTAGAGTTTTAATCAGTGATGGAGGATCACATTTCTGCAATATTCAACTTCAAAAATGTTTAGAGCATTATGGGGCAGACATAAAGTTGCATCACCTTATCACCCACAAACTAATGGGCAGACAGAAGTTTCAAACAGAGAAATCAAAAGAATATTAGAAAAAATTGTTTCATCTTCAAGAAAAGACTGGTCAATAAAGTTAGATGATGCGCTTTGGGCTTATAGGACTGCATATAAAGTTCCTACTGGGTTATCTCCCTTTCAACTTGTCTATGGTAAGTTATGACATCTTCCAGTGGAAATGGAACATAAAGCATATTGGGCTTTAAAATTTTTAAATTTTGACCCAAAAGCTTCAGTAGAGCAAAGAAAAATCCAGATATATGAATTAGAAGAAATGAGACTTAATGCATATGAATCATCCAAGTTATACGAAAGTTAAGGCATATCATGATAAGAAAATTCTGAAAAGAGATTTTCATCCAGACCAGTCAGTTTTACTGTTTAATTCAAGACTAAGAATTGTTTAAATTATTAGAAAACTAATTTTTTTCTGCCAATTTTCTTGCAAAAAATTGTTTAAATTTATAGAAAAACTTATTTCTTACAATTTTTACAAAAAACTTTGCAAAAATATTCCCATAAAAAATGAGAATTTTTAGTAATGTAACCAAAATAAATCATAAAAAATAAATAGTCACACTCCGTCGTTTCTATCCAAACTCTCTCCATTCATTCTTTCAATTTTCATACTTCTTCAGTAAATATATTAGATTCAAAGAACGTTTTTATCAAGGTGTACTTTAACCATGCAAACACATCACATAACACTTATTCAACATCATTTTTTTGATAAGTGAAGGATGGATATATAATAATCCCTATTTTATTAATAAAAAGTTGTGGAAGAAATTTTATAGATGATTGTTGAGTAGTCTTGAATAAATTATTTCATCTTGAATATTGATTTGATTGGTTAAATATTTTTTTAATTGATTATTATTTTATATATATATATATATATATATATATATATATTTAATATAATATAAGTGCAATTAACTATGTTTTATAACATATAAAAGAAATTGAGTTTCTACCTTTTTAACAAAACTCCCTAACTTTAAATCTCTTGTATTGTTATAAATAAAGTTTTTATTTTCATAATAGCATGAGTTTTTCTAATAAGATTCACATTTTGTTGTGAATTTTAAAATTAAAAAAAATTGTTAAAAACTGGTTATTATTATGAAATAAGAACTCAAAAAGCTTTAAAAAATAAAATTTCAAGACATAGAAAAATAAAAGAAATAAAGATATCCATATTCCTTATATTTTACCAATATCTTATTGGTCTAAAATGCAATCCAAAGAATAAATATTACAAATATTTAAATCATATAAATGATGATAAATACCATAAAATCAATGGATAATTCAATGGACTGAATAATAATTCATAATACTTTCAAGAGAACATATCTCTTTAAAACCTTATTATATGAAAAACCTTGTGGATGAAAACCTTATTATATGAAAAACCTCGTGGATAAAAACATAGTAAAGGAAAGAGACTACATCTTTATTCAATACATTTTCAAAATATATTAATTTTTCCCCTCTTATGTAGAACCAAAAAGTTTACCTTCACAATTATTTTGTAAATAGATGTGTTAAATTTCACATAAATGAATATTCTAGATTTTTATATCAAAATTCATTTTAGGAGAATTATGTTTTGTTTTATCTCATTTAATCCATCTTTCTTTCAATCCAAGATAATGCATGTTGTCATATACAGTATTAACGTTAGTTTTCTCAATAGACAACAAGTTTATTGCATAGATTGATAATGTTGCTAAAATTTATGTATGATTTTATAATACTTTATTTCATAAATTGTCATATAATTGCAATATTAACACTTATGAACAAATATCTTTTTTATGATCAAAATTGGAGGATCTTCTCCGAAAGTAGAGTGATCATGGTCTAAAAAAATTTTAACCTACTTATATATTTACAATTTTAATCCCAAAATTTAATGATGATAAATATATTTTTTTATATATTTAGAATTTTAATCCCTTATTTAATTTTTTTACCATATATATTAAAACAAAACATTAAATATATTGAATAATATAATATTTTATATTCTCTCATCTTCTCATATTCTTGTCTTTTCGTATTCTTTTATTATTTAGTAATGATATGTTATTTCTCCTCATACAAAAATTAATGGTCAAAATTTGTCATTAGTGATAGTCAATTACGGGCACATGATAAATAATATGCATCTATATAAAATATTTTCTTATAAATGAAGAACTATATCTTGCTAATAAATTTACAACAAATGTGATAACAAGTTTAGTGTAGTTAACAAGATATATTAGTATAATACTCTTATAATTGTATGGTGCTTAAGACAAAAAAATTTCATTTTCTCTTCCAATCTAAAGGTATCTTTAATTACATTTAAATACCTTTCAATAATAATTAAAGTGTATAATAAATGTAATTTATTCACGTACAACTTTTAAGGTTTCTACATTAAGTAAATATTCCAAATTAAATTAATTATTCAGGTTTGAAATCAATAATGGGAGAGAATTTAAGAATAAAAGCAATCAATTATTTTAAGAGTTTTAACATAAACAACAAATATAGCAAATTCATTTTTCACATAAAAGACAAAATGATATCATTTTAATGCATTTGAAAAAAATACTCAAAATATTATATCACATACATCTTGATTTCTTAAATCTATAAATGAACTTATTCAACTTGATTGAATAATCATCTATAAAATTTACATCATTTGACAAATTAAATCTATTAAAAATTTTCATATAAATATTATTTTCAAAGAAAATTGATGGGGACGTGATCATGAGCAAGGACAAAGATTCACCTAAAGACTTGGAAGACCTATGACAAGGATTAGAGTAGGGGAAGCAAAAAAAATTATTCAAAAAATGTTATCTATATTATTTGAATACAAGCTCACATTTCAAGAAGAAAATACCAAAATTGTGAATTACATTATGACCCAAATAAAGGTTCATATAAAAAACCGGTTGTAACAATAACTATTAGATGCAAAATGAATCATTTATATGCAAATAGATTAATTAAATATCTACAAATATATGCCTTAATTATAATTGATTAAAAAAAATTTAGAGATAGTAAAATATTGTTAAATAATCAACTGTGTTTTATATCTCGTAACTTCACCATTTTCATTTCTCTGATGGACAAAAGAGTCACTTGTATATAATTATTTTAACACTTTTATGTGCATAAACTATAAGTTCATATCAAGATAGTCTAATTCTCTTTTATTTCATCAATATTGATTCCACTTCAATTCCATTTATTTCACTTATGACATAATTTATCTCTAATTTTTATAATAATATCATGTAGCTAAGTTCTTCTAGAACTAATATATAAATTATATTAAATTCATCTTTTGGACCATTAAGTCATCACATTGAAATAATGATAATTCATTTCAACTATTTTTTTTCAAATGTTTATTCTCCCCCTAATGTTGAATGTTCCACGTTAAATATATTTTATTCTCTCCCTAATCATAAAATATGTAAATGTTCCACGTTAAAAAAAATTACTTTTAAAAAATATATTTTTAAATTGCAATCATCCTTTTACAAAATATTATTTTCGTTCTAATAAAATATTTACAAATAATAAATAATAAGTCTTCTTTATGATTTGGCTATAAACTGATACGTGAATTGAATTATTATTAATACTGATTTTTAAATATAAAAATATATTGTAACAAAATGACCAATTTATATATAAATATATATATATATATATATATATATATATATAATTTTTATAAATCATAATCACAATAAACATATCCCATATAAACAGTATAAAAGTTGAGATAAAATTAAAATATTAAATTATATAAATTATTTTATTAAAAAAATTACATTAGTAAATACTAAAGTTGTTGGAGACAACCAAATAAATACTATTTAAACAAACAGGAGAAGCATTTTAAATATGATTAATATATTTGATTTCCATAATTAAAGTAAATTTTAAAGAGATTTAAAATGCTTTCAATTCAAATAATTGTAAATGAATAATTCAATAATATTAACTATGAAGAATGTAATATTAATTTAAGAATAATAATATAAAATATTATCTTTTAATAAAAATAAATATTTATTTATGTTCTTATCACGGTAAAGATTTATATGATTGAGTAAAATATAATATATATAAAAAATTAATATTAATAACATCCATATAACTATAATTAAAATCATCATTTTCACAAGCAAAATTCATATAATTGCAGAATTATCATCTCATAAGTAAAAATAATTTTCTCTTATTTTAATGGATTCCTTACAAGATTTAAACAAGATTTTTTTTTACTATTAAAAAAAACTTATCACCACAATCATAATTCATCTTATATGTTAAGTTTTTAAAAAAAAAAATTCATCGTTTTATCTCAAATCTAACGAAATATTTTTAAAAAAATTTTCATGATCATATCTACTACATGATAACTAAATACAATTATCATCATATTCTACCACTTTTTTTTTTTCACAATCACTTATAAAAGTGAAAAATAATAATAATATATTTTTCACATTTGCTTATAGGAATAAAATCAGTCAGTTTTGAGAATGTCACATGAAAAAAAATATAAAATAAAATATTTCTCGCATTCACCTCTAAAAATAAAACAGAATAAATCATGTGAGTTTCATGAATTTTTAAATACTCAGTATCACATAAAATTAGAATATTAAATTAATAATAATCATATTATATATTAAAAAAGATATAATAAATGATATAAAAAATAGAGGAATAATTACTTCCTGATAATATATTATGAAATAAGATCTCAAAGCACTTATAAGGTTAAAAAATACTTATAAAATTAACGGATAATTTAATACACATGATGATGTATAATATTAATGAATAATAACACTATTTTAATTAAATTAAAAAAAAAACAAAGTTGTTTATATAATAAATAATTATTGATTTTAATTAACTAGACTCATATTAGATAATATTATCTATTTATAAATAGTTCTATTAAATAAACTTGAAGATATTCTTTATTAAATAAATATCAATAACAATAATGTTTTAAAAAATATACTTACAATTTTTGTTGGAATTCATAGTAAAAAAGAGATCATACATTCCACATTATTGACACGGCAAGAAGCAGAAAATAGATTTAGAATGGAAGCAACAAATGCAATGTTCAGTCTTTCTCAATAGCCACCCTCCTTCATGCAGGAAGCATTTCTCCCTAGAGAATCTAATCTAACACAATATATTAAAATGAGAAGAAATAATCTTATCATGTTCATCTCATGTATAATAAGTGAAAAAAAAGATGTTAATGTATGACCATATAAACATATACATCCTTGCATGGATGTTCAAGATTGGTTTGGGTAAATTTTCACATGCACCAGTAAATTTTATTGGCTTTTATAATAATTTTCTTAAAAATTATTCCTAATATGATTTCTTTTATTTCATTGTGAAAGCCCTTTATGCATAGATTTTAAACTGGATTGACTCAAATTATTGACATTAGTTCTTTCTCTCATGTGTATACTATTTCTATATGGTGAGTATTTTCTGTTGTCGTGTGTGAAGGTGAAAATGTACAAGACAAAGTTACAAGAACTGTGCCACCAGAGAAGATGGGGTTTGCCTAAGTACTCTGCCGTCAAAGATGGTCCAGATCACATACCAAGCTTTAAGGCTTCTGTTTATGTCAATGGTGTCAGCTTCACTTCTTCTAGTGCCTCTAGTTCCCTTAAAGAAGCTAAAAACCAAGCTGCCATGGTTGCTTTCCTCAGCTTCTCTTCTGGTACCCCACCTCTTTGCTTTTCTTGGTTTTGTTTGTTTTCTTGGAAAGTTGGTTCCTTTGCTGTTTTTTCTTGATGAGGATGATGGTCTTGAGGTAGGGAATTTCTGTTATGGGAAGTGAATTGTCTATTTGATTCCTTGGATTGATTTGTTTTAGTGTTGATTTAGAATCATAGCTTAGTACGACAGTTCTCTGAATTATTTGAGATTTTGTTTTGGAAACGGTCACTTTGTTCAGTGAAATGGTTTGAGAAACTACAAATTTATTTGATAAAAAGTGGATGATTAGTTGCAGTGGAGTTTAAATTAGCACTGACAATGTGATTTCCTTGCTACCCTTAGAATTATTTCAATCAATGCTGTCAAAAAACTTTTCTTGTATAGTTGTCATGCATATTATTATGTCTTGTAATATCAAAATAAAGCAGAAAACAATATAATGGTAGAAACTAGAGATGTTACATAAGGTTCATATCATGGGTAGAAGTTGTTGGCCTAATTTTGTACAATGGTGCTCTAATTAATTGTGCTCTATGATTGTATAGGCTCTTCAATCCAGACTTCTGAACACAATGCAAAAGAGAAAATTAGAGCAGTGAAACCTCACGACAGTTCAATTCCTGCACAATAAGTTATCATAGATGGTCAATAATGTATTTCCTCCTTAGTTTTTGAACTTAGCTTGCAAGCTCTGCTGTATATGGAATATAAGATTCTAATAAGGAAAAGAAAATAGTTATCTTTGTCTGGTATGTCAAAGATTATTGTTATCTGTGACAATAGTTCCTACATATATACAAAGAAACTACTAATGAATTTCTTCTAACAATGTGTTCTGATGGAATCTTTAAAAGTTGTTTGTTGACTTCCTTTCATTTTATTCACTTCTGTATTGGAAGATCTATGATAGTTTTGTAATGGTTCTTGCAAGTGACCATTGTTCTTTTCCATTTCAACATCTAACAACATCAATCAATTCAATTCTAGGTATGGACTGTATTCACAAAAACCAGCTGCCGAACAATGCTAGAATGAACAGTCTTGATTCATCTGTGTTTGCATGTAAAACTGAGGACCTGCCTCCTGCCAATGACTTTAAGACCACAGTGCTAGTTAATGGGCAATCTATAGAAAGCCCTTCATTTTCCAACACTATAAAAGAGACAAACCAAGCTTCCCATTTAATGTCATTGTTACCTGACTTCTTTAAGGTAAGTGTCCTTGTAATTTCTAACATTGTTACTAATTAACATTTTTTAATACTTTATGGTCATCTAATTGATAGAGTTCAATTATAAAAACGGAACTCTATCAATTGGCATTCCAATTCCTAATATTTTACACATTATTTTTATAAGCCAAAATTTACTAATAGTGAATATGGTTTCACGAAAGAATATAGAATGTCTCGTTAGCTTTCTTTTTTTCTTATCTTGTGTACAAAGTCTTTATATACTTTTAATAGATGATAGCCTGATTTAGTTGTAATAGTAGATCAACTGCATTCAAAGGTCAAATATGTTCATGTGTTCACTTGTATGTTTGTGTTCTGTCTTGATTAAAATTGATACCACTGAATATGGATTTGTATCCTCTTATTCAGGGTGACTCTGATTCATTCAAGACTAAACTAATGAAATTAACTGAGAAAGAAAGTTGTCGCATGCCAACATATAAAACTATGCAGACTGGTTCTTTCCATATGCCAACTTTCTTCTCAACCTTGGAAGTAGAGGGTGTGGAATTTCATGGAAAGGGATGTAGATCCAAGAAAGATGCAGAAGAAGATGCTGCAAAGATTGCTTACATTGCCTTAAAACAGTGTAAGTTGATTGTCCCTTTTCAATGGTGCACATCTCCAGATTTGCTTCCATGCATAAGAATCACTTTGAGGAAATTTTAATACATCACCAAAAATTTTACCTCTGTTTTGTGTGTATCTTGAATGACTTGAACTTAAGTCATGACTTCTGCTTAAAGCATGACATCTCCAATGTTGGATGATTGTTCTAGATCAAATACTATTTTGTGAAGCCCTAATATGAATTTTACCACAGTTAAATGATATTGTGGAAACTCTCCCACTCACTACTTCTAATTTTTTCACTTACAACGATATGTACCAAATGGTGACATCAAAGTGATCCTACGCTGGTTTACTTAAAACAATAGGAAAACTTTTGCTTCTTTCTATGTATCATATTGTAGATATGCATGAGTATATTTATGTTCTCATAATATATGTGTCATGCACAGGTGGACTTAATATGTATACTGCTTTTTCTCCTTCTCAAATAGAACATAAATCAGTACTATCAATTCTTAACTCAGACATTGTTAAATGCATTCAGAATGTCAAACTTGAAGGTATGTTTCTTTCATCTTCTGTCCCAACACATTCATTGTGCAATTCTTTACACTTAAGGCTTAAGACTCAACCATAAGCTATGTAAATGACATTCTGTATTAACAGATAAACTTTTGGTCCTAGACTTGAATGAGACATTACTTGCTAATGTCAAAGTTAGCAACGAGGAGGTGCAAAACTCATCTTTTCTACAATCACCTGATGAATAGATGATGAACACTAGTAAGATGAATAGATGATGAACATTAGAAAATATATATTATGTATTAGATTAAATGTATGTATATAAAAATATTTAGTTGATTCAATGTCATTTGAACATTACTGTAACAAGAGAGAAAGAAAGACTGTGTTTATAAGTTCACTTAAGATTATGACAAAATTGATAAATAGTTCATATCAGTAATAATATTATTATACAAAATATATTTGTCCCACTGTCAGGATTGGGGGCAAATAACGTTACACAAAGTGTAAATAAAACATTTTAAAAGATTCTTTATGAATGTTTTTGGTAGACTATATTTAAAATTTATTTTATGATGTGTTCTAAAATGAACATTTTTAATAAAACTTGATATGACATTTTTCTAAAGAAAAATATGTATACGGTAAATAAACATATTTGGGTTGAACTACAAATTTTGCAAAACTTCCACGCTCTAATAACTAATGACAGAAGATTTTAACACTAAGTATTCAAAAAATTAATTTTTTTATGAACTATAAATATAACTAGGATTAGAAGACAAGAAAATAGAATTGAACCAAATCAGGATGCAAGCTTTAAGCGCATACTTATATTCTAAAAGTGTCCAGTTAGAGAGAAACACTCATCCAAACCAGAAAAGAAAAGGTAAAAGTTATGGCATGCAATGCACATTTAAATTTCTGCATATAAAATGGAAACATTCTGTCAACTTAAATTTAAGGTTTATATAAATTGTAACATAGTTAACCCCTGTTAATCATCAGGCTTAGAAACTTAGAACAACTTGAGCTGGAAATGCATTTGAATTTAACAATGAATGTGCGGTGTTAAAGCAGAACCAAACACACACTTAGTAATTTTCTTAGCTATTTTTTCAACCAGTATCATACAAGTCTCCACAATTTGAATTTGCTTCTGAATAACAACATGAAATGGAAGTTTCAAAGTATATTGTTACTTCGATCAAGAGAAATATCAATGAATTGATATAAATTCAAATATATCAGTTCAATATAACCATTGCCAAAAAGTAAAGGCAACTACTTGTACCAAAAAAGGGACCATCACATATAAGTAAGCAGCAATATAAGTTAGCAATCTACATATTCTGTTCTACTACTTGAAGTTTGCAACTATGTTCTGCAATGGCAAAAAAAAGGATTCTTGGTCTACATTACAAAAGGACATTATGTCCAATATTTTGAACTTTATGACCTAATTTTGCTGCTTTAAGCTCCCCAATCACTCTTACAAGCTTCCCAACCCGGCTTTCAAGATTAGAAGCTACTTCTTCTACACAAGGGCTTGCATCTTTCCTTTCCATGTCACTAACACCACCTCTATCACAAAATAAACTCTGGACCTTCACACCATTCATGTCGTGACTTCTTGCTTTTTCAGCACTTAATGATGGGAAAACAACAGATAGAGGACTAGACAAAACCTGGCCATTTTCAACTTCTTCATCACCAAGACATGAACCTTCACTCGAACAACTGGATAACTCAACGATTGAACCCTTTCCCATTTCATCAAAATCCACTTTTTTTTTCTTAATCTTGGAAGTAAAACCAGGTGGTGGGCCATAGGATCCGCTGCGCTCTTTGTTCATATATACTGATATTGGGATCACATGTTCTAAGCTACTCACAACAAAATCGTAATGCTTCCTTCCTTGCTTGCTTGAATTTGATTGCTTCCACCAACGATAGTATCTAGAAGTGACATTTGGTTGATTGCAGGCACAGAATGCAATGTACAAATTTGTATCTGTTACTGGCTGACTATAACATATCCAAGGATTCTCTTTGCGAGGTGCTAGCATAGCAGGAATGTCTTGATCCATCCCTAACTGCATAGCAACACGATTTGGGCAGTACTGTTCTATACACTCTATGCCCACCAACTCTGAGACCCTCAAGCAGCGAGCAAAGGATTCTAATTCATCATCAAAATTGGGATTTTTGCATACCCACCTGCCATTTTCATCGTAAAGCTGAAGAGGAGGAGAATTCTCGTATGGGCGCCAAATAAAGCCATTTCCACCTTTTGAAGAGTCCAAAATCAATTTCATGTTGGCATGTTTAACCATTTTCACTGAGTGCCATTTAGCCATCAAGAGTTGGCCTTGCTCAACTACATAAGGACGCGGCTGCAGCGCTGGAAATCTCTCCAATGCCCAAACTTGGACCAACTGAAAAGGAGCCCACAGAATAACTTCCAACTCCAGTGTTGTGACAATTCTGATTTTGTTATTTAGCAAACTCAAATCCCTGTAAATGATGGCTAATAAAGCAGGTGCAAGAGCTAGTTTAGTGCCTCTTGCTAAATGTATGGCGATAGGAAAAACACTTTTCAAAATGGTTTGACATGATCTACCAGGGAAAACAAACCTCGACAACCACAAAGACAAGAATGCCTCATGCTCCAGTTGGCTCTCATTACTCATGAAATACCTCATCCATGGATTATGATTTGCCCTTTTGGCCTTCGATTTGAAGAACTCCCTATACACTTTAATCAACCCTTGCTCTACTTCCTTTTCCTCATCACTCACAAGAGGGCTAGAGAAAGGCAATCCCATGACAGAGTAACCCCAACAAACCTTCATGTCCTCCAGCGTTATAGTTGCTTCTCCCCATGGAAACACAAACGTGTTGGTCTTTGAACACCACCTGTAAGCAAGCTCAAGAATCAACTCATCACTCCTACGTATTTGATAAGTAGAAGCTTTGATAGCTTGGTCTATCCCAGCTTGTATCCACATATATTCATATTTGTGTTGCATCTGTTGGACCCATATGTTCCATTCTCGATGTGGATAAAACCATCCATTGTATCTCACTTCTAGTGGCAGCTTTGCAGGGTCGGAAATGACAGTGGCTGTTCTTCCAGAAGAGAACATGGAAGGAGGAAGATTTGCTGGATCTTCCACGCAGGGTTTGATAAAATAAGCTGTTCTTCGAACTGGGTTTTTACCAGACAACGGTGAAACCATGAGTTCTTCTTTTGCTTCAATAATGGTGTCCTGTGATGGTTCCATACTGTAGATGAAGATCAGTTAGTACCTGGAAAAGCCGAAGGAGAGTTACATCAATCTACCAATCTGACAACAAACAACCCTATTGGAAAAGAATATTTTTGAACTTACAACAAGTTTGCTACTTTCTTTTCTTTAGAACTTGCATTTCTCCTGATCTTGATAAGAGTTTGTTCGAGATAAAGTCTTCGAACCCGAATTTTCTTGCAGGAAAGAGTGTAGAATTGAGAACCGAGAAGTTCAAACGCTTTTGAAGTATGTGATGTTTCAGTGTTTATGTACGCTTTCCTGTCTTTTCACCTTAAATGCACCTCGTGGTTACACGAGAAACAAAACAAATTAATGTATCCAAATCTGAGATTAGAGCTTCCAAATTTATGAACAAAGCTTCCAAATATATGATTTATGTTTCTATGAACACGTGTCAAAGTTTCCTTGTATCACAAGGAGTATTAATAAAAAAATATTATCTATTTTAAACATTATTTAATAAAATATAATAAAATTTAAAGGATTTACATCAGTAATATTTAATTTAATAATTTATTATTATGATATATATATATACGTGCGAACCGAACCCATTTTCTTTTCCTTGTTCTTCTAATACATTCACAATCACACTTTTTCTTTCCCTTCGTCTATCGCAGTTGGTATGCCTTCACGGTCGCAGTGGCTTTACAATTGGTTTGGAACATGTTGAGCTCCGTCAAAATATCTTTTATTCACTAGACATTCTGGTTGGTTCTGTATTTAGTTGTTGAATACTCCGACTTTTTATATCTAGAAATTCTGTTCATCAAAAGCAAAGAGAAACTTATTGAGTAGACAAATGAAATTTGTCCCTACAGTTCTTCTAATGGGTCTTCGACTGTGATTTCCCACAAATGTGGAGAGCAATTAAAAAAATGGAATGCTACTGAAGCTCATCATCTATCTAAGCATGTTGATAATAACACTTTTTCTTTTTTCTACTCAGATATCCATGTTAATCTGGTTTAGTTTCAAGGTTGGCTTCTATCTTCATGTGGAAGGTCCACATTATATATACATATATATATATATATATATATATATATATATATATATATATATATATATATATAATGTGATTCTAACCTTCACTATATCATTGACTTTATTTTTATTTTTCTTCAATTTGTTATCTGACCCTGAAATTGGTTTTTCAAACATTCTATTGACCACAAACTTTCAGGCCACATCTATATCAAATAGACATAGATTTTTATGTTGAGATGAGGAATATTAATATTATAAATCGACATACTTGTTTTCCAGTTTGGAACAACAAAATTGATTTTACCTTTTCCATTACCTTTTCAATTTATAATTATGCATACAATTCCACACAACTTTACCTTCAGAAATCAAAATATCTAGGAGAAAGTCTCTCTCTCCCCCTCCAATCCATATAATTTTAATTGGTTGAAGTGTTTAATGACATGCAAGCTTGTTATTATTTTTGTATTGGTTTCACATTTTGAAAGTATCATAATCATGTATTTTAAGTTAAAAAGATATTTTGGCAGTTACTGAAATTGTGGAACGAGATTCATCAAGGAATATAGCAGAGATCATATGCAGGACTAGCTGGTTAAAGTTTGAAAACCAAATGTGACCAACACTAGTACAAAATAGGCTTTTAATGTAGAAAGTGTGACTTTCCACATCGATGGTAAGGAACCGATATAGAAAACCTAATATTTTTATTTATTTTATGTATTCACACTTTTATATTATATTTTTATTATTTGTATTTTTTAGGAATTTGAATTATTAGTCACTCGGTAAGATTCGAACCAGAGTATCTTAGAGTCGGAGGTCGATACTCCAACCACTAAGCTACTAGGATTTTCTCGATAATAACTTATACATAAATTATATTTATATACAAATAAAAATGTATATCCATGTAAATATATAAATATAAAATATATAAATACAAATACAAATATATTTATATATTTATATGTTGGATGTGAGGACGCGCTCGAGGATGAAAGTGTGTGTCGAGTGAATTTTCAAAATTTGATGTCAAATTTGTGAGCGGGTCTCTTTATATGGATTATAACTTAATGACAAAATATAATCTTTATAATTTATTTATATAATGATATAAAATAAATTTTTTTCTTTATTTTATATCATTATATAAATTAATTATAAAGATTATATTCTATATTATTATAAATAAATTATAAAGATTATATTCTATCATTAAATTACAAATTCATATAAAGATACTTGCTCACAAATTTGACATCAAATTTTGAAAACCCACTTGACACACACTTTCACTCTCGAGCGCGCTCTCACATCCAACATATAAATATATAAATATATTTGTATTTGTATTTATATATTTTATATTTATATATTTACATGGATATACATTTTTATTTGTATATAAATATAATTTATGTATAAGTTATTATCAGAAAATCCTGGTAGCTTAGTAGTTGGAGTATCAGCCTCCGACTCTAAGGTATTGAGTTTGAATCTTGCCAGTGACAATTCTCTTAATTTTATAAAAGACTTTCTACATTGGTTCATCTGGGAACCGATGTAGAAAGTGTTTTTTTACATCGGTTCATCTGGGAATCGATGTAGAAAGTGTTTTTTACATCGGTTCATCTGGGAACCGATGTAAAAAGTGTTTTCTACATCGGTTCCTAACTAAACCGATGTTGAAAGTCTTGAATTCACTTTCTACATCGGTTCATAAAGAACCGATGTAGAAAGGCCGATGTTAAAAGTGATTTCTGTACTAGTGCAAATTAAGCGAGTTTTGAAGGTGCACAACATGCAAACGACTCTTGTAAGATTTGTAAAGTATAGGGAGATGGTGAAGATCAAAGCCAGCAAACTCTAGAAGAAGCACTCAAGATGTCTAACCGATGGAATTGAGCTTTTCAGGTTATATGGAACTATTGTGACATGCGTTGGATTTTATTGAATAAAAATAAATAATTAGTTTTAAGAGTTTGTTGGAATAAGAAGATAATTACGAGTTAGTTGAAATATTTTGATATCATTAATATCTTGGGTAGTTATTATTTGATTTTAGGAATATACTGGGACGGTTACACGATTGTATTCATTATATGAGATATGACAAAAAATCAATAATAGACAATTTTACAATTTTTGAGAAATTTTTTATTATCAAATTGGGATCAAAGCTAGGGTTTTTTAGAAGTATTAGGGTTCTTCAGAAGAGTGAGAGTCAAAGTTTTAGAAGAACTAGGGTTTTTTCAGAAGAGTGAGAGTTAGGGTTTTTAGAAGAACTAGGGTTCTTTAGAAGAGTCAAAGCTAGGGTTTGAGAGTCATAAAAAGAGTGTGAATGGTTGCTATAGCGAGTGTTGTTGTAGTTATGCCCCGACTGACGAAGGACATCAACTATGATATATGGAGTGCCTAGATGAAGGTTGTCCTCAAAGCTCGTGTTTAGAAGATTGTGGAGGAAGGTTTTGAACAACTAGAGAACACAGACAAATTGATGATCAATGTACTCAAGGAGTTAGAGAAGAAACGTGAGCAAGACAATGCAACTCTATTTTTTATGTTTTAAGTTGTAAAATTTTCTGACTTTGAGAAGATTGTAGGAGTCACGTCGACATCCAATGAGTTAAAGAAGAAGCATAAGAAAGATGATCGAGTCACACGGATTCAGTGTCAGATACTAAGAAGCAACATGGAGAGTATGAAGATGAAGGGGTTAGCGTGTTGAAAACGTGGCAAAACAGCTTAATCAGAATAGAGAAGTATTTTCCACAAAACATATTGTTGAAAATATCTTGATGTCATTAGCGAAATCCTTTAATAATGTGGTGTGTACGACAGAACAAGCAAAGGATTTGTCTGACCTATCAATAAAAGAGTTTATCGGATCTCTTGAAGCCTATGAACATCGAATGGAGAAAGATAATGAGGATGAGGACTAGAGTGCGAAAGTGCTCCACGTCAAGGAGAAAGTGCTCTATTCTCAGCATAATAGAGGAAGATGATGTAATGGTCAATCCCAAGGTGGTCGAGGAGCTCGAGGTAAATTCGGTGGTCGAGGTGACGAGAAGGAAGAGGGGGCTCAACAAAATTGGCGAGGAAGAGGATGTGATCCGAGAGGAGGTTGGTTAACGAACCACTCAAGTTTCGAATGTTTCAAGTGTGACAAGTATGCTCACTATGTGAAAGATTGCTACTCGAAAAAATGCTTTAATTTTGGAAAAAATGCTCCTTATGCGAAAGAATGTCAAAAGGTAAGTGAGACCTATCTTACAAAGGAGGAGGAAACTGAAGTAACATTGTTGATGACAAAGTTGAACATGGGAAATAGTAGTGATGACGCTCAGGAAGATATCAATCACATGTAAGTATGGTATTTGGATATGGGTGCAAGTAACCATATGTGTGGGGACGAGTACCTATTCAGCAAATTGAAGAAATTTGAGGACTGTCATGTTTCGTTTAGAGATGCTTCAAGGGTCTCGGTAAACGATCGAGGCACAATCAATTATTTACAGAAGGATGGTTGAGTCGAGTCGATCCAAGATGTGTTTTATGTTCTAAATCTCAAGAGTAATATTTTGAGTATGGGACAGCTGATGGAGAAAGGATACTCAGTTTCATGAAAGACTGAATACTAGAATTAAATGACAAGCTCAGAAGGTTGCACTACTAGAAAAATGTCAAATAGTAACCGAAATCGAGTGACCGAAAAATTTAGTTACTATCGGTGACCGAATCGAGTAACCAAATTATTATTTTTTAGTCTAGTAACCGAAATAGTAACCGAATTTTCGGTCACAAAAAATCGGTTACTATTTCAGTCACTTTATTATTTGATTTATTTTTTTAATTAATCTATATTTAATTTATGTAATTATTTACTACAAAAATGGTTAATAGTGACTGAAATTAGTGACTGATTTTTTTATATTTAGTAACTGATTTAGTGACTAAAATTTCAGTCACTAAAAAAATAATTTTTTAAGCTGATAACTATTTTTCATTTATATAAATATTTTATTTAAAATATTTTAAATATAAATTTACTTAATGATTTAAAATAATTGATAACATTTTTAATAAAATTATAAATATTTAAAAAAAATTGTTTACTAACTTATTAAATAATTTAGTAATATAATTATTTGATTTTATTTTTTAATTTAGCATGTGAATAAAAAAATTAAAATTGATTATTAAATTAGGTCACCGAATCGGTCACATCGATTCGGTCACCGAATCGGTCACATCGATTCGGTCATCGATTCGGTCACTAGAATCGGTCACATCGATTCGAGTCACTCGATTCGGTCACTAATTCGGTCACCGAATCGGTCATCGATTCGGTCACTAGAATCGGTCACTAAATCAATAATTAAATTAATTATTAATTTAGTCTCTTTATATATATATATATATATATATATATATATATATATATATTACTTGTATGTTAATAAAAATGTATTTCAATGTATTTATAAAAAATTAAAATTATTTTAATTACTGAATTGATATTTTAAATTTATATTAATATCTTGAATAATTTAATAGTTGGATATATATATATATATATATATATATATATATATATATATATCACTTTAATTTTTTTAATTAAAATTAATTTCATAAAAAAATTAATATTTGAAAATTAATTTTTTTAATTAAAATTAATTTCATAAAAAAATTAATATTTGAAAATTAAAATGCAAAAAAAAAATATATATATATATATATAAATTTATTTATTTTTTAAAGATGATATATTCAATGTATGTTAAAAAAGTTCAAGCCAAACTGTTTTTATAGAAGATTTTCAAAACTGCTTGGTTTAATTAATCTGTTAAAAGATTCTTTTAATATGTTAAAAGTGCAGTTTTAATCTGTTAAAACTTCTTTTAATCCATTAATACGTTCTTGATTCTTTAACAGATTTGTTTTAACTGATACTGACAACATTTATATCAATTAAAACACTTTACAAAAAATCTTCTAAGTTGATTTAATCGATTTAGTTTCTAGCTACTAAATTTAAAGAATTAAATTTATTATTATTTAATCTTTTAATTTTAGTATTAAAATTTTAAATTATATTTTTCTACTTTGAGAATGAACCATATAATTAAACTCAAAATTGACAATATTATAATACATTTTTGAACTCTTTTGGATTAATTTTTTTTCCTAATTTTTGATAAAGTTAATTTTAATATTTAAAAGTATTTAACATTTTGAATTCTGAAAGGTTTTCTCTAATAGAAAATTTAAAAACATAATATAAAAAAAATAGTTAATATAAGTTTTCAAGTTATTTTAAGCGATAAAAATAAGTTTTAATCGATTAAAACGTCGTGCAGAACTCGTTTTAATCGATTGAAACTAGATTTTAATCGATTAAAAAAGTTATGATCGGTCATAATTGCATTCCGACCGATCATAATGGAAACCATATAATAGCGGTTCAACGGTTAACCGCTATCTAAGTGAGCTTTTAAGAGCGGTTCCTGTGTAACCGCTATCTAAATCTGTATCTCGCTTGAGCGACAACTTTCTCGCTCGAGCGAAACGCCCCTGCACAAAATTGGTACTCTCATGTTGTATTTCGCTTGAGCGAGTCTAGTCTCGCTCGAGCGATAATTGATTCCGATCGATTATATTTTTGAAATGATCGATCATATTTGATAATTTTTTCAAATAATTAATTATAATCGATTAGTTTTCTAAATTATTGATTAGAATTGATTAATTTTTCAAATAATAGATTAGAATTGATTAATTTCGAAATATATACTAAAAAATTATAATTAAAACTATAAATTAGTTAAGAATATTGACTATTGTAAAGATAAAGTAGAACATGGGAGGAGATGAGGATGATATAATATAATGATAGAACTTACAAAAATGTAGAATTGAGAAGTTTAAAAAAAAAATTAAGAAAATAGAGATTTAATTATACTTTTAATAAATTTAAGATAATACTAGTTTTTAAACCTTTTTCTAATATTTGTTTTTAAAAATATAATATCATTTTTAATATTTTATAGATTTTATATTTATATATTTATAAAAGTAATTGGATTAAATTTATTATCCTCTCATATATTATTATACATTTAGCGTAATTTTAGTTTATTTAAAAATTAGAATACAAATATACTATACCAATATACCATTATATTATTTTCATTGTATATAAATTACAAAATTAATAATTTGTATACTATACTATACTAACATATTATTTGTATACTATACTAATAGTATAATATACTATATTATAATATTATTTGTATACAAAACTAATATCTTTATATATAAATATATAAATATGGAAAGATATAAATATATGTAAAAATATAAACATATAAATATATATAAATATGTAAAGATATAAACATATATCTTTAATATTTTGTAAATGTAAATATAATTTATATATATTTTTAAATCTTTTTCTAATATTTATTTTTAAAAATATAATATTATTTTTAAAATTTAATTTTTTTTTCAAATATATAAATATATAAAGATATAAATGTATAAGGATATAAATAAATATATAAATATATCAATATATAAATATATCAAAATATAAAAATATAAATATATAAATATATTAATATATAAATATATCAATATATAAATATATAAATATATATAAATATATATATATAGATATATATATATATATATATATATATATATATATATACAAATATATCAGTATTATCCCCTCATATATTAATATACATTATTAGCATAATTTTAATTTAATTAAAAATTAGAATACAAATATACTATACTATACTAATATACAATTATTTGTAGATTTTATATATTAAAATATATAAATATATTTTTATTTATAGATTTTATATTTATATATTTATACTGGATATACATTTATTTGTATATAAATATAATTTATTTGTAAGTTATTATTAAAAGATCCTAGTAGCTCGATGGTTGGAGTTTCGACCTTCAACTCTAAGGTACAGGGTTCGAATCTCGACAATGACAATAAACCACCTAATAATAAGTTAAACTTCTAAAAAATATAATAAAATTAAGAGATAGGGGAAATAAATATAAATAAAAACTTAAATAAGCAAAATATAATATAATTAAGAGATAGGGAAAATAAATAATAGATATAATAAAAGTGTAAATAAATAAAAAGAATTAAATTTTAGTGACCGATTCAAGTGACCGATTTGGTTATATATAATCGGTCACTAATTCGGTCACTAAATCGGTCACTAAATCGGTCACTGAATCGGTCACTAAAATCAGTGACCAAGGAAATAGTGACCGATTCCAGTTGGTCACTATTTTGGTCACTATTTTAATTAGTAACCGATTTTGCAGATTTAGTGACCGAATTTTCGGTCACTATTTGATGTTTTTCTTGTAGTGTTGGTTGCCCGAGTAGAGATGGGGAAGAATAGAATGTACAAGTTACTACTGAGAAGTATTCGGGAGAGGAGTCTGAAATTAACTATAAAGGAAACAATGAAGAGACATTATCGGTCAGGTCACTTACAATTTTGTGGTCTAACCAAGTTTGTTCATCGTGATACAAGTGAGTGGAAATGGGAAAGAATCGAAAGGAGACTGAGGAGGCTGAGCTGAAGCACCACCAGCTATTATCAGCTTGGAAGGAGAGAAGGAGGTTGTGCGTGATGAAAAATGGCGAGTTACAAAGGATGATAGAGACTGAGTTGTTACACCACCAATAGTAGCATGTTTGGATTGCCAAGCATGGAGGGAAAATTTTTTGAAGGTGTGATGCTCGGATTGCCGAGCATGGAGGGGAGAGTTTGCGAAGAAGTGGTTGGTGACCATATCCGAGCTCTTGTAGACAAGAAATTTTGAACTCTTCTTGAAGAAGAGAAGATCCGAGTTGCTATGGATGAGAAGATCCGAGAACATAATGGTATGAGTTATGATTGAGTTGTTGGAGTGAAGCAGGGGGATGCCAAGTTGGCACTTTCAAGTCCGTCTTTGACCAATCTCAGTCAAGAGAAAAGAGATGAAAAGTGGTTAGGCAAGGTGTATGTCAAGTCAGCATTTTTGAATGGTGTGCTCAAGGAGGAGGTGTATGTTGAGCAACCACTCGGATATGTGAAGAAGGACGAAGAGGAGTCAGGAACATGTTTGTTCCAAGAGGTGTATGCAAAGGAGATTTTGAACAAGTTTAAGATGATTGATTGTAATTTGGTATCAACCCCCATGGAACCAAGGACGAAGCTTTCCAAATTTGATGGAGGAGACCAAGTTGATCCGAGTAGATATCGTAACATAGTTGGAAGTCTTCATTACCTCACAAGTATCATACCCGATTTGTTATTGAGTGTCAAGATTGTTAGTCGGTTTATTGAGAGTCCGAGCTACTCTCATTAGAATGCATTGAAGCGAACTTTGAGGTATATCTGAGGTGCATTGTCACTCGGACTACTGTACACGAGGTTAGACGATTACCGAGTCATGGGATACTCAAACAATGACTGGTGTGGAGATATGGATAAAGGATGGAAGGAACTCGAGGTGCTCAGAAGTTGGCTGGTAGGAAACTCAAAAGTTTGGATTCCAGGATGTTTGAAGGCCGAGGAGTTTTTAAGTACAATAAGTGGATGATCGATGACAAGCCGATCTCATGTTTTGAAGCTCAAGGAATTTTGACGCTAGTTGGGAGAGGTTGGTGTCAAGTCGATCTCATGGTGTCAAGCTCGGAAGTGTTGAAGACAGCAAGTTGGGAGTCGAGAGATCAGTATCAAGTTGATCTCAATTTTACTAAAGAAATTTAATTTTACAAGTAAGTTTTGTTGAAAAAAATTAAATAATTAGTTTTAAGAGTTTATTAGAATAAGAAGATAATTAAGAGTTAGTTGGACTATTTTGATATTAGTGATATCCTAGGTAGTTATTATTTGATTTTAAGAATATCCTGGGATTGTCTATAAATACACGATTTTATTCCTCATTTAAGACATGACAAAGAATCAATAATATAAAATTTATGAGAAATCATTTGTTATCAACATGCTCTCTTAGCCTCAATGGCTCTTGTCTCTTCCTATCAGATAAGTATCGTGTTTGTAGAATCATAAGGAATGATTTTTCATCCAAGAAGGAGCTCAAAGTTGGCATTGGAGTCTTCACAACATTCACAAGTTGAAGGGATTTTAAGTCCATAGAGATTTTTGGTGATGAACCATCATTGAGAAAAAACACATATAATATGTAGACTGTTGCAGGGTTCATAGGCTCCTGGAGAACATTTAGGAAATGGCAGCATAATCAAAATTTAACTTTTTGGCTAAGAAAGTTAGTCTATATTCAAACCTTGAGGAGCCTTATTTTCTCAATCCTAGAGCTTTTCTTCCTTGCTTTGTGGTGATTGCAAACCTTGAACCAAAAGGATAAAACCAAAGTCAAAATGCCTTTTGTGTTGTTTTATAGATCCCTTTATTTTGGCCTTATAAATGTTCTTTGTAGTTTTTTGAAGAATTTTTCCTCTTTACTCCACGTCAAATGTGCTTCTTCTTGTTCATTGTATATACCACCCATTCATGCATTTGTAATTTATTTTTTTAAATGATTATGGATAAATTATATCTTCAAGGTCATGCTTGTAGCTAAACCTCAAATCTTGTAGCATGATCCAAAGAGAATGTATGTAGAATTTTAAGCACAATCTAATATTGCATTGTTCTTACTTCATGATGCACAAAGAAATAGAGGTATTAATTATTTAAGCACTTGGCATAAAAGATATTTAAGTTCACAAATTCAAGAATTAAATGAAAGTTATTGAAGTAAATATTTTTTTAATACTTATAGTTTTACTAATAGATTAAACAATTATTCTCTAAGGAGTAGTTAAGATAGTAGTCTCCTAATAAAAATCACCAATTAAAGGACACAGTAGAACTTTAACACTTATTAGTATAATAACAATAAGAATGGACCTTCAACAAAGCTTGTGAAGAGTCACACAACATCAAGGCTATTGAGACATGTTTTTTTTTTTTCTAATTTTATTTATTCTCTTTGTATGTTCCTTAGACTTGGGTTAAGGGTTTAGACTAAGGCTCATATCCTCTCTATTGTATCCTTTTCTATAAATACAATTGTAATAGTGCTTTGAGACATTGTATGAGAACCCTAATTAGTTTTCTCAAGTTGGTATCAGAGCAAAAAAGATCATGCACTGATTTATGGTCATCCATGTCACCTCCAACCACTGTGGGCGACTGTTCACCATCGTCATCGTCAGCCACTGTCTCTATTTGGGCCGACGAAGGTTGGGTTCAGTGTACCTCAAGGAGCATCGTCACACATGACTCTCTTGAACTATGGTTTGTAGGTCAGGGATATCATAACCATCTGGAGAAAGATATAAACTCTAGCTCTGCTTTAGAAAGATCTCAGTGAGAGAAAATAGACTTCCAACTTTGTGCAATCTTATGGCAGTCAGTGGAACCTAAAGTTCTTGAGCTTCTCAACTCATTCAAAACCTACTCTTCTTTTTGGAAAAAGGCTCAAGCTATTTTTTCTAACGATATTCAGCATCTCTTTAATGTAACTCAAAGAGTAACATCAATCAAGCATACCAACCATAACATGATATCTCATATTGCAAAAGCTAGGGTTGTTGTGGAGGAATTAAAAAGGTTTCTTGTGGAAAATACTTTAAAGGAGTTAAATTTCAAACTTGATAAGTTGTATATGGTTCTAATTTTGAGGAGTCTGCATTTTGATTAGAGAAGGACATGAATCATGTGGTTTGTACTATCTGAATCCAAGTCATTCAGTGTTATGTCTTACTTCTCCTACTCCTAAACTTTTGCATGATAGTCTAGGTCACCCAAATTTATCTAAGCTGAAAGTGATGGCTCCTAATCTCAAATATCTTCGAGTTTTAGAGTATGAATTTTGTCAATAAGGAAAATATGTTAGGTACTTTTCCTAAATAATCTAAAACTTGATGTAATTTTCCTTTTTCAAATATTCATTTTGATGTTTGGAGACCGAGTCGTTTCTTTTCGTTTGGCTTTCGGTATTTTGTGACCTTTATTGATGAATTTTCCATATTACTTAGTTTTATTTAATGAAAGATATATTTGAACTTTTATCCATTTGTGTGTCCTTTTTCAATAAAATTAAAAATCAATTTGGGAAGATAATTAAATTTCTCATAAGTGATAATGCCAGGGAATATTTTTTTTGCCTCCTTCTCTTCTTTTTTATCTTCCCAAGGAATTTTGCATCAATTAACTTGTCCTCACACCCCACAACAAAATGGTATCGCAAAAAGAAAAAATAGGCATCTTATTGAGACTACACACTCTCTAATGTTGAATGATAATGTCCATGTTCATCATTGGGGAGATGCAGTTCTCACTGCTTTTTTTTAATTAATCGATTGTCATCTTCTTCTCTTAAAAATCAAATTTCATATTCTCTTATCTTTCTAGATGATCCTCTTTATCATGTATCTCCACGTGTATTTGATTGTACCTGTTTAGTATATAATATCTCTGCATGTCTTGATAAACTAAGTGTTAAGGCCATTAAATGTGTTTTCTTGGGATACTCTCGCCTTCAAAAAAGGTATAAATGTTATTCTCCATCCACCAAAAGGTATTATATGTGTATTGATGTTACCTTCTTTGAGAACACACCCTTCTTTTCTTCCTTCATGGAGGATGGTTCCTCTATTTAGCATGTTCTTCCTATACCTTTAAGTGACCCACTTATAATACTTAATCGTTCTCCAACTTAGTCTACAATTCAAATTGATTCTCCTTATCTTCTCATATATCACTACAAGATCCCTCCTACACCTTTACTAGTCTCTAAAGATACTTGTGATTTAGAAAATTCTCCATCAACTTCTTATGCCATGGATCTGTCAACATCCACTCCCACTTTTGATTCTGGATAGCCTGTTACACTCAGAAAAGGTATTCGTTCCACTCGGAATCCCTTTCCTATTTATAAATTTAAGCTATCATCGTCTATCTCGTTCATATTCTTCTTTTGTTGTCTCTTTGGCCGATACTTCTATTCCTAATATTGTCCATGAGGCTCTCGATCACCCTAGATGGTGACAAGTCATGATTGATGAAATGCAAGCTCTTGAGCACAATGACACTTGGTAGTTTGTCCCTCTTCCTCCTGACAAAAAGACTGTGGGTTGTATATGGATTTATGCAATTAAGGTTGATAATGATGGTAAGGTGGATCGTCTCAAAGCTCGTTTAGTTAGGGATGGCAAAACGGGCTAGGCCCGGCGGGCTGGCCCGCCAGCCCGCCATAATATGGCGGGGCGGGTTGGTATTTTCAGCCCACCAGCCCGCTTTGGCCTGCCCCGCCAAGCCCGCCAACCCGTCGGGCCAACCCGCGGGACGAGGCGGGCCAGCCCGCGGCCCGCCTAATTAATAAAAAAATAATTTTTTATTGTAATAAAATTAATTATAAAGATAATATATAAAGTTAAAAATTTTAAAAAGAGAATTAAAAAAGTTTCATTCTCACGTGAAAATCTTCTCCTTCCTGAAATATAACCTTCTCTCCTGTTCTCCTTATTTATCCTAAGTACTCGATTATATTTATCCTTATTACTTGAATTAAAGGTATAAGAATTACTCAACCAAGTATAATATGAAGTTTTATCAAATAAAAAAGATATAGGTATTTGAATTTTTCAATATAAAAAATATAAATTTTATAAGTTTAACGTTATATATATATATATATATATATATATATATATATATATATTTGTTATTATTTATTATTATGTTAATTTTATTATTGTTCTAAATTATAATTTCTTAAAATAATATATTGATTTATATTATTAAATTGAAATAATATATATATATATATATTGAATTATTGACAAACAAATAATAATCTTATTATTAAATTTATTAAAAAAAATTATTTTTTTAAATTATGGCGGCCAGCCGCCAGACCGCTAACCCGCCCCTTGGCGAGGCGGGCCAAGGTCTACAGCCCGTCATGACTATATCGGGCCAGCCCGCCCCGCCCCGCTTTTGGCGGGCCAAAGGCGGGGCGGGCCAAAACGGGGCGGGCTGGCCCGTTTTGCCATCCCTACGTTTAGTGGCTAAAGACTACACTCAAATTTATGGTCTTGACTACTGTGATACCTTTTCTCCAGTAGCTAAGATTTTAACTATTCGTCTTTTCCTTGATATGGTTGTTATTCGTCATTGACTTTTTCACCAACTGGACATTAAAAAATATCTTTCTTCATGTGAACTTGAGAAAGATTAATATGAAGCAACCTCCTGGATTTATTGCTCGAGGGGAGTCTGATTTATTGTGTAAGTTACATCTATCTCTTTATGGCTTGAAGTAGTCACCCCAAGCTTGGTTTTTGAAATCCAGTCATGTTGTGCAGTTGTTTTGCTTGAAAAGGAGTGAAGCAGATCACACAATGTTTTATTGTCATTCCTCTTCAGGAAAGTGTGTTTATCTTATGGTTTATGTTGATGATATTGTCATTACAGGTTAATTAAAGTATTTCCTTGGTATTGAAGTGACCTAGTCAAAGGAAGGTGTGATAATTTCTCAAAGGAAGTATTTCTTGATATTTTGAAGGAGATAGGTTTAACAAATTGTAAGCCCATTTATAGTCCAATGGATCCTAATTAGAAATTGATGGGAGATAAAGGAGAAAGGTTGCCAAATTCAGAGAGATATAGGAGATTGGTAGGTAAACTCATTTATCTCACCATTACCAAACCGAATCTCTCTTATGTAGTTGAGTTGTTAGCCAATTCATGCAAAATCTTTGTGTTGATTACTAAGATGCTTTGATTCGTATTCTAAGATATTTTAAAGGGGCCCCAGAACAAGAATTGTTATATGAAGATAAAGGTAATACTCAAATCCTAGGTTATTGTGTGCAAATTGGGTTGGTTTTCCCATTGATAGAAGACTACTAGTGGATATTGTATCTTTATTGGAAGGAATATGTTCTATTGGAAGAGTAAAAAGAAAAAGTGTTACTAATATAGATTTATGGCGCTTGCTACATGTGAACTTGTGTGGATCAAACAACTCCTTTAAGAATTAAAATTTTGTGATAATTAGTAGATGAAGTTGTTTTGTGATAATCAGGAGACTTTCCATATTGCCTCCAACCCAATGTTTCATGAAAGAACAAAGCATATTGAGATTGATTGTCACTTTGTTAGAGAGAAGTTATTGTCTAAGAAACTTGTAACTGAATTTGTAAGCTCTAATGAGCAACTTGCAGACATTTTAACTAAGTCCTTGAGAGGACCTAGGATTTAGTTCATATGTTCCAAGTTTGGTGCATAGAATCTATGATCCAGCTTGAGGGGGAGTGTTGAAACATTTTTTATTATGTTCCTTAGGCTAGGGTTAAGGTTTGGGCTGATGCTCATATCCTTTTTATTTTATCCCTTTTTTATAAATACAATTATAACTGATGAAGGACTATTTAGGCCATAACACACTGAGCATCAACTAAGGCTTAAAGAACCATCTAGGTCACAACAAATTGGGCCTCAAATAAGGCTCATGGCTAGGAGGATAGAAGAGGAGGAAATTTTTCCAAGAACACTCCTCCTTTGGAGTCTCTCTTATTAAAATTCTCTTCTACATTTTACTTTGTATAAAATTGTAAAAACCTCCCTTTTCTCTTTTATAGGATACGCTTGATGAAAGGGCTTCAAAGGGGCTATAGCCACAAGGCCACGGTCCAGTCACACAAGGCCATGGTTTAGTTACACAAGGACATGCCCCAAGAAACTTAGCACATGGAAAGAATCACAACCATCCATTCCTACTCATTCCACTTGGTTGCACATTAGGAAAACTCATTGGTATATAAGCACTTGGAAACATCTTCGCCATAGCAATGTGGGACTTAAAGGATGTAGAATGTTAAAAAGAGGAGCAAGGAAAAATATGAGGATGGAAGAAAATGGCTGCACCATTTTCCCTCACATTTTCGACCAAAGAAAGTCAATTCCAAGCTAGAAGGTCCAAGCTTCAAGTCTTGGTTGCAACTATGAGGAGCATGAGCATATATAAACTCTTAAAATCATGTAGATGAAAGAAACGTGAGACTTAATCCCTTTGTAATTGAGAAATTCGGCCATTACTTGTATAAGGCCAAATTAGTCTCACGTTTCCTAGGTGAATGAGTGAATGAGAGGGGAACAACTATATATATGACCCCTTGTGTAACTTTTTGATCACATTTGAATGAAATCAAGCTTAGCGTGTAAAACTTGCACAAATTGTTTGTACCCTGTTTTGGCTTGTCTTCAAGTTCCTTTGGGAGTTTTTTTTTTCTATTCTCCTAACAAAGAACCTTTCTTAAAGGAGCAAGGGTCAAGTTTCTCTTGAAACTTGGAGAAAAATTTTGGTTAACTCTTGGGTGCTCATGGTGTAGGAATTTCGGATGCCATTCTTGGTGGAAGGAGAATGAATTTTCGATCAATCTATCTTGGAACCCTAATCAGTTTTCTCATGTAAGGCCATTATCTTTTTCAACTTGAAATGCTACATCTTCTTTGAGAAGCTTTGAAAGTTCATAAACCTATCACCATAGAAAAAGTTCTTAAAGAATAAAATCAATTTGGTATAAATTACAAATGCATATTGTCAGGTTAGATTTGGCAAGATCCATCCACCATAGCTTTTCACATTCCATTGTTGTCTTTGGCAATGATGGTACTAATGGAAGATGTGAAGACAACCCTTGGCACAAAATTACTAGTTCAATACAAGGAATATTTCTTAATTACCATTTTACAAAGTTCAAAAGTGGAAACTTCTTATTCTTGAGTGCATCAGGTTCATGAAAAAGTATTAAATATTCATGGAATTACCATTGTTTTCTTTCTCACCAACATTGAATTACATTGGGCTAGCAACATGGAACACACACTTTTACAGCCTCATTAAAGCTTCCTTCTTCACTCAAATCCACTCTGAAAAATCTTAATTGGTCATCACCCATCCACAAAGATAGAAGATGCAATTACTTTTCTTTTACATAACCACAAGAAAGTGAAACATGAATCATAATTAATGTATAGAAATATTTGTTTTAGAAAAAAATCAACGTATAATAAAAAAGAATTTGATTTTGAGTTTCATTAGCCCATCAGATATCTGCAAAAACTATTAATCCTAAGTGTCCAGTATTTTTACTCTTTTGTGTTTTCTTTTTAAAATATAATTTTTGTGTATATATCTTATACAAGTCAAATCAAATTTTAGTAGTATTAAAATTCTTGGATAAAAACTTGTGATTTCCAAGGTATTAAATTTTATCATTTTTTAGACATAAAAGTAAAATCTTATGATTGTCCAAGGTTTCTACATCAATTAAATAGTTTGAAATGATTTTTGAGTCACTTAAACAGGTGAATAGTGACCTTTTGTTTCCATCATTCATTCAAACCATGCAAAACAATTAAATATGTCACCAATAAGCAAAGTCTTCAAATTATATATATTGCAATTATACGCCCTTAATTAAATTTTTACAAAAGGTAACTAACATAACAAATTTTATGAAAGATTGACCAGGTTTTTGAAAGGTGTTAACCAATTGAGCTCAAATGAGACACTAAAGACAGTTAGTCATTAATGTTATCCCACATCCTCATGTGCCAAAATAGGGTTTAAGAGCCTTCAATCAATCAAATGTTACATTGATTAATTTGTTAAGACCCTCAATTTAATTTATGCACAAACCATTGACTTAACCAAATTTGTAAAGAATTAACCACATTTTTCAATGGTTTTAACCAACTAAGATTGGTCAAATGAGATACTGAACACAGTTAGTCCTTGGTGTTATACCACGAAAGTAGGATCTAAGAGCCTTGAATAAGTCAAATGTTTGCATGGATGAACTTGTTAATGGCTTTAATTTAATTTCTACATAGAGTCACTGACTGAACCAAATTTGTGAAAGATTAACCACATTTTTCAATGGTGTTAACCAACTTAGGTTGTTCAAATGAGATACCGAACATAGTTATTTCTTAGTACTATCTCACGACCCCATGTACCAAAGAAAGGTCTAAAAGTATTGAATGAGTCAAATGTTGCATGGATGGGTTAGTCAATGGCCTAAGCTCATTGAATCGATCATGTGAAGGATTAACTCCGTTTTTCAATGGTGATAACAAACTGATCAAATGGGACACTAAACATAATTAGTCATTAGTGTTATCCCACGACCTTATGTGCCAAAGTAGGGTCTAAGAACTTAAAATGAGCCAAATGTTGCATAAATGAACTTGTTAAAGGCCTTAATTTATTTTTTGAATATAGCCACTAACTTAATCGAATTTGTAAAGGATGAACCATGTTTTTCAATAGTTGTCAAATGAGACATTGAAGATAATTAGTCATTGGTGCTATCTCACACCTTTGTGTGTCAAATTAGGGTTTAAGAGCCTTGAATGAGTCAAATGTTGTATGGATGGACTATTTAATATCCTTAATTTAATTTATGCATAGGACCACTAACTTAACCAAATTTGTGAAAGATTAACCAAAGATTTTGAACTGTGTTTGGTCATATGGGACCCTCAACCTAGTGACATCAAAGTGTTATGTCACATCCCCATGTGTCAAAGCAAGTTCTTAGAGCCTTAAATCAATGCATTTGTTGCATGGATTCACTATTGAATTCACTCAAATTAATTTTTCCACGTGACCACTTACTTAACCAAATTTGTGAAGGATTAACTAGGATTTTTGAAGTGTGTTAATCAATTGTGATTAGTTAAATGAGACACTTAACCTAGTGACACCAAGGTACTATGTGATGTGAACATGACCTATGATAAAGGCTAGAGTAAGGGAAACAAAGGAAGTTCTTTAACAAATATTGTTGGTTGACCAAATTGTGTTTTGGATTAATCAATTAATGGACTTTAGTTTGGTTTTATTGCAAGTTGTAATAAGAGTCCAATTAGAAATTTAGTTATCAGGGAGACCAAGAGGGTGCATAGCTGATTGATTTTTGGATGCCACAATTTCAGTTACAATCAATCATTAAGTAGTTTTCAATTCCTAGGTTAATAAATCATTATTAGCATTTATTTTCCTTTAATAAATATTTGTAACTCTGATGGCAAAGCTTCTTTATAAGCTGAACCATTTTTATCAGAAATAACAAATGGAATTTTATTCAGAAATATTAGAGTTTATCTCTTTTATTTTAGTGAGAGTGATTCTCTTAAATTCTTGAGTGATTCAAGAACCCTTGGCTGTATCAAAGGACTTTCACATCCTTTGTGTGTTGTCTCCCTTGGAAAGAGTGATTCTTTCTAATTCCTAAATTTCTTACAAGGTTCTAACCCTAAAGATCCTAAATCACCCATTGTGATTCATATTAGTTGGTATTCAGAGCCCCGATTTAACGGTTTGAACATCAAATTGATGGCAGAGGAGGATAAAAAGAAAATGAGAGAAAAATTTCTTCAAGAAAAGAGAGAAAAAAAAAGCGTTAGTAAAACACTTGAGAAGAAAAAGAGTGATCAAAAGAAGAGTGAAACACTTGAAGTGAGGGAGAGTTATTTAGCCATAAAAAATGAGTATAATGTTTGTTCTGCATTTAATTTGTCATACTTATCTCTTTTTAATGTAGATGACAAATCCGATTTGAGGATAAATTCTTTTCAAGAGGGAGAGAATGATGTGAACATGATCTGTGATAAGGGCTAGAGCAAGGGAAACAAAGGAAGCTCTTCAACAAGTATTGTTGGTTGACCAAATTGTATTTTGGATTAATCAATTAGTGGACTTTAGTTTGGTTTTATTGCAAGTTATAATAAGAGCCCAATTGGAAATTTAGTTATCAGTGTTAGAATCGCGCAGCGGAATGTTCGCGTTGTCGAACAAAAACCAAGAGGGGGGGTGAATTAGTTTCTTAACAAAAATTAGGTTTTAAAAATTTTCCCCAAATTTTACCGATTAAAATGGTGTGTAAATGTAAATAGAATAGAGATAGAGTCTTACATAGGAGATTTATACTGGTTCGGATCAAAAGACCCTACGTCCAGTTGCTAATCACTCAAACAGAGGATTAACGCTGTCACTATAATCAAAGTTGTTACAAACAGATAACAATGGAAAAGATAAAGTAAAGAAAACACCTCTCTTGAAATCCACAAGAGATGAAGAACAGTTTTTTCTAGAGACGGCACAACACACAATCTACTAAGAACTCCACTTAGTGATTCTTATCGCTTTTAGCCCACACTAGGTTCCAAAAGCCACTTTTTCCTCCAACAAACAGTTCTCTGGCACTCACAGCACTTAACTTTTGTTTGAAAAAGGTTGTTGTTATTTTCTAAGAGTCTTAGAGAACCTTAAGTAGATGAATTAGGGTTTGGGAATTGGGGATTTTCGAAACTTGATGTATTGGGATTAGGGTTTTCGAAAATAGGTTTAATTTGAAGTTCAAAATGCAAATCTGACTGAAATAATCGATTAAATGAAGTGTTAATCTATTATTACAGAGCCAAAATCAACAGAACCCCAATACGCACTGGTTTAATCGATTAAATGCCCTGTTAATCGATTAACAGGTGTGTTAATCGATTATTACAGTGAACATATACAGAAAATGGTTTTTCTCACTGTAATAATCGATTATCTAGTTATTTAATCGATTAAACCCGAGGCTTTTTGATAAATATGAGTTTTTGAAGCTTCTAAAGAGTAGATTATGTACCGGCTATCTTAGACTCTAATATTATAGACTCAAACTCATCAAAACAAAGTTATTACACAACAATACAAGTCTTCAACTCTCTAAGTTCTTTGTTCTTGAATCATCATCAAAATCAACAAGCTTCATGTCCATGTAAGTTCAACATCAAGTCCTTGTATATTCAACAATCTCCCCCTTTTTGATGATGATCAAAATTTTCTTTTAAAGCCTTGTAATAACCTGTTTTATCTGTCACACTAACAAACACATTAAACATACCAGATAATATTTAAATTCAATCATAAGAGGCTTTAAATATTTCTCCCCCTATTTTGATTATAATAAAAAATTGAAAGCTCCCCTAACAATCATAAGAGCTCCCCCTCAAAATATGCATAATTTGGAAATAACTCTCCCTCAAACAAAACAATAAAAGAATACAAATTTTATTTCATAAAGAAACGTCATTACAGACAAAGAGATATATAACATTACAATCATGCAAAAGCTGTTTATTTAAGCAGAATTTAGGCAATGTCTAATATTCCTAAGTCTCTTCTAAGATCATAGAATCTATCCTTGGGAAGAGGCTTAGTAAAAATATCTGCTAACTGATGCTTTGTATCAACATACTCAATTTTACAGTTTCCTTTACTTATATGATCTCTTAAGAAATGATGTCTAATTTCTATATGTTTGGTCCTAGAGTGCATTACTGGATTCTTAGTAAGATTAATTGCACTTGTATTATCACACATCAAGGGAATGTCATTTAGAAATATACTATAATCTTCTAGTAGTTGTTTCATCCACAAAATTTGAGCACAACAATTACCAGCTGCAATATATTCAACTTCAGTGGTGGATAAAGCAACACATGCCTGTTTCTTAGAATGCCAAGATACATGTCCCACTAGTACTCTTTCTATCTATTTTGCATCCACCATAATCAACATCAGAATAACCTATTAAACTAGTATAAGCTTCAGATGGATACCATAAACCAAAACCAGTAGTTCCTTTTAAATATTTTAAAATATGTTTTATTGTAGTTAGGTGAGATTCTTTTGGACATGCCTGAAATCTAGCACACACACAGACATAATGCATAATATCAGGTTTACTTGCAGTTAAGTATAACAGTGAACCTATCATACCTCTATACATAGATTGATTAATTTCCAAACCTGATTCATCCTTGTCTAAATAGCATGAAGTTCCCATGGGTGTGTTAGCTTCCTTTGAAGTGTCCATTCCAAACTTTTTGAGTATCTCTTTGCAGTATTTGGTTTGAGAGACAAAAATACCATCTTTAAGTTGCTTGATTTGAAGTCCAAGGAAGAATGTTAATCCTCCCATCATAGACATTTCAAACTCTCTCTGCATTATCTTAGCAAATTCAACACACAAAGAATTATCAGTTGATCCAAAAGTAATATCATCAACATATACTTGGACCAATAAGATATGTTCTTTTACTTTCTTTATAAACAAAGTAGAATCAATTTTTCCTCTAGAAAAATCATTTGAAGTTAGAAAATTACTTAGTCTTTCATACCAAGACCTAGGAGCTTGTTTCAACCCATATAATGCTTTCTTTAATTTAAAAATATGATTAGGATAACTAAAATCTTCAAATCCAGGGGGTTGCTCCACATGAACTTCTTCTTTAATAAAACCATTCAAAAATGCACTTTTAACATCCATTTGATATAATTTAAATTTCATCAAAGATGCATAAGCAAGAAGTAGGCGTATAACCTCTAACCTGGCAACAGGAGCATAAGTTTCATCATAATCAATACCTTCCTCCTAACAGTAGCCTTTGGCAACAAGTCTGGCTTTATTCTTTGTTATGTTTCCATCTTCATCAAGTTTATTTCTAAATACCCATTTAGTTCCAATTACTTGATGTGATTCTTCTCTTGGGATTAATTCCCAGACTTGATTCCTTTCAAATTGGTTAAGTTCCTCTTGCATAGTTATGCACCATTGGTCATCTTTAAGTGTTTCCTCAACATTTTTGGGTTCTATCTGTGACACAAAAGCTACAGACATGCAGAAATTAGTCATATTTCTAGTTCTTACCCCTTTTGGGATATCACCAATGATATTGTCCATTGAGAGTTCTCTTGGTGATTGTCATTCTTTTGCTAATTCAGGTGTTTGAGAAGGCTCATTTTCTTCCAAATACAATTCATCAAGAGCCTCTCTTATATACTCATCATCACCTGCAAGTTCTTTATTTGACTTAAGAGCATTTCCCCCAAGATCTACAATTTCATCAAAAGTAACATGAATAGATTCTTCAATATTTAAGGTTCTTCTATTAAACACCTTGTAAGCCTTGCTAGTTAATGAATAACCTAAGAAAATGCTCTCATCGGCTTTTGAGTCAAATTTTCCTAAGTTGTCTTTTCCATTATTTAACATAAAGCACTTACATCCAAATATTTTCAAATGAGCAACATTAGGCTTTCTACCATTTAATAATTCATAGGGAGTTGATTTTATAATTGACCTAATGAGCATTCTATTTAAAACATAACAAGTAGTACTAACAGCATTAGCCCAAAAATATTTAGGAACATTTGATTCATTTAACATTGTTCTAGCAAGTTCCTCTAGTGACCTATTTTTCCTTTCAACTACACCATTTTGTTGGGGAGTCCTAGGAGCAGAAAAGTTATGCAAAATTCCATTTTCCTCACAATAATTTTCAAATTTTTCATTTTGAAACTCACCACCATGGTCACTTCTTAAAACTTTAATTCTTAAGTCTTTCTCATTTTGAATTTGCTTTGCAAACTTTCTAAAGACCTTAAAAGCTTCACTTTTCATTGTTAAGAAAAATGTCCAAGTATATCTAGAATAATCATCAACAATCACAAGACCATAATAATTTCCACCAAAGCTTTTTATCCTAGAAGGTCCAAAGAAGTCTAAATGTAATAATTCTAGGGGTTTTGAAGTGGAAATAATATTCTTTGATTTAAATGATGATTTTACTTGTTTACCTTTTTGACATGCATCACATAACCTATCTTTTTCAAACTTTAACTTAGGCAAACCAACAACTAAGTCTTTTGATATCAATTTATTTAAATGATGCATATTTATATGAGCTGATCTCTTATGCCATAACCAATGGTTCTCTTCCTTAGCAACTAAGCATGTTATACTAGAATCATGTAAACAATCCAAATCAATCAAGTATATGTTATTATGCCTAATGCCTTTTAATGCTACATTTTCGGAATCTATCAAATGTATTGTGCAAAATTTACTTTCAAATATTACCTTAAATCCTTTGTCACATAGTTGACTTATACTAAGGAGATTATGCTTTAGCCCATCAACAAGAAGCACATCCTTAATCTCCAAAGTATTTGCACCACCTATATTTCCAATTCTAAGAATTTTCCCTTTGTTGTTGTCCCCATAAGTTACATATCCTTGTTCTTTAGCTTTGAAACTCACAAATTTTGTTTTATCACCGGTCATATGCTTTGAGCATCCGCTATCAAGATACCAACATAGACTTCTTTGATTTGGAAGTTTCCTACAAAACAAGAATATAGTAAACTTAGGTCCCCATAACTTTTGGTCCTTGGGGTTAGAGATAAACACATTATTTAACAATAGGAACCCAAATGTATTTTCCTTTAGGAACACCAAAATGTTTTATTTTACATCTATTTGAAGTGTGACCTTGTTTCATACAGTAAAAACATGCTTTAGATGTATCTTTAGAATAAGATGCATTTCTAACAATAGATGCTCTAGTTCATTTTTCTACCCATACTCTTTTGTTTTTCTTTTTAGGCGTTTTCAAAGGAACTTGATGATTTACACTATTTTGAGCTAAAACAATTTTATCCTTCTTAAAGTCACTTATCTCCTTTTCGGCTTTATCTAGAAAATGGTTAAGTATATCTATATCATATTCATACTCTTTACAAGATGCACATGCTAAGTTCTTATCATCATTCTCATCTAAACATACAATTTTCGTTTCTAAGGTTTCCTTTTCCTCTAAGCATGTGATTTTCGTTTTTAATGAGTCAACCTCCTTTTCGGATCTACTTAAACTCTTTTTCACAACTTTATATTCATTTTTCAAGTCCTTAAAGGCACTAAACAATTCATTGTATGCATTTTGCAGTTCATCATAGTTATTTTCATCATCACTTGAGGATGAGTCGGAATCACTTACCTCAAAGTCGGAAGATATGTTGTCATTTGCCATTAAGCAAATATTGGCTTCAACTTCCGAGTCACTTAATTCTGAACTTGAATCACTGTTGTCCCAAGCAATGTAGGCTTTCTTCTTGAAGAACTTTTTGCCTTTAATTTCTTCGTTTTTCTTGTTTGGACATTCGGTCTTCATATGTCCTGCTTCACCACAACCATAACATTTGATATTTACAGAAGAATTTTTCCTTACCTTTCCTTTACCTTTGAAGTGATGTCTTCCTTTGGCTTTCATGAATTTTGTAAACTTCTTTATCATAAGACTCAATTCTTCTTCTTCATTTTCCGAGTCTTCTTCTTCCTTTTTATTCTTACCTTTGGGAATTTCGGTTTTGAAGGCTAAGTTCTTCTTTTGATATTGTCCTTCCTCTTCATTTAGTCTTCCTAGCTCTAGCTCATGCTCTTTCAACTTTCCAAAGAGCGTCGTAATAGACATTGTGGCAAGGTTTTATGACTCCGAGATGGTCGTCACCTTAGGTTGTCATTTCCTATCCAAAGATTTTAAGATTTTAACATTCAATTCATCAACGTCAAAGATTTTACCTAATCCGATGAGATGGTTCATAATATGAGTGAAACACTTTTGAACGTCAAATATCGTTTTGCCTTGTTGCATCCGGAACATCTCGTATTCTTGGATTAGAGAATTTTTCCGTGCTCTCTTAACGTCATCGGTACCTTCATGGGTCACTCTTAGCATTTCCCACATCTCTTGAGCACTTTTACAAGCAGAGATATTGTAAAACTCGTCAAGGGTTAAAGCAGATGAAATAATATTTCTAGCCCTAACGTCAAATTGTGCTTTTCATTTTCCTCTGTTGTCCATCTAGAAAAAGGTTTAGGAACATATACACCGTTCTCAATAACTTTAGGAATATAGGGACCGTTTAAAATAGCATCTCAAACGCCTCTATCAACAGACTCTAAAAAGATTTGCATTCTTACTTTCCATAAAGGATAATTTTGACCCGCAAAAAGTGGGGTTCTGTTGATAGACGCACCTTCGGCAAAAGTTTGATTTTGTCCGGCCATTTTCGAAAAGTTTGAATCAAAGCAAGCTCTGATACCACTTGTTAGAATCGCGCAGCGGAATGTTCGCGTTGTCGGACAAAAACCAAGAGGGGGGTGAATTGGTTTCTTAACAAAAATTAGGTTTTAAAAATTTTCCCCAAATTTTACCGATTAAAATATTGTGTAAACGTAAATAGAATAGAGATAGAGTCCTACACAGGAGATTTATACTGGTTCGGATCAAAAGACCCTACGTCCAGTTGCTAATCACTCAAACAGAGGATTAACGTTGTCACTATAATCAAAGTTGTTACAAACAGATAACAATGGAAAAGATAAAGTAAAGAAAACACCTCTCTTGAAATCCACAAGAGATGAAGAACAACTTTCCCTAGAGACGGCACAACACACAATCCACTAAGAACTCCACTTAGTGATTCTTATCGCTTCTAGCCCACACCAGGTTCCGAAAGCCCTTTTTTCCTCCAACAAACAGTTCTCTGACACTCACAACACTTAACTTTTGTTTGAAAAAGGTTGTTCTTATTTTCTAAGAGCCTTAGAGAACCTTAAGTAGATGAATTAGGGTTTAGGAATTGGGGATTTTCAAAACTTGATGTATTGGGATTAGGGTTTTCGAAAATAGGTTTAATTTGAAGTTCAAAATGCAAATCTGATTGAAATAATCGATTAAATAAAGTGTTAATTGATTATTACAGAGCCAAAATCAACAGAACCCCAATATGCACTGGTTTAATCGATTAAATGCCCTGTTAATCGATTAACAGGTGTGTTAATCGATTATTACAGTGAACAGATACAGAAAATAGTTTTTCTCACTGTAATAATCGATTATCTGGTGATTTAATCGATTAAACCCGAGGCTTTTTGATAATTATGAGTTTTTGAAGCTTCTAAAGAGTAGATTATGTACCGGCTATCTTAGACTCTAATATTACAGACTCAAACTCATCAAAACAGAGTTATTTCACAATAATATAAGTCTTCAACTCTCTAAGTTCTTTGTTCTTGAATCATCATCAAAATCAACAAGCTTCATGTCGATGTAAGTTCAACATTAAGTCCATGTATGTTCAACAATCAGTCTTTGGGAGACCAAGAGAGTGCATAACTGATTGACTTTTGGATGCCACAATTTCAGTTACAATCAATCATTAAGTAGTTTTCAATTCCTAGGTTAATAAATCATTAATAGCATTTATTTTCCTTTAATGAATATTTGTAACTCTGATGGAAAAGCTTCTTTATAAGCTGAACCATTTTTATCAGAAATAACAAGTGGAATTTTATTTAGAAATATTAGAGTTTATCTCTTTTATTTTAGTGAGAGTGATTCTCCTAAATTCTTGAGTAATTCAAGAACCCTTGGCTGTATCAAAGGATTTTCACATCCTTTGTGTGTTGCCTCCCTTAGGAAGAGTGATTCTTTCCTTCCACCTTCTTTCTAATTCTTAAATTTTTTATAAGGTTCTAACCCTAAAGATCCTAAATTAGCCCTTATGTAATTGAGATTCATATCACTATGACATGCCCCATGTGCCAAAGCAGGGTCTAAGAGCCTTGAATTAATGCATTTATTCCATGGATTAACTATTAAATATCATCAATTTAATATTTCCACAAAGTTAATAACTTAATCAATTTTGTGAAGGATTAATTAGGATTTTTAAGCTTAGTTAACCAGTTATATTTAAGCCAATTATACATATTAGAACTTTAAATATCAATGACTTTAGGATCTTAATTCACATTATCCATTTCTTCATTTACTTTGTTGACCTTTTCATTGGGTTATTAGCTAGTCTGCAAAATCATAAGATATTTGCCTTGGTTTTGAATGCATGCAAATAGTTGAACATATCTTTTTCAGAGAAAAAAAATAATCATAACTAATGAGGTTTGCCTTATATCAAAACTTTGGTAGATTATTTATTGGTTCAAGTTTTGTTATGTCATTACTCTTCAAGTTTATGAGTTGTAGACTTTTGTTGTAGCCACCAAGACTTAGCACCCCGAATAAGTCTGGTTTTGCTCGAAGCATCCTATTACCATATTTCAATATAAGAGTTTAAATAAAAATAATCAAAAGAGAATGTAATTCAAGTCTCAATTTTTTTTATTTTAAATTTTCTACACAATTTTGTAAAAAGTAAGTTACTTGAATGTTTGGTACCAAAATCAGTTATCATCATTTGGTTATGCATCATTTTTTTTTTTTGGAAAGTCAAATATCATAAAACTATAATAATGACAAATAAATAGTAATGCAACATGTAGGAGCTAAAGTTACTTGAATGATTTCTCAAAAAAATTTGTTATCATTTTTCTTGATGACAAACTCATTTTTTCAAAACAAAAAATAAAAAATATATTCGTCTAATTCTAAATGTTAAAAGTGATTTTAAAAGGAAAATACTATCTTATTGTTTTGAGGAGGAAAAGGAAAATAAATAATGAAAAGATCAAATAATCTTATGGACATGGAAATTCCCGTTTAGTATAATGAAATCCTATTTTGTAAAATCCTATGAAGCTTGGCAAAAACCAACCAAACATCCATTGACTTATAATAACTATACAAATCATTGCGATACTTGTATATCAAAATCAACATGTAGTTACTATGGTGTGTAAAGTTGATAAACACAACAAATAAGTTATTGTGTCTTTGCATGCATCAGTGTTTGTGTTAAAAACTAGCATGCATTCAAATTGTGTAATAGCAACAAGATGATGTTTAAATAAAATATAATCATGTAAAACATCAAAGGTACAACCAAAAGTGTAGCAATACTATTTTGAATCTTTCCAAGTGAAAAGTCTACACCTAGATCCCATCAAGTTTACATAAAAACATTTTTTCTTAAAGTTTGATGATCATTTTAGAGTTATAAGGTTGAGTTGAACAATTTGAAAAGGTCAACTATGACATGAGAATATGAGGGATAATGAAAAAGAGTTTGAATGTCCATTATGTAATGATTTTTTGCAACTTGCAGCATTGGTATGAAACCTTGCAATTCTTGCAAATGCTAGCTGATGTGCTAAGTGGAACATCTTTGCAACATGCTATCATATTCTAATTTTCCAATCATCATAAATAGTGTTATTCCAATAACTCTTATAGACAAAATCACTAGTTTTCAATGTGCAATGCTTCAAACTACTTATATAAGGCATCTTCATCTTATCAAAGACTCCACATGCCCCTTAAAATAGCTACTTTTGCCAATACATTGTGTTGAATATAGAGAAAATAGAGTTTGAGATTAATCTCCCTTGTGTATAAACCACATATAGGGTAATCTATTTATAATAAAGAGAGGTACAACTAAAGAGTAACTGAAAGTAACAGAATAAACAGAAGATATTGTTTGATATTGTGGTTAACAATATCTAACAATATCTTAACAATATCAAACAATATCTAAACAATATCTAACACTCCCCCTCAAGCTGGAGCATACAAATCGTATGTGCTAAGCTTGTTACAAATATAATCAATTCTAGATCCCGTAAAGACTTAGTAAAAATATCTGCTAACTGATCACTTGAGTTAACAAACTCAGTCTTGATGTCTCTAGACATAATCTTTTCTTGAATGAAATGACAATCAATCTCAATGTGTTTGGTCCTCTCATGAAAGATAGGATTAGAGCTAATATGAAGAGCAGCCTGATTGTCACACACAAGTGTCATTTGAGTGACATCTCCAAATTGTAACTCTCTAAGCAATTGCTTGAGCCAAACAAGTTCACAAGCAGCTGAGGTCATAACTCTATATTCTGCTTTTGCACTGGATCTTGCCACAACACTATGTTTCTTACTTTTCCATGAGATCAAGTTACTACCAATGGAGACACAATATCCAGATGTAGATCTTCTATCCGAAGGAGATCTTACCCAATCAGCATCTGAGTAGCAAACAGCTCTTGTATGGTTATTAGAATCATATAACAATCCTTTTCCAAGAGGTCCTTTAATATACTTCAAGATACAAATGACTGCATTCCAATGATCTTCACATGGGGAATTAAGAAATTGACTTACCACACTAACTGCAAAGGAAATGTCAGAAGGAATAACTGTAAGATAATTCAATTTTCCAACCAATCTTCTATATTGCTCAGGATCAGGTATCGGCTCCCCCTTATTTGGTAGAAGTTTAGTATTGGGATCCATGGGTGTATCAACAGACTTTGAACTCATCAACCCTATTTCCTCCAAAATATCCATGGCATACTTCCTCTGAGATATAACAATACCATCATTGGATTGTGTCACCTCAATACCCAAGAAATATCTAAGTTTGCCAAGATCTTTGGTCTGAAAATGATGACAAAGATGTTGTTTCAACTGAGAGATGTTATGGTTGTCACTACCTGTAAGAACAATGTCATCAACATATACAATCAAGTAAACACATCCAGCACTCGAGTGTCGATAAAAGATAGAATGATCGGCTTCACACTGAGTCATACCAAATTGTTGAACAACCTTGCTAAACTTTCCAAACTAGGCCTTAGGAGACTGTTTTAGACCATATAGGGATTTGTAAAGATGACATACCATCCCAGCATACTCCCCCTGAGTAACAAACCCAGGAGGTTGTTCCATATAGATTTCTTCTTGCAAATCACCATTGAGGAAAAAAATTTTAACATCTAGTTGATAAAGAGGTCATTATTGAAGTGCGGTCATGGCGATAAATAAACGAACAGAAGTCATCTTTGCCACGGGAGAAAAGGTATCTCCATAATTCAACTTAAAAATTTGAGTATAACATTTGCCCACAAGACGAGCTTTGAGGCGATCAATAATACCATCAGGTCCAACTTTGATAGCAAACACCCACCTACAACCAATAATAGATTTCTCAGACCGTAACGGGACCAATTCCCAAGTTCCACTATTATGAAGAGCACTTAGTTCATCTAACATGGCCTAACACCAACCAAGATGGGCTAAAGCTTCACGGACAGTTTTTGGAATGGTCACAGAAGAAATAGAGGAAAGACATGTATAAAAAGGTAATGACAGTCGATGATAACTCGAAGCAATATAATGGGGAGAGGGACTACATGTAGAATGGATACCTTTTTGGAGGGCAATGGGAAGGTCAGACTCAGGTGTCAGATCCGGATGAGACAGAGTAGTTAGCACTTGAGTGGAGTCACATGGTGGTGGTTGTGATTGGTTTCAGCAACTATAAACTTGAAGAGGTGGTGGAGAAAAAGCTGACTGCGGAGTAGGAACTAATGGTGAAGAAGACACAGTTAGAGGGTCACAAACAACATGAACATTAAATATACTAGGAGTGTTGACAGGATTGGATGGAGACAAATGTGAACTTTTAAAATAAAGAGAGAACTCATCAAAGGTGACATCTGTAGACATAAAATAATGGTTAAGAGAAGGAGAAAAACATTTGTATTATTTTTGTGATCTTATAAACCCTAAGAAAACACATTTATGTGATCTAGGAGAAAGCTTGTCAAGACCAGAACTGAAATTATGAACAAAACATGTAGACCCAAAAACTTAGAGGTAAGGGATGAAGTGGTTCATGAGGGAATAAAATGGAATGAGGTATTTTATTATCTAAAACCGAAGAAGGCATGTGATTAACTAGATAACATGCAATAAGAAGAGCATCACCCCAAAAATGTTGAGGAACCTCTCCATGAATTAAAAGAGTGCGAGTTGTTTCAATAAGATGTCTATTTTTACGTTCAACTACACCATTTTGTTTAGGTGTATAAGCACAAGAAGTTTGATGCAAAATACCGTGAGAAGCCAAGAATTGTTTAAAAGAATGAGAAAGATATTCACGACTATTATCACTGCGCAAGACTCTGATAGAAACACCAAACTGAGTTTATATTTCATTAAAAAAAAGATTGAAAGATATGAAATACTTCAGAATGATTTTTCATCAAAAATAACCAAGCACATCTGGAATAATCATCAATGAAAGTAACAAAGTATTGAAAACTTAAAGTAGACTTAACGCGGCTAGGTCCACAAATGTTAGAGTGAACCACGACAAAAGGGGGCGAAACGCCACGTGTGACACTAGGAGGAAAGGAAGTACGACTATGCTTGCCTAATTGACACGACTCACATGCCAAACTAGACAACTTAGACAAGGCAGGAACAAGCTGCTGTAACTTGGCAAGACTCTGATGACCTAACTAAGCATGAAGAAGAGAGGGAGACTCCATAACTTGGCAAAATTTGGGTCATGTATATATATGATACATAATTTAAATGTGTTAGGGCCATTATTTATTAAGTCAAACAATAAAGTGATCTGACTAAATTAAAGTTTTGGCTAAAGGTATATGTCATGAAAATAAAATTGTGTAGAGACCATTGAGCAATTTCTAATTTGATGAGGGGCCAAATTGGAAATACTAAAACTTAAGTAATTAACTTAATTCTGGTTATTTAAAGGGTCATGGTCCCCTTCTGGGAGCACACACAGAACGTATGTATCAGTCCCGTTCCTTTCTTTCTATCCCAATTAAGAGAGAAAATCAAGAGGGAAATACAGGTGCTCTTCAGGTGAAAGACCATAAGATCAATATAGTGCTCTACAAAGACATCATCATTATGGCTAATCCAGGTACGCTTTCGCATTCAGTTTACAACATGTTTATCAGTATGAGATTACGTTTATGTTTGATCGTTAGAATCAAAATCAGTATTATTATTATAATTAATTTTCCAACAATTGCTATCAGAGCCGCCCATACTTGATTCATGTCTGTCTTAGAAAATATTTAAAAATTCATATTATATTTAATTTATAAAAATCCCAATTACCGTGAACCCTAAAATTTAAATTTGGGGGTAACATCCTCATTCTCGCTTGTTGATGGATCCGTGGAGGAAGCTATGGATTCTTCTTCTTCGTTATATAAATAAAATATTCAATTTTTTGGTAGTTTAATATTTTTGTGTGAGCAAATTGAGTCAAGAAGTCACCTAAGTAACCTCTCTTGAATTGGGCAGTTCATGAAAAATATTAAATGTTAGTGTTTGTGTATATTCATGCGAGTATTAGTCGGCCCAAAGGAAGATTAATATTTGGTCGAATTGCATATACACTTGTAATGATAAACATGTGATAATTATAAGGATTTGTTTTGTCGATGATAAATCAATCCAAAGACTGGTTTGTTGTTGGACATGTTTTATTGTCAATGTTTGATTATTACAACAAGATACCTCTAGCAATTAATATTACTGTCCAAAGACTTGATATTGATGGTGTATTGGGTGTCTTGAGATGGGTTAAACCATTATTTGAATATATATTTATAATTATTTATTTTTTAATGTGAGCATAATTAGTTTATTTCTCGTGTTCTAAATTCAGCTACAATTGCTTCAGTATTCGCCAATTTAAATTTTGTTCCGGTCCTCAATGGAACAAATTTTAAGGACTCGGAAAGAGAACATTGATATTATTCTTGGTTGCATGGATATGGATCTTGTGTTAAGGACTAAGAAACCCCCTAGTCCTACGGATTCAAGTACCTCTGAATAGAAAAGAGATTTTGAGAAGTGGGATCGCTCAAATCGAATGAGTCTAATGATCATTAAGCGCGGCATCCCGGAGGTGTTTAGGGCACTATTTCTGAAAACATCACAAGTGCCAAAGAATTCCTTACTGAAATTGAGCAGCGCTTTGCAAAAAGCGATAAGGCGGAGGCAAACACTCTTCTTCAGAACTTGATCTCCATGAAATATCAGGGCAAAGGAAATATTAGGGAGTACATTATGAGCATGTCTAATATTATTTTTAAACTCAAGGCACTAAAGCTTGAACTCTCAGAAGACTTGCTCATTCATTTGGTGTTGATTTCTCTTTCTGCAACGTTTAATCAATTTAAGGTATCTTACAACTGTCTGAAGGATAAATGATCTCTTAATGAGCTCATTTCACATTGCGTACAAAAAGAGGAAAGATTAAAGCAAGACAAGACAAAAAGTGCTCATTTTGCAAGCACCTCCAAGGCTAAGGGCAAAAGAAAGAGATCAGAGGATCTCGAGAAAGAAGCTACTAAGGGTCCAGAACAAAAGAAACAAACTCAAGAAAACAAATGTTTCTTTTGCAATAAGACTGGACACGTAAAGAAGAAATGTGTTAAATATCATGCTTGGCATGAAAAGAAAGGGTTGCCTAAACTACCGGAAGCCAATTGATTCTGAAAGATGGATATATGTTGGAGATGGCAAATCAGTAGAGGTGGAAGCTATAGGGCATTTTAAATTGTTATTGAGTACTGGTTTTTTATTTGGATTTGAAAGACACTTTTGTTGTGTCGTCATTTAGACGGAATTTGGTTTCAGTTTCTTATTTGGACAAATTAGGTTATTTGTGTTCATTTGGAAACAATAAGTTCAGTTTGTCTTTTAATTCAGATATTGTTGGAACTGGTTCACTTTTGACTTATGATAATCAATATTTACTTGATATTGTGGTCACATATAATGAAACCCTTAATACAGAATCACGTGGTACTAAACATAAAATTGAAAATACTCACTCAGATGCATTATGGCACAAGTGCTCAGGTCACAATTGAATCGTGACGTTTGGATTTGTGTTACACTCTTAAAGATATGGTAAAGAGTATGATTTGTCATTCCATCTTACTGTAATCACTTTGGGGAGAGACACTAAAGACGACAACTTATATTCTAAAAAGAGTACCAACTAAAGCAGCTATCAAAACTCCTTATGAGCTTTGGACTGGGCGACAACTTAGTCTGAAGCATTTCCATGTGTGGGGATGTCCAGCTGAGGCAAGGCCTTATAAGCCAAATGATAAGAAATTGGACTCCCGAACAGTAAGTAGTTATTTTATTGGTTATGCTGAAAGATCCAGGGGATATAATTTATGATCCCATATTAAAGACAATTTTTGAGACGGGAACTGCTACATTCTTTGAGGATATTGAGTTTGGGGGGAAGAATAAGATTAAGAACTTTATCTTGGAGGAAGAATCAGTAACAATTTCAAAACCGATTCAAATAGTTACTTTTGATAAAGTAAGTTCGGAACCTCCACAAGGCATTTATGATGAACCCCTTACTCAAGATGATTTGGTTGTTCATGAAGAACAAACTCAAGATCCTCAAGAACCTGTGCATCATGAGCCAATAACTTTGCAGAGATCCACTAGAGAAAGAAGAAGTACTATTTTGGATGATTACATGGTATTTCTTCAGGAACATGAGGAAAACAACGATATAATGGAAGATGACCCAGTTAACTTTCGTCAAGCTATGCAAGGTTCTAACTCAAAAAAGTGGATTGAAGCAATGAAGGAGGAGTATAAATCCATGCAAGACAATAAGGTTTGGGAACTTGTCCCATTATTAGAAGGTATGAAACTCATTCGGCTTCAAGATGAATATTGTTGATGATTGTGTGTATCACAAGTTTAAAGGAAGACAAGTTTAGTCTCAATCAGTGCCCAAAGGGGAATTTGGAAATTGAGGAAATGCAAAAGATTCCCTATGCATCAGTTGTAGGGAGTTTGATCTATGTCCAAGTATGTACGCGTCCAGACATAGCATACATAGTTGGGATTCTAGGAAGATATTTAAGAAATCCAGAAATAAACCATTGGAAAGCAGCAAAAAGGGTCATAAGATATTTAAAGAGAACAAAATATTATATGCTCACATACAGGAGGTCAGACCAGTTGGAGTTCGCTGGGTTTTCTGACTCATATTTTGCAGGATGTCAAGAATTTGTAGCATGCTATGAGGCATCAAATCATGGAATATGGCTGAGAAATTTTGTCACAGGGCTGCAAATTGTGAAAGACATTGAAAAACCACTTAAGTTATATTGTGACAACAAATCAGCTGTATTGTTAAGGAAAGAATACAAAGTGGACAGATTTTCATAGAACACTTAAGGACAAACTCCATGATAGCAGATCCTCTAACTAAAGGACTTCCGCCCAAGGTCTTTCATGAGCATTTTGCTCACATGGGTGTTTTACAGTTTGAGGAATTTGTGGTTTAGTGGGAGTTAGTCACTTTCATATATTTTATGTTCTATGTTTAATTTCATATATGTATACATTGATTTTTGGACATATTTGGTTATCTATAGATATGCGATTTTTCGTTCATTCATTACACTTTGTACATTAAGGATATTATATCGATCTCGATAAGTTAAAGTTTGGACCAGTTGAAAATAGACGTGTACAGATCACCTTCACGTAATTTTTCATGCTACACATTTCATGGTGAATCCATGTCATTTGGTTATGTCAAGATGAGTAATCATTGTTGGTTTTAATTGCGATGATGCAATGAAAAGTTGGTTTGGTTCTATATTCTGATATGATTAATGGACAGAACTTTTGGAGTATGTTAAAGGAATATAATACCAATTTTGAGCTCATAAAGTCTAACACATTTGTAAGGTTGTAAGGACATATATATTTGTGACTAGTGGGAGATTGTTGGCAAAATTTGGGTCATGTATATATATGATACATAATTTAAATGTGTTAGGGCCATTATTTATTAAGTCAAATAATAAAGTGATCTGACTAAATTAAAGTTTTGGCTAAAGGCATATGTCATGAAAATAAAATTGTGTAGAGACCATTGAGCAATTTCTAATTTGATGAGGGGTCAAATTGGAAATACTAAAACTTAAGTAATTAACATAATTCTGATTATTTAAAGGGTCATGGTCCCCTTCTGGGAGCACACACACAGAACGTAAGTATCAGTCCCGTTCCTTTCTTTCTATCCCCATCAAGAGAGAAAATCAGGAGGGAAATACAGGTGCTCTTCAGGTGGAAGACCATAAGATCAATATAGTGCTCTACAAAGACATCATCATTATGGCTAATTCAGGTACGCTTTCGCATTCAGTTTACAACATATTTATCAGTATGGGATTACGTTTATGTTTGATCGTTAGAATCAAAATCAGTATTATTATTATTATTAATTTTCCAACAGCACTAACATGTGTAGAGGGACGATGATAAAGACCATGAGACTCACATCCTGTGTCAATCACCTATTTCGAACTCTGGTCCTATAAACACACATAATTGTTGGTAAAAAAAACAACACAATCAAGAGAACGAGTTAGACGACTAATGGATAACAGGTTAAAAGGAGACCCAGGAACATAAAGAACATTATCAATGGTTAAAGAAGGGAAAAGTTTAACAGTTCCAACACCATGAGATGATACTCTAGAGTCATCAGCCAGTGTAACAAAAGGTAAAGGATTAGGAGAGGATAAAGAGGAGAACAAAGATTTGTTACTAGTAATATGATCAGTGGCTCCTAAATCAAAAACCCAAGGACCAGAAGAAGAAGATTGGGTCAGACCAGCAAAAGATGTACCTGTGTGTGCGATAGACACAATGGAACTAGAAGACTATTGATCCTTATACCATTTGAGAAATTTGTTGAACATATCATGTGTGTCAGATGAAACAGAAGAATGAGGATCCCTAGTAGATAAAGGTGGGGAAAGATCAGTCTGTACAACTATAGTAGATCAAGGAGGACGACCATGTAATGCATAACACTTCTCAATCTTGTGACTTAGCTTGTCACAATGTTCACACTCATGTAATGCATAACACTGGTCAATCTTGTGACCTAGCTTGCCATAATGTTCACACTTAGGACGTCTTTTTCCCTGTTTGTAAGGGTGAGTTCAGTCATCACGGTGAGATACCAATGCAGAAGAATCATTAACATAAGCAGGTGTGTCAGGGTTGGGTTTTGCTAGTAGACGCAAAATAGTGGAGCAGGTCGAAGTCAAGGTGGAGACAACTGGAGAACCTAAAATCTGATCACGGATATGTGAATATTGATCAACAAGTCCGTGTAATGCCCCTAGCATGAAGAACTTTAATCGTTGTGCTATCTCGATGGCAGGGTCGGGGGAAGGAGGCAATAACTCATTGAACTCATGAAAAAGAGCATGAATTTTGCCCATATAATCAGTCATAGAATCTTAATGTTTAGAGACAATAACATATACAAATTTAGAACACACACCATAGAGACATTGAGTATCATTGGTATATAATAACTTGGCATGTTCCCAGATTTTGGCACACGTTTCGTAGGAACGAAAAATTTGTTTTAACGAAGGATCAAGAGTACCCTTGAGAACCACACATAATTGAGCATCAATGGTGTTCCAACGATCTTCCTCATCAGGAGTGAGAGTAAGTGCTTTCAAGGCAAGATGATCAAGATACTTCTGACTCTTAAGCCATAATATGACGCCTGATGACCATGTGGCATAATTAGGGTCAGTTAACTTGTCAATGGATAAGTACACATTAACATAGTTAGTGTAGATGGAAGGATCAGACGCAGTACTGACAAAATTGGAAGTACTAGAAGGAGCAGAAGAAGTCATAAAGGGCAGAGGCGGCGACGGTGGCAGTGACAGTGACGTGAACCAGTATACCAGATAAATTCCTAGGAAAGAGAGGTGGGTCACTAATGGACACGCTTAAATACCAAGTATTTCCTTGTCAGAACCTTCCTAGACATGCATTTTCACACTACCAAATAATATCCAGTAACAAAAATAACTTTTTTCTAATGTGGAAGATTAGTTTAACCGACAGCGGCGGCGGTGGTAGCTCCAGTAGTGGACAAAGGTGAAAAAATTTCAAAATAACCTTAAGCTCTAGATACCATGTTGAATATAGAGAAAATAGAGTTTGAAATTAATCTCCCTTGTGTATAAACCACACATAGGGTAATTTATTTATAATAAAGAGAGGTACAACTAAAAGAGTACCTGAAAATAACAGAATAAACAGAAGATATTGTTTGATATTATGGTTAACAATATCTTAATAATATTAAACAATATTAAACAATATCTAAACAATATCTAACACATTAAATGAAAACACAGACACTAATGTCCCCCTCACATGAAAGCAAATCCCAACCAAACCATTTCTATTCGATCTCATTTGGCAAGCCCTACAATTCAATTTGTTATTTAAGTACTATTCTTTATGCGTTTTGGATTTATTTTTTTCTTACATTTCTCATGGCTTCCATTAATACTTCAAACCCACCAAGTTCTGACCTTTGTCATTACAATTCTATTCCCCATAACATATGACTAGATTTAAGCATACACTAAATAAATAATACCCAAAGGTGCACTCTATTCTATTTTACTCATAACAACCTCGTATTACCCAATATTAACAAGAATTCCTTTTTACAACTTTAATTTTCTCTCACACTCAAGCAATGGTCACACTCAACATTTGGAAAAAAAAGTACAACTTCAAATATAAGACATACAACCATAACCAAAATCATTGCAAGACGAATCACAAAGACTAAAAGAATACGATTAACACTCACCGAGAACACACGAAGTACAACCGAAGCTAGTAGAGGCACAACATAAGTCGGTAACAATGCGGGGACTCCGTCTATCTCCAGCAATCACGATAGTTCTGGAACTTTGAAAAATGATGGAGGGTGGTCAATATCCTCTCATTATCTCTTCGGTCTCTCTAGCAACCAAATAAAGGGTGGACAGTGGTCTCTCCAACAACGATTTCCTTTTCACGTTTCCACTCCCAATTTCGCACTACTATAAATGAAGTCTCGAGTTTCGTCCCCCGTTTTCACATTTTTTACCTTTTTTCTTTAATTTATCTGTAACCTAACTTGCCACCTTAGCAACAATAAAATAAATAAATAAACACCATACAAGCAGGTGTCTAATGGGTGGACGGATAAATTGGGTGTACGATAATCGAGACTCTATACATATCCAAATCTAAGATAAAGCTTTATATTTCCATGAAAAGGTACCAACGTTTTCTTATATCACGACGAGTATTAATAAAAAAATATATTGTATAATAATATTTAAAATTAAATAGACATTATTTAATACCATATAATATATATATAATAAAATTTAAAATATTAGCATCAGTAATATTTTATTTAATAATTTATTCTCTATTTAATATAATTGTTTTAAATTGATACTAACATGTAAACTTTGAAATGAATACCATAAATAATATATTTTAAAAGAAAAATTACTTAAATATATTTTTTATCGGTTTATTTATCTAATTAGACATGTCTATTGTTCATTTACAAAATTTGATAAATGAGAATAAAATTGCCTAACATAATATTATTTTAATAAAAATATATATGTATTATAAATTAATTTGATAAAGTATTTACTTATTCTAAGAGTAAATATAAGAGCAAGTCTTTAGCATCCACTTAGTCAAGATCTAATGGTTAAGATAAATTACTATTTTAGATCAATAAATTACTAAAAAATGAATTATGATAATGAAAAGTAAATTTGTAACCCTTATTTTGGGATTGAATTGATCTCTTATCTTGTAGTGTATATATTAAATCATTATATTTAAAATAAAAACTAATTTCATAATATTAAATTAATTTTAAAAATGTATTTTTATTTTATTTAAACATTTTTTTAATTAATTTTTTGATATAGATACGTTAATAAAAAAATTCATTTTCAATCAAACCAAAATTGGTTTGTTAGCTCGTTGGCTTAACATAGGGTCAAGTTAGACAAAAAATTATCGTCCATTTCAAAATATAAATTAGATTGGACTATCAATATTTTTACTTACCTTACGAGTTAGCCTAAGTTGGGTCGGACCTCCCATTTTGATAACCATGTTTAAAACATGTTGAAAATTTTGTATTTTCATTAAATGATATATTTGTCAAATGACATCATTCTTTCACTATATCAAGTATCTCGATTATTTTAGTTTTCTTTTTTTACCGTAAAAGTACTTTTTTTATATAAAAAAAATTACAAATTTTCTCATTAAATAAGTCTCTTCTTTTAAAATTTATTTTTCTTAATTTTAAATAAATATGAATAATTTTTTTAACTTGATATGCTAAAAAAATTTACTTTATCAAATAAGCTATTGAATTGGAAACTATTATTATTATTATTATTATTATTATTTCCTGACCAAATAATATAATAGCATAGTAATTATCATTGTTTTTGCTTAGTTGGATTTATAAAAGAGACATCATTTGTTAGGTGGATCACATGAGAAAAGACATGCATCAAATCCTATATTAAATTGTTGTAACAGAAACATTTTACGCAACAACATGATAACTCACTTTGTTTATTTTTGGTATTGGTCAATTTGACCGAGCCTTCATAATCTCATTCCAAGCTCGTAGGCTTGGAAGAAGCAAAAGAAACCATTTGAAATGGGAAATATTCTTTGAATATTGAATATTTACATGGTATTTTGCAGAAACAATGCTTGGATCGAGAACAATTAAACAAGAATCTTAAGGCACATGTGGGGTTGTGTTGGATTATCATAGGGTAACATTTGGATGGTAAAGAAGGGTTTGTAAGTCAATGCAATAATCTTTTGATACTTTGTATATGGGGTTTGATCAAATCAAACTCTAAGGAAAGAAAATGAGTTTCTTTCCTTGTTGCCCATCACAAAAGAGGCTCAGGAAGAAGACATTAAAGAAGAATATCAAGGAATACCATGAAAATAAAATCAAAACCTCATTTTCCAACATCTCTTTCAAAACAGGTATGTTTTCATAATTATGTCTCCTATTTCTATTTTGTATGTTTTGAATTGTATTTTTTTTATCATTAAATTGAATTATTTATATGTCAAAATGTTGTAAATTGTTGTTCTTCATGTTAACATTCGGTAGAAGGATTTGATTTCTCTTAAATATTGAGGTCTATAATGGAAAATTATATAATGTTAGAATAATCACAATTGGTTAATTAGTACTGATGGTGGTGCCTATAGGTTTTGTAAACTTTATTGTCAAGCCTTGTAACGGTATAAAATGAGCAGATCCAAAATGTAAGAGTTTAAATAATTGATTATCAAGTTGAGGGTGCAAATTATGTTGTTAAAGATAAATATCAATGTTAAAAACTTGAACATATTTTGTGTTGCAGATAGTGGCAAAAGAAAGTTCATAACAGATGAGATAGCAAAGCTTGGGAAAGGAAACATTACATCTAAGTATATTCCTTATCGTGAGCTATGTGTTGCAACTGAGAACTTTCACCCTGCCAATTTGATTGGTGAAGGAGGCTTTGGGAGGGTATACAAAGGACACCTTAAAAGCCTAAATCAAGTAATAATTACTTTGAATTCTCTCCAGAATATCATGTTCAAAGGAAGAATCTTATCTAAGTTATGACTAACCTTCAAAATTTTGTGTCACATGTAGGTTGTTGCTGTGAAACAACTTGACAGGAATGGATATCAAGGAAATAGAGAATTTTTTGTAGAGGTTTTGATTTTGAGTCTTTTGCACCACCCTAACCTTGTCAACTTGATAGGGTATTGTGCCGAAGGTGAACATAGAATTTTGGTATATGAATACATGGTCAATGGTTCTTTAGAAGATCACTTACTTGGTAAGTAAATGTATTTTTTACACATTTTTTTGTCCTGCAAAACATAATAGACAAATCATAATCACATCCAACTTGAGCATCAAATTTGAATAAGTTAAACTAAATGTTCATGACCAACAATAAAATGATTTTCAGATTTACATGAAGAAGCAAAGCCTTTGGATTGGCATACTAGAATGAAAATTGCAGAAGGTGCAGCAAAAGGACTTGAATATTTGCATGATGAAGCAAACCCTCCAGTGATATATCGTGATTTCAAAGCCTCAAACATATTATTAGATGAACACTTCAATCCAAAACTATCTGATTTTGGACTTGCAAAGCTTGGTCCAACAGGAGATAAAACACATGTGTCCACCAGAGTGATGGGAACATATGGATATTGTGCTCCTGAATATGCATCAACAGGGCAATTGACTACAAAATCAGATGTTTACAGCTTTGGAGTGGTCTTTTTGGAGATGATCACAGGAAGAAGAGTAATTGATTATTCAAGATCAGAAGAAGAACAAAATTTAGTTATTTGGGTATGTCTTTAAACCTTTCTTGTGTATCATAGTTCATAGCATTTCTTTAGGTAAAAAAACAAATAATGTTATTTGTTTTTGAAATATTGATTATAGGTTTAGAAAGATTTGATCTATTTTAATTTTTTTTATATCAATAGTGAAATGGTGTTAGTTCTCTATCAAGACTAATATGATATGTTGATAAGTAAATATAAAAGTTTTAAACATATTAAACTTTGATTTAAATTAATCTAAAAATAACAAATATTTTGAGGAAAAAAAACTTTTTTTATACAAAATAATTTTATTTTGTTATACTTATTTTACAAATTATATACAATGTTGAATTTAAGACAAAATAGTGAGTTAAAAAATAAATATTTTTCAATAGATGTAAGAAAAATAAATCTCTTCAAACCTTAATTTTTACACCCATTTGATGTTTTTCCAATTCTAATTCTTTTTCTTTATTACATAATTTACTATAGATATAGATTCCATGCATGCATTCTTGAATTTAGATAATTTGATGAAGACACAAAAATTTCATCAACCTTAAATATGATGTGTGATCACAATTCAACAATTTTGATTGAATAATTATATAAATGCTTAAAAAATATTCTTTGGAAAAGAAAGTAGCATGAAATGATTAGGATTAATGTTTCTTTTCAGGCACAACCACTTCTAAAGGATAGGAGGAAATTTATACAAATGGCTGATCCATTGTTAAAAGATAAGTACCCTTTAAAAAGTTTATATCAAGCTTTAGCAGTGGCAGCAATGTGTCTTCAAGAGGAAGCTGATACTCGACCTCTAATCAATGATGTAGTTACAGCCATTGATTTTTTAGCAAGGAAGAAAGTAGAAGTGGATCAACCACATCATACAAAACATATTTCTTATAACAAAGATGACGAGGATAATAATAATAATGAAAATGAAGATGAAGATGATAATGATGACAATGAAGATGAAGACGAAGATGAAAAGGAAAATATTAAAAAGAGTCATATCATAAATAGTAGTGAATACTAATGAATTCACAACAAATGATAACCTTCATTTTCTTATGTTAGTAGAAGATATAAGAACTTTTCTTCATGTGATCAAAACACAATGAAAAAGAAATCATGGATGCCCTAATAAAAATGCAACCCTTATAATTGTCATTCATCATTTTTGTTTCCGTTGTTGAAATAATTGATTTTGAATAGTCACAAGAGACTTTAACTAAGAAAACTCATCTAATATTTGAAAGTAATAATAGACTTTCAACATTTTTTTTAGTGATATTATAAAAATAAATTAGGTGTTTTACAATTTATCTTTAAAATAAATAACTCAAAATATGTATAAAAATATATTTGAATAAGACAGACAAGAAAAGAAGAACAAATCTTTTATAAGAAGAAGATGAAAGAATGAGATAAATTATTTTTCTTTTCATAAATTCTCCTTTACTTAATTTTTTATTTTAAAAAAAGTTTTTTTTTCATTTGTTTATAAAAATTAAATAAATTGAATTTGAATGTAAGAATATTCTAATAATCTTAATATTAATAGATTACTATTTTTTATAATAATTATTTTAAATTGATCTTTACAATGATTTATATATTATTATCTACACTTATTTTGATTTTGATTCTGAATCTTAATTAAATTATTTATTTTAAATATATTTTTCATAAATTGTATTAATTATAAAGGAGAAATTTGTTTAAAAAAAGTTAAATGAAAGAATAATTCAACATAATTTAAATTAAAATATATTTTGAAAGTATAATGATAATAAGACATTTAAGAAACAAGTAAATATATGTATATTAACGTGAATTTCGAATAAATATTATATCTCAAACTAGTTAATTATATATTAGGTATACTTATTAACCTGCATTCTTTAAGTATAATTATACTAAGAATAGTCTATCACTAAGTTTAATCTTAAATGTGTTAAGAAAATTGGTTTTGATGTATTTTGATTTTTGCTACGTGTACAACTTACTATTAATTATTTCTAATTCCTAAATAATAGGCTATCAAATTAATTATAAATACTTGTTAAGTATGTGAAGTATGAAGAGTTTTTGGATCTGACTCATTTATTTATTCTTTTATTATAAATACTCATGTAATTGTAACCCTAATTGTGTAAATAAGAATTATCATCTAATGCATCCGTGGAAGTCGGTCATTTTGACTTAACCACTTAAATTCCTTGTGTTTTTGTTATTAATTTTTGTCTTGTATTGTATTTGTGTTTCCAACGACTGGTATCAAGAGCTTAGGTTTTTTTTTTCATGCAAGTGGGAGCAATGATAGAAGATGGGAAAGTGAAGATTGAAAAATTCGATGGAAACGATTTCAAATTTTTGAAGATGTAGATTGAAGATTATCTTTATCAGAAAAAGTTGTACTAGCCTTTGTCTAAGAATAAACCAGAAACGATGTCACAGGCAGATTGTGAGTTGTTAGATCGACGGGCTTTGGGCATTGTCAGATTAACATTGGCGAAGAATGTTGCTTATAACATCATCAATGAGAAGACGACATATGGTTTGATAAAAGCATTATCAAACATGTACGAAAAGTCATCAACATCAAACAAGATATTTTTGATTCGTCAATTAGTTAATACGAAGATGCGAGAAGGTGTTAGTGTTACAGATCATGTGAGTGAATTTAATTCCTTATTGTCAAGATTAGTGTCAGTGAATATTAAATTTGATGATGAAGTATAAACCCTATTATTATTTTCTTCGTTGCCTGATAGTTGGGCAGGAATTATCACAATAGTAGCCAGTACATCTAGGACTATGAAATTAACCTTTGAAGAAATGTTGAAGAATCAACAAATTTCTTATTAAGCACCAAAGGTAGAGGTAGAAAGCCTGAAAGATGGCAAGGTTCTAGAGGGGGTAGATCAAAGTCTAAGAAGTAAAGACAGTCTAAATCCCGCAAGGATATTACTTGTTGGAATTGTCAACAGAACGAACACTTTAGGAATCAGTGTACTGCTCCTAAAGAAAATAGACATGACAATGTAATGAATGCAGCAGAAGAAGATATTGATTATGCGTTGATCTGTTATGTTGAGAGCAATTTTGAATCCTAGATCATGGATTCTGGTGCATCTTTTCATGCTTCTCCTTGTAAGGACTTGATGAAAAATTTTAGAAGTGGAAATTTTGGCAAAGTACGTCTAGCAGATGATGAAACTTTAGATATTGCAGACATGGGAGATATAAATCTTAAAACATCCACAGGTATAGTATGGACTCTGAAGGATGTCAGATATATTCCAGGACTCAAGAGAATGTTAATATTTGTGGGTATGTTGGATGTTCAAGGATATCGAGTCATATTTGAAGAAGGTCAATGAAAGGTGGTGAGTGGTAATCTAATTGTTGCTCGTGGTTAAAAGAAATTAACCATATTTAATTATCATATAAAATTAAATATATTACATACTCAATATTATTAATTAAATTTAAATTTTAGAAAATAAAGTTTATTTTATCTACCCTCTTTTTTCTTTTAAAAAATGAGTTTATAATTTTTTTAGATATCTTTAAAAATTAAACCAATTTTGTTTTTTCACATTTTAATATAGTATCATAAAATATTAAAATAACTAATTTATAAAAAAAATTACAATTTTTATGTTATAGAGATAAAATTATAAACAGAAGAAAATTTTACAATTTCTATGTTGTAAGGTGAATCCTCGAAAGAGAACAAATATGAAACGACAAAATGGGTATCTAAAGAAAAAGTTGCATTGAGAAAATTAAGAGGTGAGAGAAAAAACATAAAAATCTTAAAATAGAAAGAAGAAAGAGAAGAAAGTGGAAGTAAAAAATTGTGTAAAAGAATAAATATGATATTTATTATAAATACAAAATTAAGAGAGGAAAAGATAAAAAATTTAAGTTTATTTATATTTATAAAATATTTTTTAATTAATTTTTTTAAATAATAATAATAATAATAATAATAATAATAATAATTATATATATATATATATATATATATATATATATATATATATATATATATATATATATATATATATATATATATATATAAGTTGGTTTGGGGTTGCGGCCCTTCCCCCTTGTTAGACCCCATGTGTTTGCTTCATATTTGAGATACTATAGGTAGCCTAAATGTGTTTTAAACTAGTATCTACAAATTATTTTATTAAATTTTTAATTTATGATGTGTTTTTATATGGTTATCAAAATCGGACTGGACCAGATGATTCAACTAGTCTGGAACTCCCTAAAAATCACATTAATAATGAACTGGTAAAAAATCGGATAAATCGGTTAAAAACCAGAAAAATTGATGAAACCGGACGGGTCAAGGGGATCATTTGGGTTTTTTTTAATGGCTAAATGACATCGTTTTATCTTATATTTTCATTTTCTTTCTTTAGTTTAACATAGAGACACATGAACGTAAAGAGGGAATATTATTTTTTGTATTGGTGGTGGTATTTTTCTTACAGTCTTCCTTCTTACAAAATCAAGTTCAAACAAGTCGAATTGAATTTTGTACTAATCATTTCTTGCTCTGAGTTTGTTATTCTCTTCTCAAATCTTGATTTTACACTTTGTGATTCTAATTTTAGAAATCAAAATAGGAACCAATTGAGTCTTGATTTGATGATTAAATACAGATTACATTGAATAATATTTTGATTTAATTTGCATAACTGATTTAGTTGTTTAATTGAATCGATTAATTGTTTAAGATTGGAATAAATATTTAGATAACTATGATAAGAGGATCGTTTGGTTGTAAATTCGTAAATTGATCTTTTTTCATTTTTGAAATCAATTTTAATTTTGATTTTAGTTTCAATTGTATTTTAGAATTTCTAATATCTAAATCCTTCAATTTAACTTGTACAAAAATAAAACTATAAATTAAATTCATTTTAATAAGTGTTCTTATGAGAAGAATAATTTAGGTTTGTGTTTTATGTTACAAACTCTTTAAAGAAATTTAGAATATTTGATTTCATGAATAATGGTGAAAATCAATGACAAAAGAGTGTTGAATCCATATTAGTTTTGCACACGAGAAACACAACTAGATATGCAAGATACTAATAATCATGTGTTAGAATTACATGTTGAGATCAAGAGGGGGGTGAATTGATCTAAACATAAACTTTTCGCAACTTTCGGATATTGATTATAATTTTCAAAGATTTAAATTCTAATCAAATATTGAACCAATAATTATCAAGCAGAATGAAAGAAGGATAAGAACACCAAGATTTATACTGGTTCACCCAAACCACTAGGTTATATCCAATTCTTAACCAAATTCCAATTGAGTTCCACTAATCAGAATATGTTTGATTATAGAAACAGATTGCAAACACATAATCTACACCAAAAATTAAGACCAAGTTCTTTGAACCTTGACCATAACCAAATTTCAGTTGGTAAACCAGTGTTCACACTTCCAGACACCAAGAATACAAATAATCAACAGATATTTGAAAGATTAGAAGAAACTAGAACAATCAAACCAGTATGCAAATGCAAGATTCCAGCTACAGAATGAGTTTCTTCAAAAACCAAGAACAAAGAGCCTCAAGAAAGATTTCTGAAGAATTCGTATGGAAAGAGCGCACTTCTCACTTGAAAAAGATTTCTAAAGGTTGTTTGATTGATTTCTCAAAGATATATTTTGAAATGTTGAAGAAAATCTATTTATATAGAGATTTTTTTAACTAACTAATTCAATTAATCGATTAATTCTCTTTTTAATCTACCCTATTTATATGATGTTTTGGGTTAGTCTATCCAGTAATTATAAAATACCCTAACTAGCTCCCAAACTATAAAATAGTCATTTTTGTATTAAAATATAATTATTGAGCTCAAATAACGTGTCTTGTTAGCAACGTTGCTAAAGTTGTAATCTATTCACAATGTTGAGTCGTGCAATGAGCCAAAGTCATGACACGAGGTAATAGAGGAAGGTTTTGTTGGAGTCATTTGGCAACAAGAGGTAAATCACTTAGATTGCAAGTATTATGTGGGTTCATCATATTCAACTCATTTAACCCATGGATCACATATAGGCTAAATGCAATTTCATCCTCGACCTTCATAGTTTTTATTTTTTTTTTTCCAAAATTAAACTCTATTTTATCCTTATACTTATCATTTATCTTCATAATGTTAGATTGCATATATCTAGAAGTATGTTTCAGACCCACTAATCCATAATATATTTTTGGAAAATCAATTCTAAAAATATATTTCGGAACCAACTTATGTTTCCATTTTTTTTTTCTGGAACGTATTTATGGGTTGACTTTTTTGTAATATATTTTTGGAAAAGTCAATCCAAAAATATATTCTTAAAAAAATTCTTGGAATTCTGATTTTTTGTTTGAAATACCTTCTGATTTGGGTGTTACAAATTCACAAAATTGTTTTAAATCGAGTAATTTGGGTCTCAATATATAATAGATACGTAATATTAACGATTATTCACCTTTTAAGTGTTGAAAATAATCTTGAATAAAGGTGATGACACAAGAAACTATATCCGCATATCTATGAAGGTGTAAAGGATGAGCAATAAAAGTATATAACTTTTATAGAAAAATAGAACAAGGGCTTAAGGTAGGAAACAAAAATTATTGAAAAGATATTTTAATTATTTTATTTAGAATATGGAGGTGTTGATTCAGGAAGAAACGGCGGAGGTGCAGAAAGAAAATACCTACAAAATCTCATCCCCAAACATGTTCAAAGCTAAAAAATTATTATGATAAGTTTAAGTTTTAAGTTTAACTAGAGACTAATAGTGAAGAGCTTAGTTCTCCCACTAATATACTAGTTTTGAAGGTGAATTCTCTCAGGATCGATCTAAAGAATATATTTTAATAGGTTTAATAAAAAAAATTGTAAATATATTTAAATATTTTATATTTAATTTGAATAAAATAATAAAATATATTAAGAGATATTTATAAATTATCTTTTTAATTATTTTAATTAATTAAACATCATATATAATCTTAATTTATACATCTTAATCATGATGAAATTTTCTTATTTAAAAATGGTAAAACACCAATATACTATTATTTTGTTTGTGTTTATTTGTTAAATAATTTTTTAGAAAATAAATTAAGAAGATTTTTATTTTATGTATTTCTTTAATCTGTTTTTTCTAATAAATAGTCTTTTCCTTAATTTATATATATAACATAAAGATTATAATTTAGGGTTAGGAAATCTTATGTAGGATGTTTGACGATGAAAATATTGAAGAAATAAATTAGGTTAAACCATAAAATAAATAATTATTTTTGTTAAAATAAAAATAATATTATTCTATTAATATATATATTATAAATTAATTTTAAAAATAAGTTTTTAATTTTTAATTTTATTTAATAAATTTTAATTAATTATTATTTATTTTCAATCATATTAAAATTCATCTAGCGTGATATTAAAAAAATAAAATAAAATATATTTTAAAATATAGATCATATTACAGAATATAATCAATTTTTTTTATTTATCCCTTCAATCTAAATTAGATGCAAGCAAATAACTCTAAGTTTTATATCGTAATCTAGTATTAAACATTAAATAAAAATAATTGAATTATTTTTTTAAAATTAATTATAAAATATTTAAAATATATTTACATTATATTGAATATGAGTAAATAAAATATAATCTCAATTAATTAAAGAATATTTTGGATTTGAAATGAAATTAGTTAACAAATATTATATTTACCTGCGATCGTGTTTCCATGGTGTTATTTTATTTTAATACAATTAAATTTTATATTTATATTTATTTTATTTTATTTTATATGACTTTGTTTTATATTATAATGATATATAGTAATTATTTTTTTAGAAACAATAGTTTCTCTCTAATCATTATCCTTTATATAATACTTTTAAACTATTATTAAAATAAAATAGGAAAAATGGTACTCTAAATATTATTATAAATATTTATCGATATATATATATATATATATATATATATATATATATATATATATATATATATATATATATATATAAATAAATACATATAAGACAAAATATTGAGTACTCAGTAAGCACTATAGTAACCTAACGGAATCCGTTCCTTAAATAATTCTCTATGACAAAAAAACCAACCTGAAAGACTTTTACCCTTTCCTACGTTATTTTCCTTTTTTTTTTTTTTTTGGTTACCTTCATCCTCTGTTTTGCTCTTGCATGAATTTTCAAAGCTTCAGGGTTTATGGCCTCTCTCACTCTATATATCTTTCACTTGCAACCCTTTTCCCTTATTTCCCATATAAACTCTTCACGCACAGACACACTTGTGTTCATCAAACTCAAATAAGACCCTGAGACTCTTATTTGCCTTTTTGCCACTTTCCAACGCAGGCTTAAAGCTGGGGAGGCTTGTGGGTGTGATTGCCGCCATGGGGGTCTCTTCTCAGACCACCCCTTTATATTGCCCCTCTTGTTCCCGCCACTTCCGTGCTGCTCTCTCTTCATTGTCCCTGTTGGCTCCTTCTCAATCACCACACCCCAGGTTGTTTTTCCTTCAAAGTTTTCATCTTTTCACCATTGGGTGTCGATTTCACCTTGCCTTTGTCCTGGAATCCTGAAAATGTCTTTGTGGTGGTGTTAAGTTGTTTTGTGGTAGGTGTGTGCGCAGTGTGGTTTGTTGTTAGATGGTTTGGAGAATTTGCTTTGCTGTTGTAGAGTAACGTTCAGCTGAACTGTCTTGTGTTTTGCTGGTTTTGGTTTTTCTTTGTGTTTGAACTTTTGATATGGGGAATAGTGGTTTCATGGGATTAAGTTTGAAGCGTTTGTTATGGTTCTGTTTCTTGTTTCTGGTTTCTGTTGAGTCTTAATTTCTACTGGTGTTTCTGGTGGGAGGGGTGAGGGAGGTATTGAGTAAAGGTGTAGGAACAGTTTGATTTAATTGTGAAAGGATTTTGTGGAGTGTATTTGACTGTCTGTGTGTGTTTAGAAGATGGATTTTAAAGCATTTTGGTCATGATCTGATAAGGGGTTTTCTACTAATGTTGTAAATTGTGACTTTGTAACTGTGAATGTTCAGTTTATGGATGGTTCTAGTATTGCCAAGGTTTTCACTTTGAAGGATATATAGATTTGAACAAAAATAAAAGGAAAATAGGAAACTTAAAGGGTTTATGCAGATTGTTGGACTGCACACCAGAAAAGGGACGTGGGCGTCACTATGCAAATTTCACCCAGGGTTACTTTTTTTTTTATTAAAGTTTTCAAATATTTTAGTTACTAAGCTATCAACTCGTGATAAAAAGTTAAGATTAAAATAAAAAAAATCATCATTAAATGGCAAGTTACTAAAAAGTGAATCTAAATCATGAAGGAGTCTGCCAATGATATCAAGGTTCTATGGTCTTTGTACTATTTTCTCTTCTGCACATTTTTGGATTTGGAATTCAATATCTTGCATGATTGATCTAACGAACAGTAAGCTGAAATTATTTGTTTTTAAGTGTTGGCTTTCATAGTGTAAAGGTTCTTTTACTTCCTTGGTTTGATATCAGTGATCAACTCCATAATGTTTACACAACCTCATATAAAGTATTGCTATACTATTAGTAGTTACAAACAATTACAGGTTAAATATGCAAAGCTGGCAACTGCATATTATCATGGGATTAGCTATATGTAAATGTGGAGATTTCCACATGATATACTGGATAATGGAATTTTTTTAATATTATTTGTGACATTTCAATGGTCAAAATATGTATGGTATTATTAGCTTACGCCTATGGGAGTTTTTTTCTTGATTGTTCTTGTACTGTATCTTCTTCATGCTAAACTGAAATATTAAACATGCTATTAAATTCCATTGATTGGTACCTTTCTAATTTTTTTTTCTTTTAACTTTGTTGCATGATATGACCTGCAGAAGAAAAATCCAGTCAATCCTGATTGCCAACAATATCCTTCAACATAGTGCATTGTCTTTCAGAAAAGGTCCATCCTGTCTAAAGAGATCACCTTTTGGGCTGAATAAACGTAAGGATGTGGAGTATAGCCATAAATCTCCTGTATATATTTCAGTTAAGAAATTTTCGGACATGTCATATGGCATGTTGGAGGAAAGGAGATATGAAGAAGAGTTGGGTTCTTTACATTCCTCTAATAGTCAAGTTAAGATTATGGGTTTGGCTCAATTTCCCACAACCCCTGCTATACAATGCTGGGTCGAGGAACGTAATAAATTATGTAAAAGTAAAAATGAAATATGCTCACTGAATAAGTTCAGGGTTGCATCTAATGCAGTTACTTCCACATGTTGGGAACAAACTGTTTCTAGCACTGTGGAGCACACTCATGTGCAGCCGGATCTATATGAACCTGCCTTGCCTTCTGGTAAACATTCTAAATTAAACAACTCAAAGGAGTTGACAGACACCAAAAGGGTGGACACCCAGTTAAAGTTACCTCCATCAGAAATCCCTAAGGAGATAGTTGATAGAGTTAATGACAATTGCAATTTGGATACAACTACAAAGGATGCAACTAATGCAACATCTGTTAAAAAGGCATGTAGTTTTGAACAAGCAAAACTCCGAGGCAGGCTTTGTAGTATATATGAAGACATATTAGTTGTTAGTAATATTTCTCTTGCTGAGGAAGTTGCTAAGATGCTTACAGTAAATTACAGGCATCTTGTTCATGCGTGTGATACCGAGGTACAATTCTTTACTGTTTTAGCATGTATTATGCCCTTTCCTTGATTGCAATGGTGTACATATCTAGATTTTTTTTCAAATACTAAAACATACTCTATTTGCATACTCTGAACACAAGTTCAATGAATTTTTCCTTTTTAAATCGTACACATTGAAGTGAGATATTGTATTGTTGAGCCATTTCTTCAATTGAGTGTATATTAGCTGTTGTTTCAGTATATATGTCATGGATATTTCATAAATGTTGAAATGTAATATACCAACTTTTCATGTGGTCGAAGGTGGCCAAGATAGATGTCAAACAAGAAACACCTGTAGATCATGGGGAGATGATATGCTTCAGTATTTATTCGGGTCCAGAAGCTGATTTTGGAGGTGGAAAGTCATGTATTTGGGTAGATGTTCTTGATGGTGGAGGGAAAGAGATCTTAAATAAGTTTGCTGAATTTTTTCAAGATTCATCCATTAAAAAGGTAACCTTCTCTTACATCTGATCCTTTTTCTGCTTTAAATCCTATCACTCCTCTTGATGTGTTCCTCTTAAGTTTTGTTTGGCTTAAATTTTACTAAAATTGATTTTTGAAGGATCAATGTTAAATGATATCTTATTTATGTTTGGGAATAATATTCTAAAAGTTTAGTAGAATTGATTTTGTTTGAATGGTAGAGTGGAATCACTTTGGAAGTGCAAACGCAGGTATTTTTTAAAAATGTTGCTAGATTAAAACCTAGAATAAAGTCTATTCAATGAAAAAGTAAAAACATTTTACATTCAAAATCATTTATTCTTATGCTATAAAAAAAACAGCTGAAATTTTCTCTGAAACTAAAAGCAGTAGCTTCTAAAAAAATAAAATAATATTTGTATAAATTATTCTTTAAAAAACTCATCCAATCGCATAATCTAACTTCATAAACTCATATTGACTTCATATTACTTTTGGTTCGGTGACGTAGGATTCACAATAAATTTTGAATAACCAAGTCGCTGATGCATTCTGTAGGTCTGGCATAACTACAGTTTTGACTGTCATGTTATAGAAAACTATGGATTTAAGGTTTCTGGATTTCATGCTGATACAATGCACATGGCACGGCTGTGGGATTCATCCAGGCGTTGGGTTGGTGGTTATTCTCTTGAAGGACTTACAGGTGATAAAGAGGTAATGTCTAGGGCTAAGATGGACCATGAAAAGGATTTGATTGGTAAGGTATCCATGACAACTATATTTGGCCAGAAAAAGGTAAAGATAGATGGATCTGAGGGTAAAATGACCACCATTGCTCCTGTTGATGTGCTGCAAAGAGATGAGCGAATACCGTGGATATGTTACTCTGTCTTTGATGCTAGAAGCACTCTAAAGCTTTATGAGAGCCTGAAGAGTCATCTTTCAGATATGCCTTGGAATCTTGATGGAGTACCTGTTTTTCACAAAAACATGTATGATTTCTACCAGGAATATTTGCAGCCATTTGGTAAACTTCTAGTCAAAATGGAATCTGAGGGAATGCTAGTTGATCGGTTATATCTCAAAGACATAGAAAACATGGCCAAAGCAGAGCAAGAGGCAGCTGTTAATAGATTCCGAAAATGGGCATCTAGATATTGTCCTGATGCCAACTATATGAATGTCGGAAGTGATGCACAATTGCGTGTACTGCTCTTTGGTGGTGCCATGAACAGGTGCACGTTATTCAAATCTTGTGTATCGAGCATGATTCTACCTTTATACATTCATAATTTTGAAGTTGTAATAGATACGGTGAATGATATCATGCAATCTGAGCTATACTCAAATATGCTTTTTTAAAAATAATAGATATTCATTATATTGATATCATTATAGTTTATCAAGCACCCTTTTCTTAAAAAGATTGGCTGTTATATGAAGTCTTGTGTTGTTATTATTAACTGCTTATATATATGGTAAGTTGATTTTTGGATTTAAAGACCTTTGTGATGTTATACTGAAGCTCCTGTCTGTTTTGTTTTAATGACTTAAGACTACTTTATCTACTTTATGAAATATGCAGTAAAGTCTAATTTGATACTTGTCATCATTTTGCTTCATTCTAGACCTGTGATGGCCCTATCCTTTTGTTGTATTCTCTTCATCGCTATAAAGTAATCCATAGGATAAAATTAGTTCTTAAGTCTGAGTTTTACTGTTCAACTGAAATTTCAAGATACTTTCATCAATACTATTTTGCTCAATATAATATCAGCAGTCAGAATTTTATAGTTTTTTTCATTGTTAAAGGCTATGTTTTTTTATTCTTTTTTTATATATGAAAGTCCTTATTTCAATGTATCCATGATAGTTATCCCTTTCTTTGATATTTTTGTATGTTCTAGCTGAGCAAATTAAAGGGAATAAAGTTACTACTCCATATATGAAACATTTTTCTCTACTGATTTTGATGAAGTTGTTGAAGTATATAGATGAAAGTAAAGCTTTCGTTTCTCTTGCTACATTATTTGCTACAGAAAAAATCCTGATGAGGCACTTCCAACTGAGCGGATTTTCAAAGTTCCCAATGTTGATAAAGTGATTGTAGAAGGCAAGAAGGTTCCCACAAAATTTCGTGATATTAAGCTGAATAGCATTGGATACAACCTGAATGTTGAGATGTACACACCAAGTGGTTGGCCCTCAGTTAGTGGTGATGCTTTGAAAGTCCTGGCTGGCAAAGTCTCTGCTGAATATGACTTTGATGAGGCTTGTCGTGAAGTGGATCTTGATGAGGAAGATAGAAATCCATCTCAAAGTGAAGTTTTACCTGCAGAAGTAGATAAATCTGCTTATGGAACAGCTTTTTCTCGTTTTCCAACAGAGGAAGAGGGGAGAGAGGCTTGTCATGCCATTGCTGCTTTATGTGAAGTCTGTTCAATCGATTCTTTAATCTCTAACTTCATCGTTCCCCTGCAGGTAATTATTCCTTTTGAATATCCTTGTCTGGTTGTGTTTATTAATTTTCATATTACCCTATAAACTTTGCTTACCCACTACCCAGTGTGATTGGCATCACTAGTGTTGATTGTGCCAATAAACAGTGGGCTAGTTTTTATTTATGTGTGCTAGAGGAAGAGAGAGGATGGAATTTGAGATCACTTGCTTAATCCAAAGCCTGCATTAACTTAAAAGGGTGATGTTGGTATATTATAGATTGTGTATGTATTCAATTATGTAGTTTATGTGTGTATACTCTTTGTTAGTTTAATCTGTTCTCAATGGCAGGGGCGTAATATATCAGGAGAGGATCATCGCATTCATTGTTCCATAAATATTAACACAGAGACTGGACGCTTGTCAGCAAGAAGGCCAAATCTGCAGGTTCTTCTAACTTTCAAGTCTTATTAGCTGTTGAATTACTTGTATTTTTTAAATGCCATATTTTTCAATCCTTCTTCCATGTATATATTTATTTTATTTATTGACAACGATGGTTAATTCTATCTTTTTATGTTTGTATGATATAAAGCCATTTATGTGGCTTCACTTAATAACCTATGCATTAGGAGAGTTGGTTTTTTATATTGTTGAATATAGAAAAAATAGGGTTTGGAATTAATTTCCCTTGTGTATAAATCACACATAGGGTGGTCTATTTATAGTAGAGAGATACAACTAAAAGAGTAACTGAAAGTAACAGAATAAACAGAAGATATTGTTTGATATTGTGGTTACCAATATCTTAACAATATCAAATAATATCTAAACAATATCTAACACTCCCCCTCAAGCTGGAGCATACAAATCGTATGTGCCAAGCTTGTTACAAATATAATCAATTCTAGGACCTCGTAAAGATTTAGTAAAAATATCTCGCTAACTGATCACTTGAGTTAACAAACTCGGTCTTGATATCTCTAGACATAATCTTTTCTCGAATAAAATGACAGATCAATCTCAATGTGTTTGGTCCTCTCATGAAAGACAGGATTAGAACTAATATGAAGAAGCAGCTGATTGTCACACACAAGTGTCATTTGAGTGACATCTCCAAATTGTAACTCTCTAAGCAATTGCTTTAGCCAAACAAGTTCACAGGAAGCTGAGGCCATAGCTCTATATTCGCTTCGCACCTGGATCTTGCCACAACACTTTGTTTCTTACTTTTCCATGAGATCAAGTTACCACCAATGGAGACACAATATCCGGATGTAGATCTTCTATCCGAAGGAGATCCTGCCCAATCGAGCATCTCGAGTAACAAACAACTCTTGTATGGTTATAAGAACCATATAACAATCCTTTTCCAGGAGATCCTTTAATATACTTCAAGATACGAATGACTCGCATTCCAATGATCTTCACATGGTGAATTAAGAAATTGACTTACCACACTAACTGCAAAGGAAATATCGGGACGAGTAACTCGTAAGATAATTCAATTTTCCAACCAATCTTCTATACTGCTCAGGATTAGATATAGGCTCCCCCTGATTTGGTAGAAGTTTAGTATTGGGATCCATGGGTGTATCAACGAGACTTTGAACTCATCAACCCAGTTTCCTCCAAAATATCTATGGCATACTTCCTCCGAGATATAACAATATCATCATTGGACTGTGCCACCTCAATACCCAAGAAATATCTAAGTTTGCCAAGATCTTTGGTCTGAAAATGGTGACAGAGATGTTGTTTCAACTGAGAGATGCCATGGTTGTCACTACCTGTAAGAACAATGTCATCAACATATACTATCAAGTAAACACATCTAGCACTCGAGTGTCGATAAAAGACAGAATGATCTGATTCACACCGAGTCATACCAAATTGTTAAACAACCTTGCTAAACTTTCCAAACCAAGCCCTAGGAGACTGTTTTAGGCCATATAGGGATTTGCGAAGACGACATACCATCCCAGAAAACTCCCCTGAGCAACAAACCCAGGAGGTTGCTCCATATATATTTCTTCTTGCAAATCACCATTGAGGAAAACATTTTTAACATCCAGTTGATAAAGAGGTCATTGTTGAAGAGCAGCCATGGCGATAAATAAACGAACAGAAGCCATCTTTGCCACAGGAGAAAAGGTATCTCCATAATCCAACCCAAAAATTTGAGTATAACCTTTGGCCACAAGACGAGCTTTGAGGCGATCAATAGTACCATCAGGTCCAACTTTGATAGCAAACACCCACCTGCAACCAACAACAGATCTCCCAGACGGTAACGGGACCAATTCCCAAGTTCCACTATTATGAAGAGCACTTAGTTCATCTAACATGGCCTGTCGTCAACCAGGATGGGCTAAAGCTTCACGGACAGTTTTTGGAATGGTCACAGAAGAAATAGAGGAAAGACATGTATAAAAAGGTAATGACAGTCGATGATAACTCAAAGCAATATAATGGGGAGAGGGATTACGTGTAGAACGAATACCTTTTCGGAGGGAAATGGGAAGGTCAGACTCATGTGTCAGATCCGGAGGAGACAGAGTAGTTGTCACTTGAGTAGAGTCACATGGTGGTGGTTGTGATTGGTTTCGAGAACTATAAATCTGAAGAGGCAGTGGAGAAGAAGCTGACTGCGGAGCAGGAACTAATGGTGAAGAAGACACAGTTAGAGGGTCACAAACAATAGGAACATTAAATGTATTAGGAGTGTTGACAAGATTGGATGGAGACAGAGGTGAAATTTGACTTTTAAAATAAAGAGACAACTCATCAAATGTGACATCTTTTGACACAAAATAACGGTTAAGAGAAGGAGAAAAACATTTGTATCCTTTTTGTGATCTTGTAAACCCTAAGAAAACACATTTATGTGATCTAGGAGAAAGTTTGTCCAGACCAGAACTGAAATTATGAACAAAACATGTAGACCCGAAAACTTTTAAAGGTAAAGGATGAAGTGGTTCATGAGGGAATAAAATGGAATGAGGTATTTTATTATCTAAAACCGAAGAAGACATGCGATTAATGAGATAACATGCAGTAAGAAGAGCATCACCCCAAAAATGTTGAGGAACATCTCCATGAATTAAAAGTGTGCGAGTTGTTTCAATAAGATGTCTATTTTTACGTTCAGCTACACCATTTTGTTGAGGTGTATAAGCACAAGAAGTTTGATGCAAAATACCGTGAGAAGCCATGAATTGTTTAAAAGAATGAGAAAGATATTCACGGCCATTATCACTACGCAAAACTCTAATAGAAACACCGAACTGGTTTTGAATTTCATTAAAAAAAGTTTGAAAGATATGAAATAATTCAGAACGATTTTTCATCAAAAATAACCAAGTGCATCTGGAATAATCATCAATGAAAGTAACAAAGTAATGAAAACCTAAAGTAGACTTAACGCGGCTAGGTCCCCAAATGTCAGAGTGAACCACGGCAAAAGGGGACGAAGCACCACGTGTGAAACTACGAGGAAAGGAAGTATGACTATGCTTGCCTAATTGACATGACTCACACGCCAAACTAGATAAGTTGGACAAGGCAGGGACAAGTTTCTGTAACTTGGCAAGACTTGGATGACCTAACTGAGCATGAAGAAGAGAGGGAGACTCCATAAGCTGTACTAACATGTGTAGAGGGACTGGAGATAATAAAGACCATGAGACTCACATCCTGTGCCAATCACCTGTTTCGAACTCCGGTCCCGTAAACACACGAATTGTTGGTAAAAGTAACAACACAATCAAGAGAACGAGTTAGACGACTGATGGACAACGAGGTTAAAAGGAGACTCGGGGACATAAAGAACATTATCAATGGTTAAAGAAGGAAAAAGTTTAACCGTTCCAACACCATGAGATGATACTCTAGAGCCATCGACCAATGGTAATGAAGGTAAATGATTAGGAGAGGATAAAGAGGAGAACAAAGATTTGTTACCAGTAATATGATCAGGGACTCCTGAATCAAAAACCCAAGGACCAGGAGAAAATGATTGGGTCAGACTAGCAAAATATGTATTTGTATGTGTGACAGATATAGTGGAACTAGAATACTGTTGATCCTTATACCATTCGAGAAATTTGTTGAACATAGCAGACATGTCGGATGCAACAGAAGAAGGAAGATCCCCTACAGATAAAGGTGGGGAAAGATTTGTCTGAACAACTACAGCAGACTGAGGAGGACAACCATGTAATGTATAACACTTGTTAATCTTGTGACCTAGCTTGCCACAATGTTCACACTTAGGACGCCCTTTTTCCTGTTTGCGAGGGCAAGTCCGGTCATCACGATGGGATGTCAACACAAAAGAATCGTTAACAAAATTGGAAATAGTGGAAGAAGTCATGAAGAGCGGGAGAACAAACCCTAAAACAATCCAAAGTAATCCAATTAACCCACGAAGCACAAATCCAAAATGAGAATACTAAAAATAAGTTCACCAAGACTAAATGGTGCAGGAGACAATGGGACGACCAACTCCGATAGTGGTGATCTCAATGGCACGGTGGTCACTTGACCGAGACAAGCAAAATCATGTCACCGGTAAAAAAAAAATGAAACTCCGGCGAATTCTCCGACAGCGGTGGACCCGGTGAGTGCTCCAGCGGCAGCGGTGACAGTAACGTGAACTAGTACACCAGGTAAGTTCCCAGGAAAGAGAGGTGAGTCACTAATGGACACACTTAAATACCAAGTCTTTCCTTGCCAGAACTTTCCTAAACATGCACTTTCACACTACCAAATAAAATTCAATGACAAAGATAATTCTTTTCTGATGTGGAGGATTAGTTTACCAGCAGCGGTGGGGCGGCTCTAGCAGTGGTGGGGCGGCTCTAGCAGCGGTGGGGCGACTCCAACAGTGGACAAAAGGTGGAAAAAAAAATTCAAGATAACCTTAAGCTCTAGATACCATGTTGAATATAGAAAAAATAGGGTTTGGAATTAATTTCTCTTGTGTATAAATCACACATAGGGTGGTCTATTTATAATAGAGAGATACAACTAAAAGAGTAACTGAAAATAACAGAATAAACAAAAGATATTGTTTGATATTGTGGTTACCAATATCTTAACAATATCAAATAATATCTAAACAATATCTAACATATATGATATCAAAGCGTCTATGACAAAGTAGTTAGGAGTTTGATTATTGTTACTCCCATTCTTCTTAAAACAATTTATTTTTTAGCACAGGGTACATGGTTGATTTGTGCATTGTTCATGCTTCAAGCTCAAACCACTTAAGATGACAAGCCAAGTTGAATATAATCCTCACCTAATAGTTTTAGCTTTCAGAACAGTTGGTTCTTGAGAATGCTAACTTCTTACTGTAGTAATAGGACAACTTATTATTGATAAAAGACTAAAAATCCAGACAGCTATCTATTATTAGTGAGATGAAATCAAATGTTAATTTAAGCTTATTAAACATGTGCAAAATTTTGCAGTTTGCTCTTACTTCATGACCTGTCTCATTTTAGTAAAAATTCTTTTATCCTCCCTGCATATTGTACATTATCTTGTTTATTCTGCATTTTGTTATGAATAAATAGTTCCAAAAGCTTAACCAATTTGGTGAAAATAAATAAATGGTACGTGCCCCTCACACAAGGGACATTTGTGCCTGAAGTGTGAAAAAGGCACAAGCCTACTTATGCTGAAATTCAACATTTTTATTAGAAGAATGGGAGTGGCAGGAATCTACCTCTAGACCGCTTGGTCATTGAGGCCCTAACAGTATCATTGAAAAAGAAAAGTCAACTCATTAAACTCATTTTTCATTTGCATTAACCATTTACACTGCATTGTGAATATAATTTTTTAATTTGAACTTTGAAATTCAAATATGGGTATTGCTAGAATAGATAAATCATTGGATTTTAAATTTACAGATTTAATCTAACATATGTAATTCATAAACTAGAATCAACCTGCATTGGAAAAGGACCGGTACAAAATCCGTCAAGCATTCATAGCTGCTCCAGGGAATTCTCTTATAGTTGCTGATTATGGACAGGTTAGCTATTTACTTATCTAATTGAACTTGTTGCAAGAAATTTCATTCTGTTGATGGAGTTACATATTGTTGCAGTTGGAACTTAGGATTCTTGCACATCTTGCTAAATGTAAGAGCATGTTGGAAGCCTTTGAAGCTGGTGGAGATTTTCATTCAAGAACTGCAATGAAGATGTACCCATATATCCGTGAAGCAGTTGAGAGAAAGGAGGTGCTTCTTGAGTGGCATCCTCAGCCTGGTGAAGACAAACCCCCAGTTCCTCTACTGAAGGTAAATTGTTAATAGTCTTCTGATCTATTTTTAGTAGAACATAGAAAAGACTAAAAATCCATACAGCTATCTAATGCACTTAGGTCATTTTTTATATATCACATAATAAAAAGCATTTTGCACTTCTCATGGGTGTTAGTGTCTGTTAGTGTAATAGTTGTTAAGGTCTGCCAGTGTGCTCATAACTGTGGCATACATTGAGATGGGTACGGTGTTAACAAGGTCAGAGATTGGATACAGTTTAGGAAATAGTCTCGTCTAAGTCTATTAAGAGACTAATGTATTCATGATATGCAGAACCAGTGTTGCAAGATCCTGAATAAGAAAGTTGTTCCATTCTCTAAAGATTATGTTTTCTCTCTCTTAATCGTCAGCTCAATTCAACAGTAAGATGATTTTTTTAAAATACAAGGTATTTAATCAGGTATTTTGTTCTTCAAGGTTTAGTTCAATCCTACAAAACTTGTTTCTATATGCCATTCAAGCTTTTTGTAAGCCCTATTTAAGCAACATCTCTCTAGTAGATGTAGGATTAAATCACCAACCTTGAGGCTGCAACTAAGGCAGCCCAAAGAGGCCCATCTAAGGCACCCCTAAAACAATTTAGAAATAATTGCATTGTGCATGCAGCATGATTAAACATAGTTATGGGTGAATCAGGAATAAAAATGAATCCCGCCCCTCCCCCCCAGAAAGGGGAAAACGGTTTCTATGTATTGGCTGCCACCTTTTGTATCACAGTTATCAAGAAAATTTATTGATGAAGGAAATAAATTCTCTCATAGCACAATATTATTAATAATGATTTGTTGAATGTTAAACTAATGAGATGGATATTTTAAATATTAGAGCAAATACCCAGAATTCAAGAATTTATCACTACAAAGAAAGGGCAGCTACTGCTTGCATTGTTGAGAGGGAAAGCATCTGACATTGGGCACATGTGTTGGTGGTCTATATATCGTGGGGTCCCAAACATATATGCCTAAAAAATTCATCATAGTTTCGGGATGTATGAGATGCATTTAATAATTATGATTTCAAGCTTAATTAAGCTTCTTGTAGCAGCTTAGCATTATTAAATCAAACCCTTCATCCTAAAGATAGATGCCCCCTTCATTTCTACATAATAACAACTTACGAGAACATAACTACAATACATATTAAGTTTGAAATCAAGATTTAAGCAAAAATTTAATCATCTTCTCATTGATTGATCAGTGAAACAGTGTACCATTTCATACGTATTTTTGACATTTCTTTTTCATTTCAGGATGCCTTTGCTTCTGAAAGAAGGAAAGCCAAAATGCTTAACTTCTCAATTGCGTATGGAAAGACTCCAGTTGGGCTATCCAAGGATTGGAAGGTGCCTTGAATTCTGTTAACTTGTTGTGAAGAGCTTAAATAGTTTACAAGTCCCCTTGTTTGATTTGGTTGTCTGAACAAGTTACACATATTTTTCTCTCAGGTTTCAGTGAAAGAGGCTAGGAGAACAGTTGACCTTTGGTACAATGACAGAAAAGAAGTGCTGAAATGGCAAGAAGAACGTAAAAAAGAAGCTTGTGAATCCCAACGTGTTCACACATTGTTAGGGCGAGCTCGGAGGTTTCCTAAGATAGACCCAGATCACAGCTACCATAAAGGTCATATTGAGCGAGCTGCTATTAATACACCAGTCCAGGTCCTTCATTCTTTCAAATACTTTTCTACAATATTCTGCCACACTCCCTTTCTGTCTGTCACTACTCTCAAGTTTCATGGTTACTTGTAGTAAATGTAGAATGTACCAATTTGCTGATACAATCCTACCATCTAAAAAGGTGACTAGTTTTTACTAGGTGGGTCCACTATACAATCAGTTACCGCCAGGTCTCTTGGAACCTTTTTCCCGCTAAGAACAACAGTGAATGGTGAGAAAATGTTTTTACAAGAGGCTTGTGAAAACTTCATAATCCAAGGGATATATTAAAATGATAATTCATGTAAAGCTGTGAATAAAAATATATTAGAGGTTAATTGCATTGTTGTTAATTTCTTTAACAATCTTACAGAAGTACACAGATTATGTTAGTCTTGTTGGCTGTTGCTCTATTATACTAAAGAAAAAGTTTCCATGTAAAGAGTAAAATTAAAAAAAAAAAAAAATTCTCACCAGACATGCCATTGGTTGGTGTGTGTGTGGAGTTCCACTGAGTGACTTCTCCTTTCAAAATAAACCTTCATGGTAGGAAACAGTTTTGGAGTAATTGATAGTGTTTTATATTAGCAACAGATCTATATTCTTCTTCCTTCAATCTATGAAGTTTTTGATCCATCTCCACCTTCATGTCTTTCTTTTTTGGCTCTTCTGATTTGTCAAATATTACAGGGTAGTGCAGCAGATGTTACCATGTGTGCCATGTTACAAATATCCAAAAATAAGAAGTTGAAAGAGCTTGGATGGAAATTACTTCTACAGGTTAGTATTTATCTCTAGAATTTTCTCCATTTTTATTTCTGGGTTCACTTTTTGTCAAGTTCCATCCAAGTATGTTCACATGGGGTTTCTTTTCAATAATATATTTATTCACTTTTGGGAGAATAGGGCGGGGACAACAAGAATTAGTGAAATTAAAGAGACCATGAAGAGAACTTATTTCATCAACTCTGGAATATAATTTCTATCGATCAATGAAATAAGTGCCTGTTTCTGTTATTGTTGCATGTATTGCCAAAGCAAGCCCTTTGATACTTCCTTGTTCAATTGCATTAAAATTCGTTATTCCAATCTTTTAATGTTAGCTAAGATACGTTGGCTATGGTCAATCAGGTTCATGATGAAGTCATATTGGAAGGACCAACAGAATCAGCCGAGGTTGCAAAGGCCATAGTTGTTGAGTGCATGTCAAAACCTTTCAACGGCAGCAATTTTCTTAAGGTCGGCCTCACCGTTGAAGCCAAGTGTGCTCAAAACTGGTATGCCGCAAAATAGATGGCTGATATACAATATGAAAGGTGATGAATTGGTGTGGTGGGCTTTTCTTGACAGCATGGTTCTTTTGGTAACTGTAAAACAGAAGATGCTACTGCTTTGGTAGTTCTTTTTCCATGTCCAAGGAATTGCCCTTCAGTTTATGCTTCTTCATGTAGGCCCTTGATGTTCCGGGATGAGTAATTCCATTGTGAAGTTTTATTGTGCATAGCATTTCTGTCTTTGAAAGAAGAAGCTAAGAGGCAAAGCCATGTTGTTAGCAATTTGGCTGCATCTGTTTTCTGTTTATTCTGCTTCTGCCTTCGGTTTTTGGTGTGTACATACACTATTATCATGTCTTACAACATGTAACGTTATTGTCCCTTGGCTTAATGCAACTGTATCATTTTGTATTGTATATACAAAACGAAATTTGCAAAATTTCTATTCTATTCCATTTACACCATGCAGCAACAAGTTTTAGGTAAAAATTTTGATGTAGGATTTTAAGGGTGGCTTTATATTTCGTCCCTAAATCCTTAATTTCACTCTTTTATTTTAACTTAAATTTTTTGAAAACCAAAATCTTGCTTAATAATGAAAGTGATAGAATTTGCTCATAACTTTTCGTTTACTATAAGGGTTTTAAGGAAATTTAATTCATTTAACCAAAATGGTTATGAAATTGTAATAAAAAGAGAAAAGTGTAAAGTCTTAGATTTGGTTGAAATAAAATAATATGTAAATATAAAAATTAAATTAAATTTACGGACTTTGTGAAAGAGATAAATGATTAAAATATTGAAAATATAGATTAAAAATGAAAATTATTTTTAAATCAATTGATTTAAATAGTTTCTATAATAAATTGATAGATTCTTTTTCTTAATAATATTTTTAATCTTTTCATTTCAATATCATTCCATTGGTAATAATTTATTATTTTATTTTTATTTTAAAAAAATACAATTTAAATGGTTTTATTTTTCTATTTAGCAAAAATTAAAAATAAAAATAAAAAGATAATTTTTCTATCAAAATATTTAATTATAAACAATATTATCTAATCTTTTAAAAAAATATTAAAAAAAAATAAAAAATGTTAAGACTTTCTTTTTATCATAATAAAAATAATGGATTAGGATATATAAAGAATGGATTTTGACAAATATCTTCTCGATAATAAAAAATATATATTTATTTTATCTCGTTAATATTTTTTCTTGAACTCTCCACTCTTTTTACATGCTTCATTACTTCACTCTCACTTTTTTTCCTTCCTTCTCCGGTTATTTGTTTGGTCCCTTGCTCACACACTATCTCTCTCTTATTTGTTGTGGATGCTACCAAGATCACTCTCAATTCCACCATCGATATCGCTGTCATGGCTATTATTGTTGTTACTCTCTCATGATAGTTGTTATTGTCATTGTCATTATCGTAGGTCTATTGTCGTTGTCGCTTTCATTTTGGTGTCGTTGTCGTTCTCATTGTCATTGTCTCTCCCCTTACTACTATTTTTGTCGCTCCTACTATAATTCCCATTGTTGTTGTTTATTACTATGTGTGCTCATTCTTACAAATTTGTTTCTCATTTTTTCGATATAGATTTAATTTTTATTTATGACTATTATTTGATATGATGAGAATTCAAATAAAAAAACATAATTTTTTATAACATAATTTTTTATAACATAATTTTTTATTCCATGTTTAAGCACATTATATGAAGTTTTAAAAATATCAATGTGTGTGTGCGTGCGTGTGTGCACGTGTGCGTGTGTGTGCGTGCGTGTGTGTGTGCGCGTGTGTGCGTGCATGTACATGTGCGTGTGTGTGCGTGCGCGTGCGTGCATGTACATGTGCGTGTGTGTGTGCGTGTGCGTGCGTGCGTGTGTGTGTGTCCGTGTGTGCGTGTGTGTGTGCGTGCGCGCGCATGCGTGTGTGTTGATGATTTGCCTAATTGAAAAAAAAAATGTATTTCTATTAATTTAAGAAATTTTAATTAAAGGAAGAAATTTAATAAGAAAAAAAAAATCTAAGTGAAACATGTTGCTAAATAACTGAAGGAAATATTTAAGGGTAGAAATATATTGTTGAATTTGGGACCATTTGACTTGTGTTGGATAATAGTAACTTGGAGTTTTCAAACTTTCCGAATTTGCATTGTGTAGGAAATATTCATGATGTTAAAACTTTTGTTAGTATTATGACAATTGATAAATTTATTATTCATGATGTTTTATATTTGTCTACACATATTATTTATTTTAACTTTAAGTTAATGTTTGTTTTGTCAAAATCACATTTCTCCTTTGCAAACGAGAATTCTTTAGCTATACCATCATAAATTCTAACATATTAGATGTTTAAGTTTGTTCATCTTGCATTAGATTGCTCTTTTGTAGGTATTTTTTACTTCTTCATATGCCAAACATTGAGTTTCTATTGCTCCCTTGCCTTTTAGAAGAGAAATTATGGATCTTTATGATTTCAATTAGTAAATTCAAATATTAGATATTTGGGTTGGTATTTGACATATGGTTGTTTGTTGTGTGCATCTTCTTGACCCTTAATAATCAAAAGGAGTATATACTTTTATATGGCTTATATGGCATTGATGGTTAGATGATACTCATACTCTATCATGAAATAGTGTTATGCATGTGTTGGACGTTTACTTAATGTCATGATAGTAAAATATTATATAATATATGTATACTATGAAAAATTCAACATAGAAAGCTATAATGACCCAAAGATAATATGAACATAAGCAAATTAGGTTTATCTTGAAATTCATATTGATTTGAGTGATAAAAGTTATTCAAATGACTATAGAGAACATAACTTTCGACTTCCATGTCTCAACATACTATCAAGATATGAAGTTTTGAAAACTTGAATATACATGCTCCAAGGGCCGGCTCAAGGCTCAAGCAACTAAAGCCCTTGCTTTAGGCCCCCTAAAAAAAAGGCCTCCCAAATTTTTTTTTAATACTAATATTATTTTTAACAATTTTTTTAATAAATCATAATTTTTTTTAAGAAAAAAATTGGTTAGTTAATATTAATAGTTAAAGAAGTCCAAAAGTTTCTCTTTTTTTATCTCTATTCTTTTACTAATTAATTTTAATTTTTATCTTCTCTTCTCTCTCTATGTGACTTTTTAGTTCTCATCTATTAATTATCTTTACTTTTCAGACTACTCAGTTTGAGTGTGTGATACATACACATAACACATTAGTTAATGACTCAATATTTTCAATTTCTCATCTGAGTCATCTCTTATATGTTGTGTACTCGTGTTGGTTGTTGGTGTTTTGCTTGTGTATGTTTCGATTTCACTGATTTCAAGGGATAGAAGGAGGCAACGCAACTCAAGCAAGGAGCTATTTGACATTTCTTTCTTTGCAGTGCGATAATGTGTCATATCAGGTAAAAATCTAAAATTTAAAACTTGTTGTACATTAGGATACTCTGATAGTGTCTCTTCCAATTTACCGTATATCGTTTGCGCCTTTACAATTTTGTTTACCTTTTATTTTATTTTTACAACTCACAATCAAAATCAGGTTTTATTGTTTCGACTCATTCTTTTTTATATACTTATCTGTAGTAGTGTTTTATATATTATAATTTTTTATTTCATATAAAAATATATAAATATGTCAACTAGAAAATATGAATCAGGCTATTCAAAACTCCAAAAGAAGAGAAGAGTCGAGACTTTAATTTCATCAAAAAAAGAAGCTATGGATAAATTTATAAAAATAGATAAGAAAAATGAATTAGAAAATACAAGTGGGTGCTCTTTGAATGAACAAGATAATAACAATATAGACATAGGTGGAAGAAACAATAGAGAGAGAGTAGTTAGTAATGAGGATAATTTTGATTCTCAAACCCATGATAGCGAGGAGAAAATTGAGAGACTAGATGATAATTCTACTATTAATGAAAATATATATGATTCAAGCCAATGGAAGAATATTGATACAAAATTGAGAGATTAGTAGAAAAGGGCCATATTAAAATCACTGATATAGATTTTCCAAAAGATAAATATTCTAGGCACTTTTCTTCATCAAATTATATTACTAAATAAAATGCCTCATTCTTAAATTTGTTTTAGGTCTCCCAAATCCTTGAGCCGCCCCTACATGTTCCTAGATGATATGTCTGGTTAAAAAATATGTAATTCTCTCTATTAATTTAATAAATTTTAATTAAAGGGTGAAATTTAAAGAAAAAAATGCAAGCGAAATATGTTGTTATATAATTGCGAGACAATATTCAAGGGTAAGAATAAATTATTGAATTTGGGATCATTTGGCATGTGTTAGATAATATTAATTTGGAATTTTCAAACTTTCTTGTACTTGTAATGTGCACGAAATATTCAATACCTCTTTAAAATATGAAAATTGTCCTTTGCAGTTAAAAAAATACTAGTCACCCAAATGAAATAACCATTTGAGAGTAAATTATATTTGTTGAAATCGTTTTCATGTGTATAAAGTTCTCTAATTACATGTACTTCTAGTATTAAATGGAAAGACATATGAGCATATATGAAGAATCTTCAAATGCTAAGAAGGCAAATATTCTTATTATTTTTAGAATGTTGGATATTATAGGTGATTATTATAATTATTTTTTGTTATTTTTAAGTATATTTGTGACATGTTTGTAGGACATAGTATTTGGATGAAGTGAAAAATATTCTAACAAATGGACAAAAAGGATTGCATTGAGTCAACACCATTTATATGGTTGATGTCATTAGATAAAAAGGTTTAAATTAGTATAACATTGTTTAGTGAATTAAGAAGTAGATGAGTTGAAAAGAAATGAGGATTTAATATAAGGTCTGACATAATAGGTTTTACATTGTTAGATGTATGTTTAGGTTTAGGATTTTGTGTAATAGACAAAAATATCAAGTTTGTAGAAGAAGACATTGATTGTCATAGTAGGAGACTACTTAATAGGAAACATGTTATCTTGAAAATGATTTTCAACAAACTTGTTAAAAGTCAAAATGATAGAGATATTGATGACTTTTATAGGTTGTACATATTTTTAGGTTTGTCAAAGTTTTTATTCTCAAATAGACTGGGCACTATACATTTTGGGTTCTTTAAGGTAATATATGATTTATGTATGAATATTTGGTTCAAAATTGATGTGAAACATCAATTTGTTTGACGAGCCCAAGGAATTGTTCACCACAACTACATGTATTAAGATGTGTGTTTTTGTTGCATTAAATCCTCAATTATGATTTATGTTTTTTTAAGCTGTTTTTAAAGTTTGAATGCATTATAATCATTTGATTTGATATTGTGCATTTTCTTCATATTAATTTATATATGGTTTATGGAGCATATCCTAGTTTATAATACAAAAATATCTGACAAGATAAGTCAATTTCTATGATTTTTGCAATGGATAACTATTGTACTCGGTGAAAGTAAAACTTTAATTGTGTTTAATCATCACATAGTTTATTACAAATTCAATAGAAGTTGTTAACAAATTTACATTACCATATGTGAAGATGTAATTTGAATTGAACTAGTGTTGGTTTTCATATTGCTTATGATTGACAGGTTATTCATTACTTTTGTGTGAAAAATGAGTACCTTACTCATAAAAAAGCCTTAACACATACAATACATGAATTCCAAAAATTAAAAAATTTTATGTTATTGTGTCTAAAATTATTGCTGAAAATCGATTGTTTATTGCCCAAACGAAACAATAAGAATAAAAAATTACAAATCTAGAGGAAGATGTAAGACAATTACAAAATTTGTTACTTGAAGCAAAACTATTAAAAATAGGGGTAGATCATTCTCTATTATTTGGAATTTATTTTTCACTAGTATAAAGGAGATGAAACATAATATTGAAGGAGAAGTAGAATCAAAGTCGTATTGTGAAGGTTCAAACTTGTACATTCGACTTAAAGCTCATCCAAGAACACAAGTTAAAAGTGTTAAGATAAAAACACAATGGACTACTCATTCAAGGAAAAGAAAAAAGACCACATAGGTGTTAGCCGATTGTGATCTATATTAATTAGTTTTTTAACTTTAGTTTTGGCATGGGAAAGACATTAATTACTCTTTTAAGTTTTGATTTTAAACCTTTATAACTTTTGTGACTTTTAACTATGTGAATTTTGGACATTACTCATTTATAACATAGTCATTGTTATACCTAAACAATTTTGTATAAAAACATGATAATATCATATTTTTCCCAATTATATTACTAGCATAATTATGTAAGTTCATGTGGATGTTATTCTTTCGCATGTAAAATCAATTGGGTAACCATATGTGGTAGGGTCTAAGAAGAGAACCATGTTATTCTTTCACATGTCTCCTAATAGACATACTATACAAACTATTTTTCATATTAAAAGTAATGACAAACAATGTGATGATAAGATAACCATGTAAGTAAACAAAATGTAATGTTCACATGATTATGTCAAGTTCACTAGGTATCTATTGTTATTTTCACTGATGGATTCAAATTACCCGGCAAGTGTACCAAGTTTTGATGTAGTAAAGAGTTATCGTCCATAGGGATTTGTGACTTAGTGATATTGCACGCAAGATATAGTTATAATAAATGATCGAAAGTATGATTTGAGACAAACAACTAAAAATAAGCGCAATATTTAGTAAAACGAAAAGTGATTATAAATAAAGTAGATTGAATTACATGCACTTGCTGCCGACCCTATTTCCCAACTATATAATTTCTGTTTTATAGTTTCACTCTTAGTAAATAACTTAGCCCGATTCCTCGAAACCAAGTTCTAGGGTGTTAACCTTGAACGTGATTCCTCAACAGTTCAAACCCAACACTCTGCCTTATGAAAAGATCTTGAGATTAACGTGATTACTAAACACACTTCTATTCCTAGATAGGTTGTCTATTAAGCATTTAATCCATTTCTGGTTAATGAAAATATTTTCCAACACAATCAAAACCCTAAGATCTTAAATCGGTTGATCACTCCGAAGAAAACATTAAGAATAGAATCAAACACAACTGTATCAAACAAAAATCATATATATGGAGAAATGTTCTGAAAGTAGTTACATGCAATCCAACCCAAAGAGTTTTAGCCCCTCATGGAAGAACCCATTACAAAACAAGAGAAGAAGGAGAAGAAATTACAACAATAACTGATTGGATTCAAGTGGATATGTGTTCCCACGAGCTCCCACTGTCTTTTCTTCCTTTCTCCCCTATCTGACTATCTCTTATTTTCTGTTCATTCATTTCTTAAATAGAAATTAGGTCTAAGAAGAGGAAAATCCGTTGGGCTTCGGGATGATGCGTTGGGCGGATTGAGCCCCGCGTGAACCACTACGTTCAGGAGAAATCCGTTGGGCACAGGGTCTAGGTGCTGGGCGGATTTGGTTTCAGCCAAAATCCGTTGGACGCATTACATAGGCACTGAGGGGATTTTACAGCGCATACACCCTTCCTATTGCAAAAGATCCGCTGGGCTGATTTTTTTCTTCCAATATTTCTCTTTCTCTTCCTTCAAATCCTGAATCAAAGAACAACTTGGGAGAATAGTTACTTGATAAAATATTCTCATGATTTTATGCTCTTTAAGGTTAAGATTACAGCAAAAAGATTCAAATGTTGTCTAATAAATGTGAGTTTCTCAATGAAATTTATACTCAATTAGCTCCTTAACAACTCTCCCTAACTTAAAACCTTGTTGTCCTCAAACAAAAGGTGTAAGATTTCAAAATAGACCAACAAGAGATCAAGTAATTAGAACACTGAGGTTAAAACAAAGAGATCAAGATTGAGATTAGTGACTCAACAATCAAATGGTGACCACATACCAACTAAAAGTCAAGTGACAATAATAATTTTCAAGCAAGAACTTTACTCCTTATCCACTGTCTTTCAATCTAGAATCAAACCTCTCGTTGAACTATATGACGCTCAAATTCTATGTAAATTGTGTCTGCAACTCTCTGTTCAAACACTGCACACACTGAATCAATTTTGGTATACATTTTTCATGAGTCACAAGAATAGGCTAAGCATGGATCACTAAGGTCTTAGAAGGGTTGTAATGGGGCCTGGCTGCAAGAATTCATGGTTTTTCTGGATAAACAAAAGCCAAACTCCTAAAGAGCAACTCAGAATTAATGTTTTGATGATTTATCTACCTCTATTTTCAACCCCAACTATCCTTCTCTCATCCCACTTTCTACCTCAATTATCCCACATATCCATCAGCTTTTAAAGTACAACCTTATTTAGTTGATTGGTTCATCTTCTTCAATTTTTTGTTTTTTTTTTTTGCATCATTAGAGAACTAAGTTCTCCTTCCATTATTTTCATAGAACTACCACTTGACAACTTTTCTTTCAAGACTCCCCCTAATTTGTCTCACATTTAATTTCATTTTGCTCCCTAGAGTTTGGTTAGGGGTGAGGAAATTATCATTTAGGATGAGGGGTTATAACCGGGTAGATAAGGCTAGAATATGGCTTTCAGCAAAGGGTCAATTTACTTTTATGGGACGGTTGTTTGGCACTGGTTAAGCTTTTAAATTTGAATAAAGAAATTTTTTTCCTTGATCCTTTCCATGCATCACCAATCAAGAGTACTCACAAAAGACTAAAAAAAATCAACAAGTATGCACAATGCTGAATCTCAAAAGAATCTGTTCTGTTTAACCCACTTGCTCACTCACTACTCACACAACTGGTTTGTGTTCTTAAAATTCAGACAATATCAAACTTGTTCCAGACTTGCTTGAAGATGCTTTAAGTTACAAAACTTGTTTAACAGAGTTCAACCACTTGATTTAAAGTTAACATAATAATCAATCTTATTTCTTGTTTAAACCTACAGTTTTTTCTAAAAAAAAATGAGTTTATTAACAAAAAAGGGTATGGTTTTCTTTCTATTATCTTTTCTTTCTGAGAAAATGTTGTACCAAAAAGTGATTCCTACTGGATACCAAAAGGGATGATTAATCTTCCAAAAGAGACAGAAAGTATAATTTACCAAAAAGTGATTAATTTTGACCAAAAAGAGTATTTACTCCTAAGACTGAAAAATAATTTTAAAGAAAGTTCTAAACTACTACAAGTTAACCCAGTCCAATACCAAAATGAGAGACTGACTGCTAGAAGTTAACCCGAAATAAACTAAATGCTACTAATGCACAAAATATGTAAATACTATAATAAAAACAAAAAGAAATGTCAATGTTACTCCTGATCAGGGCTCCTCTTCCTCCTGTTCTGCTTTAGCTTCCTCATCTTCTGCTGGTTGTTGGCCCTTCCCCCCTCCTGGAAAGACAGGTATGTCCCCAGGCAACTGAACATATGAATCAAAGGTGGCTAGTGTTGGCCAAGCAAACTCTGGACCTGCATGGAACTGCCACTGGTGCTGATCATAAAGACTGTTGTTGAGGGACAGCAGGGCCAAGTGATTGGAAGTTTGCATTTGCCCCATGTGTTGAACAACTACAAAAAGGTTGGAGACTTGTTGTGAAAGGTCTGCTAGATCGGAGTGTGGAACAGGACCACAATGAGGCTGTCTTAACGGTTGAGGGCCTTGTACTCCTTCATCTGGATTAAGGCAATGAGCTAAAATGTATGTGACATTGATTGAGGGGCGCAGTGGTCTAAAGGGATGAGGTGGAATGGATACTTTATGGGTCTTCAGCAACCCCATAATTAATCCTGGAAATGCAAGGGGCTTGCTGACTCCTAAGGGTGATGGCGTTGAGAGCACACAGGAGTGGATCTCATCGGAGATGATGCAGGCTATGTCCAATCCATATCTCTCTAGAATGCAAAAACTGACTTCATCCCGGGGGATGTTTAGATCATATATGTGAGTCAAAGGCTTGATGTTACAATAAATGAAACTCTGCCAAATCATGACCAACGTCTTCAAGTCCTTCCTCAAAAAATTAGTTGGCTTCCCAGTACGCCCCACCTCATAGGATCTCCCAGGTAGACAAAGAACAAATGTAAGCACACTGGGCTGAAAATACATGTTTCTTTGCAGCCTGGTGAATGTATCCCTGCCGACGGGTTGGTGTTTTCAGCCCACCAGTCCGCTTTGGCCCGTCCCGCCAAGCCCGCCAAGCCGTCGAGCCAACCCGCGGGACGGGGCGGGCCAGCCCGCGACCCACCTAATTAATAAAAAAATATGTTTTTATTATAATAAAATTAATTATAAAGATAATATATAAAGTTATAAATTTTAAAAAGAGAATTAAAAAAGTTTGACTCTCACGAGAAAATATTCTCCTTACTTGAAACACAACCTTCTCTCTTGTTCTCCTTGTTCATCCTAAGCACTCGATTATTTTTATCCTTATGACTTAAATTAAAAGTGTAAGAATTACTCAACCAAGAATAATGTGAAGTTTTATCAAATAAAAAAGATATAGATATTTGAATTTTTCAATATAAAAAATATAAATTTTATAAGTTTTAACCTTATATATATACATATATATATATATATATATATATATATATATATATATATATATATATATTTGTTATTATTTATTAATATGTAAATTTTATTATTGTTCTAAATTATAATTTCTTAAAACAATGTATTGATTTATATTATTAAATTAAAATAATATATATATTGAATTATTGACAAACAAATAATAATTTTATTATTAAATTTATAAAAAAAATTATTTTAAAAAATAAATTATTTTTTCTAAATTATGGCAGGTCAGCCCGCCAACCTGCCCCGCCCCGCTTTTGGCGGGCCAAAGGCGGGGCAGGCTGGTCCCTTTTTACCATCCCTAATGTCGTCGTCCCCAATGTTGTAGTTAGTTCCCAGAAACTCATCAATGGCATCCCTATCATAGGGAATGTTAGTGCCCCTAATCCAAGAAGTTCTGGTCTTCTCTGTCCTGTGGAGGGGAAAAACATTGACATAAAATTCTTTCACGAGTGTCTCATTAAATGTTTCTTCAGGCTGAGCTAATCTTCCCCAATTCCTCCTATTGATCTCTTCTTGAAACTCATCCCACTCGCCATATTTAAGCTTTACGCTTCTTTCCTCTAAGATTTTTCTGCCCTCAATGTCTAAGAAGCACTACTATTTTTCTTTAGTTAAAATTTTTTCACGCTACCAAGTGAATAATGACAGTGGCATAGTATCGGCAAGAATTGTTTCTTGAGAAGATGATTGGCCTTTTCGCTTCTTAGATGCTGGGATTTGGTGAGTGGATTTTTTTGACATGATACTACAGAGAGGTAAGAAATAAATTCACTGCAAAAGGGGTTAGATGCAAAACAGAGATACATGGGTTATTCTAAAAGATATTAACACACATAAAACTCATCGTCATGCTCCCTAAACACATTAAAAGAAAGTGGAGCCCTATTTGTACTATTAAAACTCATATTGGCATTTTTACAAACACTTGGTAGACAAAAGACAAAGACATTCTTACTACACATTTAATCAATCAAATACTTGATGCATTTTCACAGATGTAAGCTAGTCACTAAACTAAATAATCACAATTTAGGGAAGCAAGTCAGCCACACACATATAAACTACTCACACCTGCAACTCATCAAACACTAGGCAGTCAGATAACCAAATAAGCATAAGATTAAAATGGGTATTTAGTCAAACACATGGTGTGCCTACCCACATTCTTATCAACATGTCCACCATTCAATCATCCCCAAAAAGAAACTTCACAAAAACGAAATAAAATCACATGACAAAAGGAGAGTTCAACAAGGGAACCAATTAAACAATTAGTCAAACACTTGGTGAGTAGTTCTTCATTCTCTGCCAATAATTCATGTGACCTAATCAACCCCTCACCAATACCCCCAGAAATAGCGCACAATCACAAGAAAGAACCAAATTCATCCCCAAAAACAAATAGATAAGCGTGAACCAGAGAAGATGGAGAGAAGAATATGTACCTTGTGGAGAGTGACAATAAAGGTAAGGGGCTCACACAATGCAAAGAAGAAAGATGAGGGAAAGGGGAAAGAGAAGATGGAAGGAGAAGTTGAGATTAGAGTTTAAGGGGAAGTTGAAGGGAAAGTGGTTTTTGAGAGAGAGAGATGAGTGTTGGGGAGAAAGAGTTGAGCGTGAGAATGAGAGTGAAATTGAGAGAGAAGGGGAATTGAACCCTTTTGAAAGTGTTTTTTTTTTCAGCCAAAATCCGCTGGGCGCATTTCTGATGAGCTGGGCAGATTTGGCAGCGCATGCACCCCCCTTTTTTTTTGGCCAAAATCCGTTAGGCACATTTCTGAGGTGTTGAGCGGATTTGATGCAGCGTCCACCCCTTGTGTTGCACAGAATCCGTTGAGCGCAGACCTTAGGCACTGAGCGGCTTAATGCAGATAAAATTTTTGAAAGGGGTTGGGCAGATATCCAGGAGGCCTAACTCTTCTTCTGATATTTAAGTGTTCTCTCGGCCAACTCAACTTTTCATTTGCCCTTCTTTGTCATGCTTGCTTCCTTTGTTAAACACTCCACACTACAACAAACTATCACACATATTACATGTATTCACATTAAAACAGTTAGATGCATTGACAAAAATAAACAACAAGGATAAAATAACAAAACGTGCTAAGTTATTGTCATTAGCTTGACAAGATTCCAGTCACTTTAGATGTGTAACAGTGGTGAGCCTCTCAACTTCACCTCCCAAGTAAGGTTTTAGCCTCTGACCATTGACTATCCAGGTTCTCCCAGTGCTAGGATCTTCAAGCTCTATTGCCCCATATGATTTGACAGTCTTAACCAAAAATGGGTCTGACCATTTGGACTTAAGTTTGCTTGGAAACAACCTCAATCTTGAGTTAAACAGGAGAACTGATTGACCTGGTTGGAATTTTCTCTTCAAGATCTTTCTGTCATGATAGGCTTTTCCTTTGCTCTTGTAGATCTTGTTCTCATAGGCCTGCAACCTTAGCTCTTCTAACTCATGCAACTGGAGTTTTCTCCTTTCACCAGTCGTCTGCAGGTCATAATTTAAAGACTTAAGGGCCCAAAATGCCCTATGCTCTAAATCTACAGGCAGGTGGCAAGCTTTGCCATAAACAAGCTGAAATGGAGTCAGTCCCACAGATGTCTTGTAAGCTGTCCTATAAGCCCATAAAGTATCATCTAGCTTCATGGCCCAGTCCTTCCTTGAGCTTGCCACTGTCTTCTCCAAAATTTTCTTTAATTCTATATTAGATACCTCAGCTTGGCCATTTGTTTGGGGGTGATATGGTGTGGCTACCTTGTGCCTCACTCCATAATGCTCAAGAACTTTCTTCAGTTGTGTGTTACAAAAATGAGAACCACCATCACTGATGAGTACTCTTGGAGTTCCAAACCTGCAAAACACATTTTTCTTTAAAAATCTTATCACGGTCTTGGCATCCGCTTTTTGGGTGGCAATTGCTTCAACCCATTTTGACACATAATCCACCGCCACCAAAATGTATTCATTAGAGTATGAGGAGGGCAATGGACCAACAAAATCAATCCCCCATCAGTCAAACACTTCAACTTCCAAAATATTTTGCAGAGGCAATTCATGTCTTTTTGTGATGTTCCCAGTTCTTTGGCACTTGTTGCAGTTCTTGCAATTCTCATAAGCTTCTTTGAAAAGAGTGGGCCAGTAAAAGCCTGATTGAAGAACTTTGGCTGTTGTTCTTTCCCCATTGTAGTGTCCGCCATAAGGGAAATTATGACAATGCCACAAGATGTCTTTAGTTTCCACCCCTGAGACACATATTCTCAGTAGACCATATGCACCAATCTTGAACAGATATGGATCATCCCAAACAAAATGAGATGCATCCTTGAAGAATTTCTTTCTCTGATTCCAATCTAAATCTTCTGGAACTACTCCAACAGCCTTGAAGTTTGCCATGTCTGCAAACCAATGTCTTTCTTGAATGGAAAAGAGTTTTTCATTGGGAAACTCCTCAAGGATCTCCCTCTCCATGATGGTCACCTCTCCATTTACTAACTGTGACAGATGATATGCAACGTTGTTCTCACTGCCCTTTTTATCCCGGATTTCCAAATCAAATTCCTGCAACAACAGTATCCACCTAATCAGTCTAGGCTTAGAATCGGGTTTGGTTAATAGGTATTTTATGGCTGCATGGTCAATGTATATTACAATCTTAGATCCAATCAAATAGGACCTAAACTTTTCTAGAGCATACACTATAACAAGTAATTCTTTCTCAGTAGTAGCATAGTTTATTTGATTTTCATTCAAGACTTTACTTGCATAATGTATTGCATGAAAGATTTTGTTTTTTCTCTGACCAAGGACAGCCCCCACAGCATAATCAATTGCGTCACACATGAGTTCAAAATCAAGGTTCCAATCGGGAGCAATGATTATAGGGGCTGAACTTAGTTGAGCTTTAAGAATGGAAAAAGCTGTAAGACAATCATTATTAAAATTAAATTTTGTATCCTTCAGAAGGAGATTGCTGAGAGGTTTAACAATCTTGGAAAAATCCTTGATGAACTGCCAGTAGAAACCTGCGTGTCCCAGAAAACTCTTTATTCCTTTGACATTGGTTGGAGGTGGCAATTTTGAAATGATGTCCACCTTGACTAGATCTACCTCTATTCCTCTTTATGAAATTTTGTGACCCAAAACTATGCCTTTCGTCACCATAAAGTGACATTTCTCCTAGTTCAATACCAAGTCGGTGTCAATACATCACTTCAGCACAATATCAAGGTTATTCAGACAAACCTCAAATGATGAACCAAACATGGAGAAATCATCCATGAATATTTCTATGCATTGCTCAACTAGATTGGAAAATATGGAAAACATGCATCGTTGGAAGGTAGCTGGAGCATTACAAAGCCCAAATGGCATCTTCCTGTAAGCAAACACTCCAAAAGGGCATGTAAATACAGTTTTTTCTTGGTCTTCCAGATCCACGGCTATTTGGTTGTAACCAGAGTATCCATCCAGAAAGCAATAGTAAGCTTGCCTTGCCAACCTCTCAAGCATCTGGTCCATGAAAGGTAATGGGTAGTGATCCTTTCAGGTTGCCTGATTTAGCTTCCTGTAGTCCACTCGGTCATTGTTTGAGTAGGAATCAACTCATTTTTGTCATTGAAAATCACAATCATGACTCCCTTCTTGGGCACAACTTGAACAGGACTCACTCAGGCACTATCGGAGATTGGGTAGATCATGCCTGCCTCCAATAGCTTTGTAACTTCTTTTCTGACCACCTCTTTCATAGTTGGGTTAAGACGCCTCTGCGGTTGGGCCACCGACTTACAATCTTTCTCCATCAAGATCCTGTGCAAACAGTATGAGGGACTAATTCCTTTGAGATCTGATAAGGTCCAACCAATGGATCCTATATTGTTTTTCAACACCTCCACCAGCTTTTCTTCTTCCTCCTCTTGCAGATAATTGTTGATAATCACTGGCTTGCCACCATTTCCATCAAGAAACACATATTTTAAATGTGGTGGAAGCTGTTTTAATTCCAGCTGTGGGGAAGAAGAACTACCTTGTCTCACCAAATCTTCCTTTGCTACACCATTAACAAGCTCCTTACCTTTTTCCAGCTCTTCCAAACACTTTTGCACCTCTTGATCATCAATTTCTTCCATTGAACTTGTTAAAGCTTTCTCCAATGGTTCAGAATGCCCAATTTTTACACATGTCTCCGAGTAGATTTCATCCAACACCTCTATCTTGAAACAATCTTTGGAGTCTTTAGGAAACTTCATTGCTTCAAAAACATTGAAATTGACTTCCTCATCCTCTACTCGGACTTTCAGCTTTCCATTGTCCACATCAATGATGACTAAGGCTATCTTCATAAATGGTGTTCCTAAGATCAGTGGAACTTCTTTATCCTCTTCCATTTCCATAACCACAAAATCAACTGGAAATAGAAATTTGTCCACCTTCACTATCATATCTTCCATTATCCCGTATAGAAACTTGATTGATCTATCCGCTAGTTGTAGAGTCATTGGGTGGGCCTAACTTCAACATCTCCAATCTTTTTCAAAATGGATAATGGCATCAAGTTATTGCTAGCTCCCAGATCCAAGAGTGCCTTGCCTACTGCTAAGTTGCCAATAGACACCAGAAGAGTGAAGCTACCTGGATCTCTGGATTTCTAGGGTAAAGATTTTTGTATGATTGCACTGCAGCCAGCCTCTAACTCCATTGTATCTTATTCAAGTATCCTCTTCTTTTTAGTCAATAGCTCTTTCACGAACCTGGCATACATAGGCATTTGTTCCATGGCCTCAGTAAATGGGATATTGATCTGGAGCTTTTTAAGGATGTCAAAAAACCGAGCAAATTGTTTTTCCTTCACTTTCTTAGAAGGAGCATGAGGGTATGGTAAATCTTGAACTGGGCTTTAGAAGCAACTCCTTTGCCCTTGATCAAACTTCTCTCCTCAATTGACTCCTTCTCTTTTTTATTTTTTTCCTCTTGTTTATTCTCATTGGGAAGATCCTCCCCATTATTTGTCTCCACCTCCTCCTTCTCAACTTCCTTTTCAACTTCTTTATTCTTCTTGCACACTTCACTTTCAACCAACCTAGTGTTTTTCTCTTTCTCAACATCAGCACCAACCACTTTGCCACCTCTTGTGATAATGGCTTAACAATGCTCCTTCGGATTGACCTTGGTGTTAGCAGAAAAATATGTACCTTTAGACATACCAGCCAACTGTTTTGCTAGTTTTCCCACTTGGACTTCTAGATTCTTTATGGAAGCATCCATGTTCTTCTGATTTGCAATAGACACTTGCATGAACTGAGTCAAAGTATCCTCCAACTTGCTGGTCTTCTCATACAATGAAGGATATCCTGGGGCTGGTTGTTGTTGCTGCACTGGGGGCGGCCTATTAGACGGTCCAACTTCATTCCTCCATTCCATTGCTTGATTGTTGGGATTACTCCTCCAACCTTGATTTCCTTGTATATAATTTTGGGGGTTATAATTACGGGCATTAAAATTACCCCCTCTCTGTTGATTACCAAGGAAGTTAACTTCTTCATCAATTGCATTTTCCCCACAATGACCATTTGGGTGCTCTCCTCCGCAAAAATCACACCGGAGTGGTGGACTTAGCTGGGCTGCTGGAGGGTTGATAGCATTTAGCTATTGTGGAATCTTGGCCATTTATTTTGTCAAGGCTTCTATTTGTTGAGATAACAATTTGTTTTGAGCTAAAAGTGAATAATTTGTGCTCAAATCCATGATCCCTCTTCGGTGAGATTGGTGTCTTCCATGTTGAGCTTTGTAGACCCCAAATCTTGCCCGGCCTCATAATAAAGACAAGAAGACCTCCTTTTCGAAGATGGATGAAGCCTAAGAAGCCACTAGGAGAGACTATTAGGCTCCATACTGGGATAGGAGGTATTTTTGGCACAAAAATAAGGATTTTCGCCTTTTGGGGTCGAGACCGCCGTCTCGGATTCGAGACCACCGTCTCACCTTGCACAAGTGGCGAGATGGCCGTCTCGACTTGACAGGCGCGAATCCCTATAAATAGGGCCTCCATTCCCCTCATTCCATACAGTTCTTCCTCCTTCTCTCTAGAAATCTCTTCAAATTCTCTCTTTAGAACCCCTCCGAAGCATTTTCGGAGTTTCTGAGCGTTTCTAAGAGTGTTTTCGAGCGTTTCGAGAGGTTTTCGACGCTGTGTAGAGTGAAGGGCTGCCGCATAGCACCCTAAATTTTAAAGAATTAATAAAAAAGCTTGCCTCGAAGGTTTCTACTTTCTCCCTTTACCTTTTACCGCTTCATTTAAATTATGCAATAGATACTAGGGCCATGTAGTCGTAATTTTAAATTTCGCAAATAAAAGGGTAAAAACGTATTTTCTGGTTTATTTATCTAAAGTAGCTAGCCTATCATAGGGAACCCGAAAGGGGCGTCGTAAAGGAACTCACACTTCCTTTACGCGTAACTAACTCCCTTACCCAACTCTGGTTCTAATGACCAAAGTTGGTTTTTCAAAAACCAACGCCTTTTAATTCCTTTTCCGATGTTTTCGGTAAAAACGTCGGTGGCGACTCCAAAGAACCCTTCAAAACTAGCTCTTGGATTAGCCCGGTTATCGGACAATCCAAGAGCGCCCTTTCGAAAACCTCGCCTCTAGGTTCAGCCCGGTTATCGGACAACCTAAAGGCGTTGTAACCACACCAATAAAAACGCGAAAGTCGGAACCATCACGTCGCTCCGACCGCCTCGTTTTGACGGCGGCGACAGATGGCGACTCCACTGGGGAAGCCTAGAGAGTTGATCTCATTTAGTGATGGGCCAGCTAAAAAATAAATAAACCAAGAAAAATACGCTTTTACCCCACCTTGTATTATAACATGTTTTAATGCTTGGCTTTAATAACTGTTGCTTGTTCTTACTTACGCAATTGTTTGAAATACAAACTGTACACAAACCCTTGCACACTACAGTTCCCTCTATACCCGGGGGCAAGTGAGAAATCCATAGGGAGTGGGTGACAGGTACGGTTCGCTGTAGTGATGTCCTTGTGCCCACTGGTGTGATCGGAAACCACCACTCAAGGTGATAACCTTCCTCTTTTGGCACAAAGACTGACTATGGCCTTAGTGCTAAGCATGGTCGGAAGGTTGGAGAGTGGGGACCCTATAATGGGGGCACCTTGGGGGCCTTAGCCTTGGTGAGAACAGTTAGAACCTACCTTCGCCAATGCACTTTTCTGCAGGAAAACCCTACCTCGTGATTAAAAACGACTTCTCGCCTGTTCGCGAATGATTGAATTGTGTGTGCATACGTTTGCTGCATTTGTCGGTTGCATAGCATAAACAAAACAACAGGAACATCACAAAAAATATTTTTGTAATAAACGCCCTTATCTCGGACAGTCTGCCTTTTAGCTAGCCTGGTTTCAGGTTCTTTGTAAGCTAAGTAGCCACGCAGTTCCGACAGAAGAGATAAGGGACGCTAAATAATCCTTTCGCATAAAATCATTTTATCTCAGACAGTCTGCCTTTTAGTTAGCCTGGTTTCAGGTTCTTTGTAAGTTAAGTAGCCACGCAGTCCGACAGAAGAGATAAAAGGCTAAAAAAATAAATCCACAATAAATAAAATAATAATAACAAAATCAAAACATTTATAAAAATAATTTTGACAGAGTCGTATAATTCATATCACATGATGTCATAAGTGGAAAAAACTAAAAGAGAAAATAAATGCATAAGGAAAATATGCATACGCATCATTTTAATAAATCCCTAAAAAATGGGTCTTAGGAGCGTTTTTTGGGAATATTACTGGGCCAAATCCCCTGCGGGCATTTGCAACTTGGTTCTTCACCCTTTTCTCTTTGTTTTGACATGTTGTGCGTCCAAATCGGACAACCTAGTCAAAAGTTATTCCACTTTCAATATCTGATGTCATAAAAAAATATTTTTGTAGTGCATGCATAAACACACTCATTCTAGGATGCATTAGATATCCTTAGATAATAGCGAAGGAGACCCAAGTGCGTTTATGACCTTCCTAGAAGAGATAAGTGCGCTAAGGTATGATGGTAACCTTTTTGAAGAAAAAAAAAGGGGGAACCATCACACCAAGGTGGGTATGGTACTCCCTAAAACATAAGCTTTTAGGAAAATACCAAAGCTATGGTCTAAGGCATATCTGTCCCACACTGATCATTCATAAAAAAAATATATAATAAATAAAAATAATAAAAAGCTTCTGATGCATCTCTCGCGGTCTCTGCCCGTGGCCGTGAGATCTTTTGATTAAAAGGGACTCTGTATATATTTCTCTTTTCATTAATACAATGAGGCATTTTTCATAATATTCATATGCTTCTCATTCTTTTCTCTCTCATTCCAAAATAATTGAATAAAATCTAGACCCAAATAAAGGACCATACAGTCATGTCTGTGATTGAAAACTCTCTGGAAGATCCGAAAGTCGAAGACGAATGGATTGAGTCAGACAGTGAGGAGGGGACCATTTCCCCGGACATGCAAAGACTGTTGATACAGCCCCATCACGAAAAAATTAAGGCCATCAATTTGGGACAAGGAGATAATAAGACAGAAGTAAATGTTGATACCCAAATTGATAATGTCAGGGAAGGGGCAATAACACCTTTATGCTTATACATAAAATAAAGTTGTATTGTGGATACACAGAAGAATCGTCTGTCAATAAAGATATCTCCAATATAACTGACATTAGGGGCAGGACGAAAAGTAAAAGAATTTATTCATCCAAGGAGCTACAAGATAATGCTCCTAAAAACAAAGGAAAAATAAAGAAACCGAAAAAAAAAAAGAATCCAAGGGGAAGATTAAGTAGACCTTGGATTCACAGTGCTAGGGCAGTTTCTTCAAACGCTCTACCGAAAAATCAAATTCGTGGTAGGCGACAAGTTGATCATGGTTCAAGCTAAAGACTACATTCGAATCGACAAGCCGTCCACCATACCTTAAATGGATGCGGCTGGAGAAGACATTTGAAAACATGGAAAGACTTCCTAGCAATTTAAAAGTGGCCCATATAATGAAGAGATATGGATACAGCCCAGATAAGGGCTTGGAAAGGATGCTCAAGGAATAAGAAAGCCATCAGATTTTAAGGATAATCCTTTAAAGTACGACCCTCCAAAAGATCAAGTCGTACAAAGAAAAGAAAAAAAACAACATCTTTGCATCAAGGGTAGCATTAGTCATTAGATGTCCTTCTTCCGATTTTAAGGGACGTAAACCCAATTACTATTAGAGATCACTCCTCGGGGTGTGCCCGACCCCCGAGCCTCCTTAGGGCACACATTTCCCTTTGAATTACAAAAGAATGCTATTCTTACTATCTGCTTCTTTTCTCACTAATCATATCTATACCCCATAAATAACCATGTTTAGGCAAACGTTTTATTCCAAAATGCGTCAAAAGCGTCATAGACAAAATAAAGTCCGCTAGGTATCCCAAAAAATGAAAAAGGGGAACCTAGACAAGAGTTAGGACACGACACAACATCTTAGGCCAAAAACCCCAGAAGGCGGACTAGGAAAGTTGATCAGTCTCAAGTAGGCGCCATAAAGTAATCAGTTGAAAACGCCACCTCATAAAAACAAAACGCTTGTTTAAACTAGCCTAAACACTGACCAACCCTGGCTAGCCATTCTTACAAAAACTATTATTTCAAAAAAAAATCCACTAAAACACAAGCCTTTGCACTAAATCCCTTTCTTTCTATTCTCTTGACCCTTCATCATAAAGCATTCAAGAAATTGACTGGGAAATGTGGAAATACGGTGATCAATAGGAGGATTGAAATCCCTAAAGGAAAGGAAGAGGGGCATTGACATGACAATTGCTCTACATTCAAAATGATTACTCTTCGATTATAGCAAAGATCCGAGACGGCAAATCGGTACAGCTAATCATGTTCACAAAAGCACATGATGATGGAGGTAAACTTAACAGAAGCTGAATGGGTTCGAAGCTGATATGACCAGCTAAACCTTATTGAAGAAAAACGGTTGAATGTTATATGTCGTGAGCAAGCCTATCAAAGGAAAATAAAAAAAGGGGCTTACAAAAAAGTCAATCCTCATATTTACCATAAGAGGGATTTAATTTTAATGGTAAATAATGTGCTTCCGGCCCAGAAGAATAAAATTGAAAAATGGGTGAAAAATTGTGAAGGACCCTTTGTGGTCAAATGAGCTTTCTCGGGAAGGGCTCTTATCCTCGCCAATATGGATGGAAAAGAACTTTGAAACCTAATCAACTTTGGTACGGTGAAGAAGTATTATGCTTGAAGACATTGCTCAAGACCCGTCAGGAATGAAAACTCGCAAAGGGCATCCCCGGGCAAAAGATAGGGTTTATATCCCTCGCTAGGATACGTCCTAGGCAAAAAGTAGAGGTTAAAAAAAAAAAAACTAACTAGGAGCAATGGTTACCTCAGTCGAAAACTGAAAGACGGCTAAGGTAACATTCTTCCAGAAGCAAGCAGTCTGCATAGTCTTCGCTCTGAGCTCAGGCATCTCAACTGAAGCAATTAGGAGAACCAGGGGGCAAATATCATAGACATGACTGTTTAAGCCTATACAGTATGACTAACCCTAACCAACCATTCTTCTAAATACCCTTGAAATCCTTCTATAAAAGAAATAAACTTTTGCTCATTTATCAATAAAATTCCCTTTCATTTCCTTTCTCTTGACCAAATATTATGTAAATGCCTCTTTATTGATAAATCATAAATATGCGCAAAGACCTTTAATCAAAGATCAAACATGCATCTAAAAAAGGGAAGCATAAAAAATAAAAATAAAAGAATAAATGCCTGCTAGGATATTCTTAGGAAAAAACTAGGGTAGCCTAAGCAAAAGATAAGGCAAAAGCCCCCTAAGATATTCTAGGCAAAAATTAAGGCAGCCCGCTAGATCGAAAACCCACAAAAGGCGGTCTAGGAAAAATGATAGGGCCTAAATGCCCATTATCACGGTCATAAAGGAGGAGCCCATCGGCGTATTCATAAGAAGCCAACGGGAGAAAGCCAGTTACTTTCTAAATGCATCAAAAATAAATAAACAATAGATTGCATTTAGGACATCCACACACAAAGTAGTTGCATAATACGACTTTGTCAAAATCAAGAAAAAATAATTTTCTAATAAACATGCATATAAGGAGGATAGTCTCCATACTTGTGATTGAAAATAGGAGGCGCCAGAATCTAGTCTCCAAATAAAAATCAAAATCGCGAAAGGCGTAATCAAAACCATTCTAGTAGAATAAAGAGCTTCAAGGAAACTAGCTCTAACTTTCTACACCAATAAAAGAAGGTACATAAAAAAAAGAGGCCAACGGAAAACAGGATCATGCCTACTCAGAGGCAAAACAAAAAAATTACCACACTCATTCAGAATCTCCACCACTTCCCTAAAGGAGAATAAGGACTACACAAAGATTAACCAAAGAAGATATAGAGTCAAGATCTCCATATCCTCAGGGGTTCAACAAAAAGAAAGAAAAGAAAAATCTTTCATTCCCCAATAAAGGCACGAAAAATGCCGAATAAATATCTCCAAGAAGAGCATTTCAGAAAAATCTACAAAAAGAGGAAAACAAGAAAATTTCCATCTTCCAGCTCAAATAAGAGCTTCACAAAGCCAGGAGCCAAGACTCCATCATAAAAAATCAAACATTGGATCCCTAGGAAACCAATAAACTCCCCCGGATCGCCAAAAAGAAAGGAGGAAAAAATAAATCTCTTCATCCAGCAGATAACAAAAAGCCAGTGCGCATAAAAGGCACACACATTTAAAAGCCAAATTTCCAAAATCGCGAGGAAAAGATAAAAATCCAATAAGGAAGATGGAAATCACGAGAAACTCATTCCCCAGCAGAATAAGAGCATAGGCAAACCCAGGAGTCAAAAACTCCATTTCTCCCTAGGGGGCAAGTCAAAATAAATCTCCGGGAAAACGATCAAATCCCCGATGGATCATCAAAAGGAAAAACTACCCCCAGTGAGCCTAGCGGCAAAGGCAAAACTACAAATTCATATCCTCAGGGAATTAATTGCCTATAATCACCCAATATGGATATCCCTAGTGAAATACAAAGCCTTCACTTCCAATGAAGCATCTACCTACTCAGAGGTATTATCAAGAGCAAATATCCTCAAGTGGAACATCAACCTATTCAGAGGCGAAAAACAACAAGTATAAAGCCTTCACAACTATTGAAGCATCTGCCTAATCAAGAGGCACAATCGACAGCAACCAAAAATCCCCAATGGATTCTTGCCTAAATAAGAGGCAACAAACAAAAATCACCCGACCAACCAGCAAGAGTTGGGTGATCACCACAAGAAAGATCAAAAGCAAAGAATCCCCAGCAATCAACAAGCTGGACGAACACCCACAAAATCCCTAGCAATCAACAAGTTGGATAATCACCAACAAAATCTCCGGCACAGACCGGAAAAACCTCAGAAGACAAGAGGACACATCTCAACACTCGGCGCATGAGCTAGAGCAGTAAGCCACCACCACAGCTGAAGGATCGGTTACCGCAAGAAGGAGCATCCGGAGACACAAACACCAGATGGGGGTGCATACTCATCGGGCCTTACAAAAGGGGGCTTATCGGACGGGGGTTCATACTCGTCAAACACCAGATGGGGGTGTATACTCATCGGGCCTTACAAAAGGGGGTTCACCGGGCGAGGGTTCATACTCATCAAACTGGGCGAGGGTTCATACTCGTCAAACCAGGTGAGGGTTCGTGCTCATCAGCCCAAAGGATCGGCTTCCGCAAGAAGGAGCATCCCAGAGGCGCACCACACACTTTTTCTCTAGAAGATCAACCGCCACAAAGACGGAGCGTCTGAAGGACCAGCCGGGCAAGAGGGTCAACTCCTTTACCCTCCAGTCGATCTCCTCGGCACAATAGGCCAACAGCCGACTAGTCAGGTAAAGGGGGGGCAGTTGTAGACCCCAAATCTTGCCCGACCTCATAATAAAGACCAGAAGACCTCCTTTTCGAAGATGGATGAAGCCTAAGAAGCCACTAGGAGAGACTATTAGGCCCCATACTAGGATAGGAGGTATTTTTGGCACAAAAATAAGGATTTTCGCCTTTTGGGGTCGAGACCGCCGTCTCGGATTCGAGACCGCCGTCTCGCCTTGCACAAGTGACGAGACCGTCGTCTCGTTTGGCGAGACCGCCGTCTCGACCTTGTCAGACGAGACGGTCCGTCTCAACCTGACAGGCGCGAATCCCTATAAATAGGGCCTCCATTCCCCTCATTCCACACAGTTCTTCCTCCTTCTCTCTAGAAATCTCTTCAAATTCTCTCTCTAGAACCCCTCCGAAGCATTTTCGGAGTTTCTAAGCGTTTCTAAGAGTGTTTTCGAGCGTTTTGAGAGGTTTCTGATGCTGTGTAGAGTGAAGGGCTGCCGCATAGCACCCTAAATTTTAAAGAATTAATAAAAAAGCTTGCCTCGAAGGTTTGTACTTTCTCCCTTTACCTTTTACCGCTTCATTTAAATTATGCAATAGATACTAGGGCCATGTAGTCATAATTTTAAATTCCACAAATAAAAGGGTAAAAGCGTATTTTCCGGTTTATTTATCTAAAGTAGCTAGCCTATCATAGGGAACCCGAAAGGGGCGTCGTAAAGGAACTAACACTTCCTTTACGCGTAACTAACTCCCTTACCCAACTCTGGTTCTAATGACCAAAGTTGGTTTTTCAAAAACCAATGCCTTTTAATTCCTTTTCCGATGTTTCCGGTAAAAACGTCGGTGGCGACTCCAAAGAACCCTTCAAAACTAGCTCTTGGATTAGCCTGGTTATCGGACAATCCAAGAGCGCCCTTTCGAAAACCTCGCCTCTAAGTTCAGCCCGGTTATCGGACAACCTAAAGGCGTTGTAACCACACCAATAAAAACGCGAAAGTCGGAAAGTCGAAACCATCGCGTCGCTCCGACCGCCTCGTTTTGACGGCGGCGACAAGCTTGCTGGTCTGAAGAGGCCAAGGATTCTATAATCTGATTTGCTTCATCTGGGCCGACGGACATCATAGTACCACCAGCTGTTGCATCAAGTAACATCTTAATCTCAGGTTTAATTCTATTGATGAAGAAATTAAGTTGTGTTATATCCTCAAACCCATGGTTTGGAAACTTCCTTAGCAAGGACTTAAATCTCTCCCAAGCTTCACAAAATGGTTCATCTATCCCTTAACGAAAAGTGGTTATTTCCGATTTAGCCTTGATATACTTGGAAGACGGATAGAATCTATTAACGAACTTGTCCTCCACATCACCCCAACTTGTTAAACTTTGATTAGGGTGAGATTGCAGCCAAACTTTTGCTTTTCCTGTTAGAGAGAATGGGAACAACCTCAAATAAATTGCTTCTTCATCACCTTGGGGGATACCCATAGTGACACACAACTCATAGAAATTTGATAAGTGAGCATATGGATCTTCGTGATCAAGTCCAGCGAACTATTGTGAGCTCACTAGACTAAGAAAAGCATGCTTCATTTCCATGGCTCTTAAGGTATTCGGGGTTGCGATGCCGGAGAAATACCTTGGACGCTGCTGTTGAGCATAGTCCCCCAATGTTCTTCTAGGTGGTACAACTTGTCTATCATTACTATGAATACCGTCCCCTTCTTCAGCCATTTGTGCTCCTTCCGATTGGTTAGAAGAAGATGAGGAAGGAGGTAACAAACAATTATGTTGTTGTCTTTGGAGCACCTCCAAGTGTCTGCGCCTTCTTGCGTCACTACGGTTCCTCCTTGCTGTCTTTTCAATTTCCAGATCAAAAATAAGCTCTTCGGCTAAAGTCTTTACTCGCATGCAAGTTCAACAACGCTACACAGATGGGTGAGTCCACAAACACACAACTATAAATGTATAAAATGTAATAACATGTACAACTATTCACAATATCTTAAAAGCGAAATCACTTAGTATGCCAAATCCCCGACAACGATGCCAGAAACTTGTTGTTATTTTCACTGATGGATTCAAATTACCCGACAAGTGTACCAAGTTTCGATGTAGTAAAGAGTTATTGTCCACATAGATTTGTGACTTAGTGATATTGCAGGCAAGATATAGTTATAATAAATGATTGAAAGTATGATTTGAGACAAACAACTAAAAATAAGCGCAATATTTAGTAAAACGAAAAGTGATTATAAATAAAGTAGATTGAATTACATGCACTTGCTTCCAGCCCTATTTCCCAACTATATAATTTCTGTTTTACAGTTTCACTCTTAGTAAATAACTTAGCCCGATTCCTCGAAACCAAGTCCTAGGGTGTTAACCTTGAACGTGATTCCTCAACAATTCAAACCCAACACTCTGTCTTATGAAAAGATCTTGAGATTAACGTGATTAATAAACACACTTCTATTCCTAGATAGGTTGTCTATTAAGCATTTGATCCATTTCTGGTTAATGAAAACATTTTCCAACACAATCAAAACCCTAAGATCTTAAATCGGTTGATCACTCCGAAGAAAACATTAAGAATAGAATCAAACACAAGTGTAGCAAACAAAAATCATATATATGGAGAAATGGTCTGAAAGTAGTTACATGCAATCCAACCCAAAGAGTTTTAGCCCCTCATGGAGGAACCCATTACAAAACAAGAGAAGAAGGAGAAGAAATTACAACAATAACTGATTGGATTCAAGTGGATATGCGTTCCCACGAGCTCCCATCGTCTTTTCTTCCTTTCTCCCCTATCTGACTATCCCTTCTTTTCTGTTCATTCATTTCTTAAATAGAAATTAGGTCTAAGAAGAGGAAAATCCGCTGGGCTCCGGGATGATGCGCTGGGCGGATTGAGCCCCGCGTGAACCACTATGTTCAAGAGAAATCCGCTGGGCGCAAGGTCTAGGCACTGGGCGGATTTGGTTTCAGCCAAAATCCGCTGGGCGCATTACATAGGCGCTGAGAGGATTTGAGAGCGCATACACCCTTCCTATTGCAAAAGATCCGTTGGGCGCAGCTCGTGTGCGCTGGGCTGATTTTTTTCTTCCAATATTTCTCTTTCTCTTCCTTCAAATCCTGAATCAAAGAACAACTTGGGATAATAGTTACTTGATAAAATCTTCTCATGATTTATGCTCTTTAAGGTTAAGATTACAGCAAAAAGATGCAAATTTTGTCTAATAAAGGTGAGTTTCTCAATGAAATTTATACTTAATTAGCTCCTTAATAGTATCATATGTGGTAGGTATGATAAAAGAGAACTTTGTTGTTATTTCACATGTCTCCACACTCTCACACTATACAAACCATTTTTTATATTGAAAGGAATGAAACACAATGTCATCATAAGAAAATAATACTAAAAAAAAAGAGTCATGTTCAACTAAAGATGGGTAACCATATATGATAAATACGGCAAATATGATCAAATTGTTCACATGTCTCCTAAATGACATAATATACAAACAATTTTTTATATTTAATGTAATAAATTACAAGATTATGATAACTCAACCATATAAATAAAACAAAACGTCATGTTCACTTAAACATTTTAAGTCAAGTTGGTAACCATATATGGTAGGTATGCAAAATAAGACCAAGTTGTTCTTTCACATGTCTCCTAATAGATAGACTATGCAAAGCATCTTTTGTATTGAAAGTAATAGAGCATAATGTGATGATAAGATAACCAACTAAATAGAACAAAACATCATGTTCACCTAACCATGTAAAATCAAGTGTGGGTAACCATATATGGTAGGCATGAATAACAAGACCAAGTTGTTCTTTCACATGTCTCCTAATAGACATATTATACAAATAGGAATGATAAAACAGGCTAGGTTTGACGGGTCAACCTATCAGCTCGCCTAAAAAGTGATGGGGTGGATTAGTGATTTTAACCCACTAGCCCATTTTGACCCACCCCGCCCTGTCCCGCCCACCAATTTAGCAGTCAAGGGCGGGGCGGGTTAGTTATGTGGAATTAAACAAAAATTGTTACAATCATTAAAAATTCAATTGATTCGAAGTTAAACTCATTTAATGTTTAAACGTCTTTAGTTTTTTAAAGAAAATATATGGGTGGAATACAATGATACATCATTGTAACAAATGTATTCACCAATTTCTAGTTTCATATATGCATTACTAAATATTATCCTTATTTACATACTAAAAAATTATAGGTCCATCTTTCATTTACATAGGCATTATGGTCAAAATAAATGATTTCATACATTTGTTGGATACCAAAAATTTAACATAAAACAACCATTTAACTATATATATATATATATATATATATATATATATATATATAACAATATATATTTTCATGTATTTTAAATAATGTCATAATCATAATATTGTTATATATATATATATATTAACAATTTTAAAAAAATATTACAAGGTAAACTTTTCACTTGCACCTTTCGTATTTTATATATATATATATATATATATATATATATATATATATATATATATATATATATTTTTGGTGAACATGTATTACCTAAATAATGACAAAAACTCCTTTGATGACAATGTTAGTCGACTAACAAAATATTCAATCAAAAGAAACATTCTTGGACCAAAATTCTTATTATATTGTTAAAATAATACAATTGAAAGTCATTCAAACCTTTATATATAAATTTGGTCAAATTATATGTTGTAACACTACAAAATTTTATGTAATACATATTTACACTTATGTGTTGTAAATTAAAGGATAAACTATTAATAAACTTGAATATCATAAAATTGAATACCAACCTAATATTTATTAATAAAATAATATATAAATAAAAACAAAGTACTCAAACTATTATGTTGAGGATGACAATTATGTACTATTAATATTACTATCAAGTGATGTCATCAATGACACAAAATCAATGGTATTTAAGCTTGATAGCTACAAAGGCAAACAATTAAATAAGTTATCATGGTCAACTTTACTAACATTTTTCAATTATCAAATATTATTTCAATTTTGACAATGAAATATATAAGTAAATACATAACATATACTACATATAGATTATATAAGTCGCAAATTGAAATTCTTTACAATTGCACAATGACACTTAAAATAATATAGTAAATGGATCAAACAATCACTATAAAATAAAATAAATTTTATGGTTTACACAAACCAATATAGATGAATGATAACTTCCTATGTGAGTGTTCATTCAACTATGTCAACACGAGTTTAAATTTGAATGTTTAAATTAAATAATTCAGTTGAAGTTTCTTGAATGTTCCCCAAGAAAGAAAAAACATCTTAATTAACACTTCAATTCATGTTATCCAAAAATGTTATGTACATTGTTAATATATGTCACTTGTTCTGCAATGCAAAAATGTATTGTGAATATGTTACTTACAATATTTGTGGTTGTACTATCTATTGGCAAATATTGGGTCATATATATATATGATACATAATTTAAATGTGTTAGGGTCATTATTTATTAAGCCAAATAATAAAGTGATCTGACTAAATTAAAAAGTTTGGCTAAAGGCATATGTCATGAAAATAAAATTGTGTAGAGACCATAGAACAATTTCTAATTTGATGAGGAGCCAAATTGGAAATACTAAAACTTAAGTAATTAACCTAATTCTGGTTATTTAAAGGGTCATGGTCCCCTTCTGAGAGCACACACATAGAACGTAAGTATCAGTCCCATTCCTTTCTTTTTATCCCCATCAAGAGAGAAAATCAAGAGGAAAATACAGGTGCTCTTCAGGTGGAAGACCATAAGATCAATATAGTGCTCTACAAAGACATCATCATTATGGCTAATTCAGGTACGCTTTCCCATTCAGTTTACAGCATGTTTATCAGTATAGGATTATGTTTATGTTTGATCGTTAGAATAAAAAATCAAGATTATAGTTATTATTAATTTTCCAACAATTGGTATCAGAGCAACTCATACTTGATTCATGTTTGTCTTTGGAAATTACATTTATCAAAATTCAGATTCTATTTAATTCAGAACCCTAAGTGGAGAATAATCTCCAATTTTTGTAAACCCTAAAATCAAATTTGGGGGTTAAATTCCCAATTTTAAAACCTAATTTCGGATTGGGAATGCAATTTGGCAATTTGATTTCCAATGATGGAGATAATTAAGCGCTAGCAATAGCAATTGAGGAACGCGAGAGATAAGTAACATGAGCTCGACCACGCGTGGCTCCACCTCCTCCAATGGCCTTCTCACCAACCCACGGGCCCACCAAGGACTCCTAGCAGCAGGTCCTAAACATAAAGCCACATGGCCTTACTCAAGAGGCCTTGAATTGTTTGGATCATGAAGTTTTTTTTTTTTTTTAGCAACAGTGAGGAATAGTTTCGTGGATCTCGTGTTCGATCGTGAGAAAAGAAAACCTTGAAGCTATTGAACGAAAGGTTAACCTCAGTGAATTCTAATTCTCTATTATGAGAAGTTGTCAATTATAGATGATGTTTGTGTAATTAATTTTATGGTTTCGGTGGAGTAAAAACATCACCGCAGAAGGGGTAGTCAGGTTGTTCCCTGATGCCGAAGAGCAGGGTTAGAGGTGGAACTGGGTCAAGTTCGGATTTGGATCCGAACTCGGGAGATTGAGCTAGCGCGAAGGAGAAAGGTGTGGTCGCAGTAGTTGAGTATGGTGCAGTGGAAAACATGAAGACCCCTGATGTCCATACCTTCTTGCAGTGTCTTATGTCAGCGGTGGTTCACGCTGGTGGATGCGACTGATATACAAATAAAATATTCAATTTTTTGGTAGTTTAATATTTTTTGTGAGCAAATTGAGTCAAGATGTCACCAAAGTAGCCTCTCTTGAATTGGGTTGTTCGTGAAAAATATCGAATGGTAGTGTTTGTGTATATTCATGCGAATATTAGTCGGCCCAAAGGAAGATTAATATTTGGCCGAATTGCATACACACTTGTAATGATAAACATGTGATAATTATAAATATTTGCTTTGTCGATGATAAATCAATCCAAAGACTGGTTTGTTGTTGGACGTGCTTTATTGTCAATGTTTGATTATTACAACAAGATACCTCTAGCAGTTAATATTATTGTCCAAAGACTTGATATTGATGGTGCATTGGGTGTCTTGAGATAGGTTAAACCATTATTTAAATATATATTTTATTTATAATTATTTATTTTTATAATGTGAGCATAATTAATTTATTTCTCTTGTTCTTAATTCAACTACAATTATTTCTGTATCTGCCAATTTAAATTCTGTTCCGATCCTCAAAAGTATGTTTTCTACTTTGGTCTGTTCTGAAGTCAATTTAGCGTCGGTACCTAGTAACACTTGATGGTTAGACTCAGGTGCAACTACTAACATCAGTGTTTCTATGAAGGGTTGCCTAAGCTACCAGAAGCCAATTAATTATGAAAGATGGATATATGTTGGAGATGGCAAATCGGTAGAGGTGGAAGCTATAGGGCATTTTAAATTGTTATTGAGTACTGGTTTTTATTTGGATTTGAAAGACACTTTTGTTGTGCCGTCATATTGATGAAATTTGGTTTCAGTTTCTTATTTGGACAAATTAGGTTATTTGTGTTCATTTGGAAACAATAAGTTCAGTTTGTCTTTTAATTCAGATATTGTTGGAACTAGTTCACTTTTGCCTTATGATAATCTGTATTTACTTGATACTGTGACCACCTATAATGAAACCCTTAATACAGAATCACAGAGTACTAAACGTAAAATTGATGATACTCACTCAAGAGCATTATGGCACAGGTGCTTAGGTCACATCTCTAAAAATAGAGTTGAACGACTTGTGTTAAATGGAATCTTAGAGTCCATTGACTTCACAAACTTTGATGTTTGTGTTGAATTCATTAAGGGCAAACAGACCAGAGCGAAGATATTAGGTGCATATAGAGCTACAGACATCTTAGAGTTAATACATTCGGACATTTGTGGGTCATTTCCTACACCTTCGTAGAATGGTCAAATATACTTTATATCATTCATAGACGATTACTCACGATATGCATACTTATTTCTTATACATGAAAAATCACAATTTATGGACGTATTCAAAACATTTAAAGCTGAAGTTGAAAATCAACTCAACAAAAGAATTATGTCTGTCAGGTCTGATCGTGGTGGTGAGTACTATTGTAGATATGACAGGTCAGGTGAACAACGTCCAAGACCTTTTGCCAGGTACTTAGAGGAGTGTGGAATTGTCCCACAGTATACCATGTCAGGATCACCTAGTATGAATGGTGTAGCTGAAAGACAAAATCGGACTCTTAAAGATATGATCAGGAGTATGATTTGTCATTCCACCTTACCGGAGTCACTCTGGGGAGAGACGCTAAAGACGACAACTATATTCTAAATAGAGTACCAACTAAAGCAGCTACCAAAACACCTTGTGAGTTTTGGACTGGGCGACAGCCTAGTCTGAAGCATTTCCATGTGTGGGGATGTCTAGTTGAGGCAAGGTCTTATAAGCCAAATGAAAAGAAATTGGACTCCCGAACAGTAAGTAGTTATTTTATTAGTTATGCTGAAAGATCTAGGAGATATAAATTTTATGATCCCACATTAAAGACAAATTTTGAGACAGGAACTGCTACGTTCTTTGAGGATATTGAGTTTGGGGGGAAGAGTAAAATCAGAAAATTTGTCTTGGAGGAAGAATCGGTAATAATTCCAGAAACGATTCAAACAGTTACTTTTGATAAAGTAAGTTCGGAACCTTCACAAGGCATTGTTAATGAACCCCTTACTCAAGATGATTTGGTTATTCATGAAGAACAAACTCAAGATTCTCAAGAACCTGTGCATCATGAGCTAATAACTTTGCGGAGATCCACTAGAGAAAGAAGAAGTGCTATTTCGGATGATTACATGGTATTTCTTCAGGAACATGAGGAAAACAATGGTATGATGGAAGATGACCCAGTTAACTTCCGTCAAGTCATGCAAGGTTCTAACTCTGAAAAGTGGATTAAAGCAATGAAGGAGGAGTATAAGTCCATGCAAGATAATAAGGTTTGGGAACTTGTCCCATTACCAAAAGGTATGAAACCCATTGGTTGCAAGTGGATGTTTAAGACCAAACAGGATTCTAAAGGTAATGTGGAAAGGTATAAGGCTCGCCTGGTAGCTAAGAGCTATATCATAAAGGAAGGGATTGAATTTAAAGAGACTTTCTCTCCAATTTCATCGAAAGACTCTTTTAGGGCAATCATGACTCTTGTAGCACATTATGATTTGGAGCTTCATCAAATGGATGTCAAGACGGTGTTTCTCAATGGCAACATTGATGAGACGATTTATATGGTACAACCAGAAAATTTTGTGCAAGGAGATTCGAAGAATATGGTTTGCAAATTGACAAAATCCATTTATGGACTAAAACAAACATCTCGTAAATGGTACTATAAATTTCATCAAGTAATTCTCTTATTTGGCTTCAAGATGAATATTGTTGATGATTATGTGTATCACAAGTTTAAAGGGAGACAAGTTTAGTCTCAATCAGTGTCCAAAGGGGAATTTGGAAATTGAGGAAATGCAAAAGATTCCCTATGCATCAGTTATAGGGAGTTTGATCTATGCCCAAGTATGTACGCATCCAGACATAACATACATAGTTGGGGTTCTAGGCAAATATTTAAGCAATCCAGGAATAGACCATTGGAAAGCAGCAAAAAGGGTCATAAGATATTTAAAGAGAACAAAAGATTATATGCTCACATACAGGAGGTTAGACCAGTTGGAGATTGCTGGGTTTTCTGACTCAGATTTTGTAGGATGTCAAGAATTTGTAGCATGCTATGAGGCATCAAATCATGGAATATGGCTGAGAAATTTTGTCACAGAGCTGCAAATTGTGAAAGGCATTGAAAGACCACTTAAGTTATATTGTGACAACAAATCAGCTGTATTGTTAAGGAAAGAGTACAAAGTGGATAGATTTTCATAGAACACTTAAGGACAAACTCCATGATAGCAGATCCTCTAACTAAAGGACTTCCGCCCAGGTCTTTCATGAGCATGTTGCTCACATTGATGTTTTACAGTTTGAGGAATTTGTGGTTTAGTGGGAGTCAGTCATTTTCATATATTTTATGTTCTATGTTTAATTTCATGTATGTATACAGTGATTTTTTGGACATATTTGGTTATCTATAGATATGCGATTTTTCGTTCATTCATTACACTTTGTACATTAAGGTTATTATATCGATCTCGATAAGTTAAAGTTTGGACCAGTTGAAAATAGACGTTTACATATCACCTTCACGTAATTTTTCATGCTACACATTTCATGATGAATCCATGTCATTTGGTTATGTCATGATTAGTAATCATTGTTGGTTTTAGTTGCGATGATGCAATGAAAAGCTGGTTTGGTTCTATATCCTGATATGATCAATGGACATGACTTTTGGAGTATGCTAAAGGAATATAATGACAATTTTGAGCTTATAAAGTCTAACACATTTGTAAGGTTGTAAGGACATATATATTTGTGACCAGTGGGAGATTGTTGGCAAATATTGGGTCATGTATATATATGATACATAATTTAAATGTGTTAGGGTCATTATTTATTAAGCCAAATAATAAAGTGATCTGACTAAATTAAAAAGTTTTGCTAAAGGCATATGTCATGAAAATAAAATTGTGTAGAGACCATAGAGCAATTTCTAATTTGATGAGGGGTCAAATTGGAAATACTAAAACTTAAGTAATTAACATAATTCTGGTTATTTAAAGGGTCATGGTCCCCTTCTGAGAGCACACACACAGAACGTAAATATCAGTCCCGTTTCTTTCTTTCTATCCCCATCAAGAGAGAAAATCAAGAGGGAAATACAGGTGCTCTTTAGGTGGAAGACCGTAAGATCAATATAGTGCTCTACAAAGACATCATCATTATGGCTAATTCAGGTACGCTTTCGCATTCAGTTTACATCATGTTTATCAGTATAGGATTACGTTTATGTTTGATCGTTAGAATAAAAAATCAAGATTATAGTTATTATTAATTTTCCAACACTATCTTCTGCTCTATTTTTTTTTATTTTTTTACCTTTTTTATCTTGAAATTTTCTCACTTATTAACACCTTTCAAAATGAATGTGGTCTTCCTTTTCTTTTAACATGCAATGAGCTAGAATGTCAATGTTAACATTTTTAAGGTTTGACTTCTTTGAATATTTTGGTGTATCGTTTTTGCCAACATTAATATCTATTTGAATGTTTAAGGGTGCAAATGGATGTGTTCACCAAATTTATTCATCATTTGGTGTAATATTTTTGTCTTGTTACTTGACTCTAATGTAATTTCAACAATCTCATAAAATTTGTTGTACAATTCGTCATATTATTTACGCTATGGTTGCTTCTCCTTTACATTATACGTTATCTTCATGTAGATATGTTTTTGTCAAACAATTTTACTCCATCAAGCTAAAATGTACTTAGAATGAACATTTTTTACCCTCTCTTGAGACCAAATAATGTTGGCAAAGAATACATTTGAATTCAAATACCAAGCATGTGCAACTAACATTGTGGTCCTCTAGGTTAAAACTTACACTATATAGGTTTTCTTTATATTGTCCACCACAAATCGATTCCTCCATAACATCATAAAACCAAGAAAAGTCAAAGTTAGACACATGCACAACATTACATATCATTTTTTTTCCTCTAAATTTAGCTTGAACTTCATCAAATTTGAAATGAGTATACTCATACTAAAATCGTCTCTTTATCATATACTGTTAACTACAATTAATGATAGTGTTCATTGATGCAAAATCAATTTCATTTTTTTTTTTCAACTTTGTCTTTATTCTTTCTTACTTATATAAGACTAATTGCAGTTTCTAATTATTTTTTTTGTTCTTAATCTTTGATTTTAGTAGAGATTTATATTTTTCAAATTAAGTAGTACTAATTATGTTTTGCTGACATTTAATCTCAGCATTCTTTAACTTAATTTTGTTTTTATTAATTATGTTTCTTATGTTTTTCTATCCAACTGCCAAATCCTAGTTGATCAGGAGAAGAAACAAGATTCTAAATTTTGGAGATGGAATTAAAATAGACACATTAGATAGTTCAATTAGATTTAGTTTGTATAGTTGCATTTTAATGGGCCCACTTTTGTTTAGCTAAATAGGCCCATGTTTAGTTTTCTTCAAACATTATAAATAGCATTGTTGAATATAGAAAAAGTAGAGGAAACATACGTAGATTTCAACATATTACACTATAGATGAATTACAATTTTTAATTTCTCTCATTTTCCTTTCTGCCTTTTTACAATTATTCATTTCTTTTCTTGTCCGATTCAATATTTTGTTCTCCTTCTATGATTTTTGTTTTTAGTTTCCGATTAATCATATTCATCAATGAAGAGAATTAATCTCTAGAGGTACAGAATATTATTCATAATCGATTTAAAATTGATTCTACTTTTGAATTCTTTCGGTATTCAATTTTTAATTGAGATTTGGTTAGCTTGAATGTATGAACCGATTGGTTTTATGCTTTCCTCATAAAACAAATAACTCATTTGATTCCTTTGCATTCAAGGATGAAGAGAGTTGACCATGGTTATTGTTGATATTTTCTTACATGAAATTCTCTTTACTGTCTTTGATCATCTCGGTTCTAAATTTTGTTTTTACTTTTATTTCAATTCTAATTGGTGTCTGATTTCAATTTCAATTTCAAAATTACATTCACAATCTTAGAGTTTACTAACCCTACATTTTATGATTACTGTTTTCAATTTGAGCATTAAATATCCGATGTTATTTTCAATTTCACGATTCTCACTGTTTCTTATTGTCAAACACTATTCCAATGTTAATCTGCTCTACTTTAAATTTCCACTTGCTATTTTCTGCTTTTGATTTCAATTTTTAGGTTTTTTTAATGATTCTTAAATCAATCATGTTACATTCAATTACATTTTTTTTTTAATTCTCAATTTTTGTCTTCAGTTTAGTTAAGTATTTCTGTTTACAAAACTTTATATTTGTTTCGTTTTGATTTCCTTTTAGCTTTGTTACCATGTACACATAATTCAATTAATTTTAACTCTGCATTACAAAATTCAGTTTACAATTTTCATTATAACATTTTATGCATAGTCTTTCTAAAATACCCTAAAATTTGATTGACCTCTGTATTGAGATTGTAAAGGGGGACTTAGTTTGTTTGAAATCATGTAAGACACTGGTTGTCAAGATACCAACTTTTCTAAAAGCATGATGCAGAGGTAAAATCTAACATGCAGTTAATCAGTTACTAATTAATTAAGATATTTCCCAGAAAATATCACATTGTTATTATTATATAGAGACATCAAGAACAGTGGAGGGTGTGATATCGGAGGGGAGAGAAAAAATAAAAATAAAAATAAAAATGATAATTAAATTTTTTTAATAATATTTTATTTTAAAATAGGTTCTACTTTGATTTATTTTTCTTGTGTTGTCAAAAATTGTTTTCCAAAACGAAAATCCTATGACTTATCCAACAAAATCTTAAAAATTAAAATCTCCTCCGCATTATCGAAATCAATGATCACAGAGAATGAGTCGGAGAAGCGCTGTGAGCTATTCCTCCGTCGCTAATGTGTTCGGCGAAGCCACCTCCGATGTGCCTGGACAGGTGATTTTAGACGAGAGTAGGCGATGAGAGATTTGAGTACAGAAATTTTCAATTTGTTATTCTGTTTTTGATGTCCTAACTGTATTGTTTTTTCCCTTTCAATTTTATTTTGCGGCGGCGGCGCAGCCACGATGGAACCCAACGACGGCCTGGAACAACCAGCTCCGGCAGCTATCGAAGCAACGGCAATACGGAGAAGCGTTAACCCTGTACCGCAACATGCTTCGTTCCTCATTCTTCCCCAACTCCTTCACTTTCCCCTTCCTTCTCAAATCTTGCGCCTTTCTCTCTCTCCCTCTCACAGTTTCCCAGCTCCACGCTCATGTAATCCGAACCGGATCGGAGCCCGACCCGTATACCCGCTCCTCCCTCATCAATACTTATTCCAAATGCTCCCTCCCCCACCATGCGCGCAAGGTTTTCGATGAAATGCCAAACCCCACCATTTGCTACAACGCAATGATCTCTGGCTATTCCTTCAACTCCAACCCTCTTGACGCTGTCTGGTTGTTCCGTCAAATGCGGAGGGAGGAGGAGGACGGGTTGGACGTTAATGATAACGTTAGTGTGAACGCCGTTACAATGTTGAGTTTGGTTTGTGGGTGCTCCGTGGCTACCCATTTGAAAATTGGCGCGTGCATTCACGGGTGTGTTGTTAGGTTTGGGTTTTTGACCGATTTGGCTGTGGCGAATAGTTTGGTCACCATGTATGGTAAATGTGGGGAGGTTGAATATGCACGCCAAATTTTTGACGAAATGTTTGTAAGGGATTTGATTACTTGGAATGCAATGATTTCTGGGTACTCGCAAAACGGGCATGCTAGGAGTGTTTTGGAGGTATATAGCAAGATGAAGTTGAGTGGGGTGAGTGTTGATGCTGTTACCCTTCTTGGGGTTCTGTCGGCTTGTGCGAACCTTGGAGCACAAGGGATTGGTCGTGAGGTGGAGCGCGAGGTTGAGCGGCATGGTTTTGGTTCTAATCCGTTTTTGAGGAATGCGCTTGTGAATATGTATGCTAGGTGTGGCAACATGACTCAGGCGCGCAGGGTTTTTGATTGCTCGGGGGAGAAGAGTGTGGTTTCATGGACGGCAATCATTGGTGGGTATGGGATCCATGGCCATGGGGAGGTTGCGATAGAGCTTTTTGATAAGATGGTTGAGTCAGGTGTTAGGCCGGATCAGGCTGTATTTGTGAGTGTTCTTTCAGCGTGCAGCCATGCCGGCTTAACTGATAGGGGTTTGGAGTATTTTGAAGACATGAAGATGAAGTATGGTTTGCAGCCTGGTCCGGAGCACTACTCTTGTGTGGTGGATCTATTAGGCCGGGCTGGTAGGTTGGAGGAGGCTATGGATCTCATAAGGTCAATGAAGGTGAAACCTGATGGTGCTGTTTGGGGTGCCCTTCTTGGTGCTTGCAAGATTCATAAGAATGTGGGGCTCGCTGAGTTGGCTTTTCAGCATGTTGTGGAGCTTGAACCCATGAATATAGGTTACTATGTTTTGTTGTCGAATATATACACCGATGCTAACAACTTAGAGGGGGTTTTAAGAGTTAGGGTCATGATGAGGGAAAGAAAGCTTAGGAAGGATCCAGGATACAGCTATGTGGATTATAAGGGAAAAATGTACGTTTTTTACTCGGGGGATTTGAGTCATCCCCAATGTAAGGAAATATATAGGATGTTAGATGAATTGGAAAATCTTGTGAATGAGATTCATCCATCAGATGAGAAATGTCAAGGAAGAAGTGAAGAACTTTTAATTGGTACAGGGGTGCACAGTGAAAAATTGGCAATTGCATTTGCTCTCTTGAACACTAAGAGTGGAACAGATATTACTGTCATGAAAAACTTGCGAGTGTGTCTGGATTGTCATTTGTTTATTAAGTTAGTTAGCAAGATTGTCAATCGCCAATTTATTGTTAGGGATGCCACTCGCTTTCACCATTTCAGAGACGGAATCTGCTCATGCAAGGATTACTGGTGAAATCAATGCAGCACTATTTATGTGGTTTTTGATGGTACACAGTGATGTCTGACCTCACCTAGCTAGGTGATTGTTGCTGTTGGTGAGTTAGGATAATGAACCCATGTTGAGAAATTCTATAAATATGCATGACATGGTCATTTAGGGAAAAACAATAAATTGTGAATCTTATCAGAGCTTGGAGAAGAAAGATTGCAACTGTGGTACAGGATGTCCAATGTTTAAAAGAGGACGAAGGATAATCTAGGAATTCAAGGTTTAGATTTTGAAATTTTTTATGGTGGTAAGTCCTCCGAAGGAGGTGACTGCCTTTTTTTTCCGACATGATAAACAGTTCAGTATTTTTTATTAGAAACAGATCTATAGTCTTCTTCCTTCAATCCATGAAGTTTTTAATCCATCTCCACCTTCATGCCCTTCTTTTTTGGCTCTTCTGATTTGTCAAATATTACAGGGCAGGGCAGCAGATGTTGCCATGTGTGCCATGTTACAAATATCCATAAATAAGACGTTGAAGGAGCTTGTATGGAAGTTACTTCTACAAGTTAGTATTTATGTCTAGAATTTTCTCCTTTTTATTTCGGGGTTCAAGTATGTTCACATGGGGTTTGATTTTAATAATTTTTTTTTTTTTTTTCACTTTTGGGAGAACAGGGCCGGAAGTGCCTGTCGAAACCAGAAATGAAATTTATATAGATCAATCTGAAGATTTTATAGAATTATGAAAAGAAAAAAAATGCAAACTTGTTAAATCTTTATATGATTTAAAACAAGCGTCAAACAATAGCATAAAAGATTTGATCGTTATTTTTTTATACGGTTTTCATACCAATTTGGATGTTATAAAATAAGTTAAAAGTTTCTTGTCTAGTAATTTTTTGACATGAAGGAGCTTGTTACAATCGATATAATATGAAGTGTTTATAATAAAGAAAGATGATGACCTTATTTTATCTCAATCACATTATGTATAGAATTTTTTTAAAGAAATTTAATTATTTTGAAGTGAAACAAGTTTTCACACCATGACTCATCTATTAAATTAAGGAAAATTTAAGTGAATGCTTCTTTTCTCATATTACATTTAACAAATTTTCTAGACCTAATATTGCATATGTAGTTGGTAAACTAGGAAAATATACTCATAATCCTAATCATTCTCATTGGAATGCATTAGAAAAGGTGTTTAAATACTTAAAAGAAATTATTAATTATGACATTCATTATACACAATTTCCTAATTGAGGGATTTAATGATGCAGATTTAATTTGTGATAGTCAAAGTTACTATATCTAAAGTTTTTAGCAAAAATTTTAATGAAAAAAAAGAGAGCATTGAGAGTGAGACATAAATGTATGACAAATTTGATTTCTCATAATACCTTTTTTTTTTTTACTTTATCATATAAGAAAGACAGGTACGGACCCCGTCTACCAAAAGGTTGACACATCAACAAATATATTTTGAATAGACACGGAAAATGTAATTAAACTCCATCAACTAAGTTACAATGATAGAAAACCAACTCCAATGGAATGTCAATCTCATGAATGAAATTTAATAGGTAATAACTAAGTTATTGTTGACTAAAGTACATCATCAAATTTGAGTAAATTTTATATCACATTGTTACTCTAAGATGTACTCTAAATTGTGGTAATATCAATGTTGAGATATATGTATCATTATATTTAAAATATCTCTTAATAAATCCAATGATATTTATTATAAGGGTGTGAGTCACAAATCACTCTTTTAAGGGTTCACCTAGTGAGTGTGATGGTGGGGTTACTATTGTGAGATATGAATAAATCTTTAATTGATAATTATGAATCAAAAACTTAAGAGAATACCTATATTGTATGTGTTATGTACTTAAATTCAGTCAAGAAAATGTAACTAAAGATTATTATGTCTTTACATTTTTCTTGGGTAAAAGTTTATATAAAGGAGTTACAAAGTTCAAACTTCGAAGATTTCTTAAGCTGAAGTACAACACTATTTTTTAAATTATATTCCACAGGTATTTCATTTTATTTTAAATTATGTGGGAGAGTATTGAAAATATATTTTTATAATTATAAAATTTCTTTTTATTTTTATAAAATTATACAAGTCAAAGCCTACACATATGTACTTGCATCATGTACATGTACTAGCTTATATTTTGTTGATAGTGTGCAACTACATGCTGTAGATATTTTTGGTATGTACTTTCTAAATTTTTGGTGTATACCTTGATTTGTGGGGATCCAAGTGCAACAGACATGCAACCATTGAGAACAAAACACTAAAATGCAATTTTACATTCATAAAATCTACTTTTATAATCATTCAATACATAGTGTTTTAGTTTTCATAAAGTTTGGAAATCTTTCATTACATTGAATTGATTTTCTAGGTGTTGTTGTATCTTTAGGAGAGGAGTACAAACTATTCATTCTACAATACAGTGGAGGCTTTTTCTCTCTAATGACAGCTTTCTAGGTGTTTCATCCCAAGTTATTTTTAATTTCTTCTTCATTAATATTTTATCTATCCTTTATTATAAATATAGTTTGAGTTAATTTATATTATTCTAACCTTCTATCTAATAGAAAGTTTAACTCAAATAATATTTATAATAATAATTATAAAAATAGATAAAATATTACTAAAAATGTTAGAAAATACAAATGTGACTCTAAGTCTCACATTATATTATAATGAGAAAGTTAAGCAACATATAAAGAAAGTATAACTCATAATCTCTTGTGTGGGTTGGACTCATGTCTCATTGATATTGTTCTCCCCAGGGAATCCCCTTAAAAGATCCAACACCATTGCAATCATATATGTCACTATAAATTAATTTCTTTTTCCATATATCTATAAGAAAGTTTTCTAGTTTGTTTTTCTTAAATGCATGTTTCATATTTTTGTTTTAAATCAAACTCCATTTAAAATGAGAAAATTTGTAGAAGTCAATTTTAACTTCACTTAACCCTCTCCTAAAACACATGTCATGGTCTCATTCCCCATACTCATAATACGTGTGCTTGATTCCTGATATACAGAAAATATTTGTTATCGGCACCTTGAGTCTATAAACTAGTCATTTGAGTTAAAAACATAATTTAACTCAGGGCTACTAACATGGTACCTGTCAGCAGTGGTGGATCTTCTTGGGAGCTTAGGGGTCGTGGCCCCAAAGTTTTGTAACTCCCATGTAATTTATGATTTTAACCCCCAAAACTTAATGAACATTTAATATATTTACTTTTATATTTATAATTTTATACTTTCAGCCCCTCCTCTGTTTTGTAACTCTCATATAATTTATGATTTTTGTCCCCTTCAAACTTAATGATCATTTAATATATTTAAGTATATATCTACATTTTTATCCTTTCACATTTTCATCTTCTTTCTTCCTTTTATATTTATTTATTATTTATTAATAATATATTATTGGTCCCCTCAAGATTAATGGTCAAGATCCGTCCTGTGAGATGCAGGATCAAAGATAGCACCACCATTAACATTAGTCTCAGGTTTAGAGATAGATGTAGGTTGATGATGACGTTGAAAGCAATTTTTATCCTTTGATTTATTGTTATTCTAAGAAACATTGTTTTTCATTTTAAAAAAGGAAGAATA
>OY731403.1:21861910-21885035 GCA_963425845.1 Sphenostylis stenocarpa
AACGAATAGACGGATAGATAGATAGACGAATAGATAAACGAATAGACAGACGAATGAACAGACGAGATAGATAGACAGATAGATAGACGAATGAATAGACGAATAGATAGACGAATAGATAAACGAGATGAATAAACGAGATAGATAGATAGACGAATAGATAGACGATATAAATAGACGAGATAGATAGACGAATAGAATAAGACGAATAGATAGACGAATAGATAGACGGATAGATAGACGAATAGATAGACGAATAGATGAACGGATAGATAGACGAATAGATAGACGAGATAGATAGACGGATAGATAGACGAGATAGATAGACGATAGATAGATGAGATAGATAACGAATAGATGAACGATAGATAGACGAGATAGATAGACGAGATAGATAGACGGATAGATAGACAGATAGATAGACAGATAGATAGACAGATAGATAGACAGATAGATAGACAGATAGATAGACAGATAGATAGATAGATAGATAGATAGATAGATATTCAACATTTTTGGACATATTTTCTTGAGAGTTAAGGTGAGCCATGATCCTTCCAAAATTTTGTAAGCTACTCATGTAATTTATGATTTTGGTCTCCAAAACTTAATGAACATTTAATATATTTACTTATATATTTACAATTTTATCTTTCCAATTTTGTAACTCTCATATAATTTATGATTTTGTCCTCCTCAAACTTAAAAATGATTTAATATATTTAAATATATATCTACAATTTTATTTTTTTATTTTTTTATCTTTTTTCTTTCTTTTATTATTTATTAATAATATATTATTTGATTCCTGATAATCAACATCAAAGATAAGACACTGGTTTTTGGTGTATACGTACACTATTGTCGTGGCTTGCAACATGCAACATTATTTTGCCCCTTGGTGCAACTGTATCATTTTGTATTGTGCGTAACAATCAAAATTGCAAAATTTCTGTTCCATTTAAATCATGCAGCAACAGGTGCTTTGGTAAACATTATGTCGGATATCGAGGGTGGCTTTTTATTTCGTCCCTAAACCCTTAATTTCACTCTGAAAATTATTTAGCAACGTGATATTGTCATATGAAAATATTGATGATATACGCGATATTATGACAAAAGCGTAACAAATTGATTTGAACACTGCATAGACCACAAATAATATTTAAAAGGAAACATCAGATATTTAAACTTAAATTCCGTCCCTAAACATGTTATGATTGGGCATCGCAGAAAAATGTGTCGGTGATATTTAAACTGATAGGTTCAGGAATTTTGTCAAATGGATTTTCGTGGATAGATATTTTATTTGCTCGTTTGTTATTGGGATAAGTTTTATATTCATATTTTTCCACAATTAATTAATAATTTTTATTTATTTAAAAAAATAAAGATATGAAAATAATATTATTAATAAAAGAATATTAATTATTGAATAATTATTTAAAATTTTAATTTATAGATTTATATTTTTTATTTAAATTTATAAAATTAAAATTATTTAAAAAAAATAGTATTATTTAAATTTATATTTTGTATTACAACTTATTTGAATTAATATTTTATAAAGATTGTTTTAATTTATATTATTATTTTATAATGTAATTTTAAATTATATTTTCAGATAAAAAATTATTGAAATTATGTGAAAGAATTCAAATAGAACTTATTTTTGTAAATTCAAGTTTCCAAAGAAATTTTATTCTTTATTTATGAAATTTGGTCAGATCCAATCCTTAAAAAAAATTATGTCTATTATTTTAATTATGTATGTCAAAACAGCGATTTAGACTTATCTATACTTACGAATCAAGTAAAAAAAAATAGAATGACTCAATTTATCCTATATTTTAAAATGGGTCAAAAGTTTTTGTCTAGACCAATGGACTAACTAATAATTTTTTGCCTAATTAAAAATAATTATTTTTTAAATTTTGTTTGAAATCACAAAATCAAATGTATAAAATCATAAAAATGAGTTGTTATAGTAATGTAGTCTTGACTAGTTATATATTGATTCATGATTATCTGTGTATATCAATCATCTACATCAACACAAACAATTAAGAGTGCACATTTCTCCTTCTTTCACAAGTAAAGTGTGTTCATGTGGGCATTTTAAAAAATCATTAGCTGCAAGATAAACCCCAACCTACTGTACCAGGCTCTAGGACCCTGTTAAGACAATATAAGGCTTTTCTATGTTTGTATATCTAATATTCACATCCCTTAGAGACATAACCATGTGGTTGTTGTAAGTATACATCTTCATTGATTGTACCATGTAAGAAGGCTGACTTGATATCAAGCTGATAAATATTCTACCTTTTTGTGGCGGCTAATGCAACAACAGTTCTAATAGTTTCTAAATGAGCTACTGGTGCAAAATTCTCGCTATAATTGATGCCCTCTTCTTGGGTGTATCCTTTTACTACTGGTCGGGCTTTAAATTTGTCAATCTCCCTTGTCTCCTTCAATTTTGTCTTGTAAATCCACTTGACACCTGTAATTTTGCAATTTGGTGATGGATCAACTAGCTCGCGTGTATCATTTCTTTGAATGACTTAAAATTGAGCATCCATGACATCTCTCCAATGTTGACTCTGTGATGCTTGGTTGTATGTTACTGTAATAGTTAAGCCTAATAGCACCCTTATTACATAAATCTCTCAAAAAAAATGAAATCTTACATCAATATGACGAATTAGAAAATAGGAAAGATAACTTGCACATACTACCAAATTTCCACATACTAACAAAGATAAAACCCACATACTAACAACTTGTGAAACACGTACAAAATTTAAACTGCAACAAACAATTAAAATCTTATTCATTATGAACAAACTCTCCCTTATACTATATGCTCCTTGTAATTATTTATTTTTGGTTCTTCAAGTATTCCCTATGCCCAAAGTACTTCGTAGATACTGAAAATTATCAACATTAAGTGACTTTGTCATTATGTCTGCTAATTGTTTTCCGCTACTACAATAGTTCAACTCAATAACACCATTATTACACAAATCTCTCAAAAAATTAAATCTGACATCAATATGTTCACTTCTTCCATGTAAGACTGTATTTTTGTATAACTTTATTATAGAAGCATTATCACAAAAAAACAACAGTAGCTCCCTCTTGACAGTGATCTAGATGTTCCAAAATTCTTGTTAGCCAAACACATTGGCAAGCACAAAATGCAGCTACTATGAACTCTGCTTCTGTTGTGGATAAGTTAACCACTGGTTATTTTTGTTATGACCAAGATATTACACCATCTCCCAATTTGAAAACATAACCAGATGTGATCTTTCTATCTTCTACATCCCTTACATAATCACTATCAGTATAGGCAAGTAAGTAATTCTACATTTCCTCCAGCTTTATAAAAATTTCTTAAATTTTGAGTTCCCTACAAATATCTCAAAATATGTTTTGCTGCTAGGAAGTGATTGTCTTTAGCATGCTCCATGAAATGACTAATCACACAAATTGAATGTGCAATATCTGGTCTATTAACATTTAGATACATAAGGCTTCTTATAATTCGTTTGAATAAAGTACTATCAACTTTTGCCCCTTTTGTCTCTTTTCAGCAATTAATACCTGCAACAATACGATTCTTAACTAAATTACAGTCAAGCATATGGAATCTGTAACATATTCCTGATATATTTCATCTGTCCAATAAAAATTCCATCATAGCTTTGCAAAACTTCAATGCCTAGCAAATATCTCATCTTGCCTAAGTCACTCATAGTAAACTCATTCATCATCATACTTTTAAACTCTAGAGACATTGATTCATGATTATCTGTGTATATCAATCATCTACATAAACACAAACAATTAAGAGTGCACCTTTCTCCTTCTTTCACAAGTAAAGTGTGTTCATGTGGGCATTTTAAAAAATCATTAGCTGCAAGATAAACCCCAACCTACTGTACCAGGCTCTAGGACCCTGTTAAGACAATATAAGGCTTTTCTATGTTTGTATATCTAATATTCACATCCCTTAGAGACATAACCATGTGGTTGTTGTAAGTATATATCTTCATTGATTGTACCATGTAAGAAGGCTGACTTGATATCAAGCTGATAAATATTCTACCTTTTTGTGGCGGCTAATGCAACAACAGTTCTAGTAGTTTCTAAATGAGCTACTGGTGCAAAATTCTCGCTATAATTGATGCCCTCTTCTTGGGTGTATCCTTTTACTATTGGTCGGGCTTTAAATTTGTCAATCTCCCTTGTCTCCTTCAATTTTATCTTCTAAATCCATTTGACACCTGTAATTTTGCAATTTGGTGATGGATCAACTAGCTTGCGTGTATCATTTCTTTGAATGACTTAAAATTCAGCATCCATGACATCTCTCCAATGTTGACTCTGTGATGCTTGGTTGTATGTTACTGGTTCTGCACCTACAAACACTGTAAAATTATAGGTGTCGAATGGATTTATAAGAAAAAATTGAAGGAGATAGGGGATTGACAAATTTAAAGGCAGATCAATAGCAAAAGGAGGGGACACTCATTTATAGCGAGATTTTTGGATAGTAGCTCGTTTGGAAACCATTAGAACTGTTGTTGCATTAGCAGCCACAAAACGGTGAAATATTTATCTTGATATCAAGTCAACCTTCTTACATGGGGCAAGATGATGTATACTTAGAACAACCATATAGCACTATGTCTCTAAGGGACGTGAACATTAGGTATTAAGTTACAGAAAACAGATAAAGGGGCAGACGTTCATGGTACTTTATTTAAACGACTTATAGGAAACCTTATGTATCTGAATGCTACTAGAATGCTACTAGACCAGATATTGCACATTCAATTAGTGTGATTAGTCGCTTCATGGAGCATCCTAAAGACAGTCACCTCCTAGCAGCAAAACGTATTTTGAGATATTTGCAGGGAACTCAAAATTTAGGAATTTTTTATAAAGGTAGAGGAAATGTAGAATTACTTGCCTATGCTGATAGTGATTATGCAGGGGATCAAGAAGATAGAAAGAACACGTTTGGTTATGTTTTCAAATTGGGAGATGTTGATAGTGATTATGCAGGGGATCAAGAAGATAGAAGATGTCTATTAATTGTTTTCGTAGATACTGAAAACTATCAACATTAAGTGACTTTGTCATTATGTCTTCTAATTGTTTTCTGCTACTACAATAGTTCAACTCAATAACACCATTATTACACAAATCTCTCAAAAAATTAAATCTGACATCAATATGTTCACTTCTTCCATGTAAGACTGTATTTTTGTATAACTTTATTATAGAAGCATTATCACAAAAAAACAACAGTAGCTCCCTCTTGACAGTGATCTAGATGTTCCAAAATTCTTGTTAGCCAAACACATTGGCAAGCACAAAATGCAGTTACTATGAACTCTGCTTCTGTTGTGGATAAGTTAACCACTGGTTATTTTTGTTATGACCAAGATATTACACCATCTCCCAATTTGAAAACATAACCAGATGTGATCTTTCTATCTTCTACATCCCTTACATAATCACTATCAGTATAGGCAAGTAAGTAATTCTACATTTCCTCCAGCTTTATAAAAATTTCTTAAATTTTGAGTTCCCTACAAATATCTCAAAATATGTTTTGCTGCTAGGAAGTGATTGTCTTTAGCATGCTCCATGAAACGACTAATCACACAAATTGAATGTGCAATATCTGGTTGTAGACCCCAAATCTTGCTCGGCCTCATAATAAAGACCAGAAGACCTTCTATTCGATGATGGATGAAGCCTAAGAAGCCACTAGGAGAGACTATAAGGCCCCATACTAAGATAGGAGGGATTTTTGGCACAAAAATAAAGATTCTTGCCTTTTAAGGTCGAGACCGCCGTCTCGGATTCAAGACGGCCGTCTTGCCTTGCGCAAGTGGCGAGACGGCCGTCTCGACCTTGTCAGACGAGACGACCATCTCGACCTTGTCAGACGAGACGGCCGTCTCGACCTTGTCAGACAAGACTGCCGTCTTGACTTGACAGGCGCGAATCCCTATAAATAGTCGCGCCATTCCCCTCATTTCACACAATTCTTCCATTCTCACTCTAGACAATTCTTCAAATTCTCTTTCTAGAACCTCTCCGAAGCATTTCTGGAGTTTCTAAGAGCTTTCTAGAGTGTTTTATAGCGTTTTTGAGAGATTCCGGCGCTGTAAAGAGTGAAGGGCTGCCAAAAAGTACCCTAATTTCAAAGAATTAATAGAAAGCTTGCCTCAGAGGTTTCTATACTCTCTCTCTCTACTTTACCGCTTTAATTTTAATTATGCAATAGATATTAGGGCCATGTAGTCATAATCTTAGATTCCGCAAATAAAAGGGTAAAAATGAATTTTCACCGGTTTATTCATTTAAAGGAGCGGGCCTATCATAGGGAACCCGAAAGGGGCGTCGTAAGGGAACTAACACTTCCCTTACACGTAACTAACTCCCTAACCAATTCTGGTTCTAATGACCAAAGTTGGTTTTTCGAAAACCAACGCCTTTTTACTCCTTTTCCGATGTTTTCGGTAAAAACATCGGTGGCGACTCCAGAAGAACCCTTCAAAATTAGTTCTTGGGTTAGCCCGGTTATCGGACAATCCAAGAGCGCCTTTTCGAAAACCTCGCCCCTAGGTTCAGCCCGGTTATCAGACAACCTAAAGGCATTGTAACCACACCAATAAAAACGCGAAAATCGGAAAGTCGGAACCATCGCGTCGCTCTGATCGCCTCGTTTTGACAGCGGCGACTGATGGCGACTCCACTGGGGAAGCCTAGAGAGTTGATCCCATTTAGTGATGGGCTAGCTTAAAATAAATAAACCAAGAAAATGACACTTTTACCCTACCTTGTATTATAACATGTTTTAATGTTTGGCTTTAATAACTGTTGTTTGTTTATACTTACGCAATTGTTTGAAATACAAACTGTACACAAACCCTTGCACACTACAGTTCCCTCTATACCCGGGGGCAAGTGAGAAATCCATAGGGAGTGGGTGGCAGGTACGGTTCGCTGTAGTGATGGCCTTGTGCCCACCAGTGTGATCGGAAACCACCACTCAAGGTGATACCCTTCCTCTTTTGGCACAAAGACTGACTATGGCCTTAGTGCTAAGCATGGTCGGAAGGCTGGAGAGTGGTAACCTTGGGGGCCTTAGCCTTGGTGAGAACAGTTAGAACCTACCTTTGCCAAAGCACTTTTCTGCAGGAAAACCCGACCTCGTGATTAAAATGACTTCTCGCCTATTCGTGGATGATCAAATTGGGTGTACATTTGTTTGTTGCATTTGTCTGTTGCATAGCATAACCAAACAACAAAAAAATCACAAAAAACATTTTTTGCAATAAACACCCCTATCTCGGACAGTCTGCCTTTTAGCTAGCCTGGTTTTAGGTTCTTTGTAAGATAAGTAGCCACGCAGTCCGACAGAAGAGATAAGGGACGTTAAATAATTCTTTCGCATAAAGCCATTTTTTTATCTCGGACAGTCTGCCTTTTAGCTAGCCTGGTTTTAGGTTCTTTGTAAGCTAAGTAGCCACATAGTCCGACAGAAGAGATAAAAGGCTATAAAATAAAAATACAAATAAAATAAAAATTCAGTCTGAAGCAATAAATGGGACCTTGTTCAAAAATATTACACTCATTCATATAGATAGTTTATTTTTCAAAAAAAATAATAATACGCAAATATCATACAAAACATGATAAATAAAAAATAAACACTCACATTCATTCAATAAGCATCATTTTCATAAGACATGCATTTTGGTGTTAGAAAATGGAGGGGACTAGTAGACAATTGAAGAAGGTGGACATTCCCCGATACCATGCTGAAAAATTGGAACGGCTTTGCACGGTAATGCCACCAGAGGTCCGCTTCGACTTTGAAAAATCCTATGGACGGATTCTCGATCTGCTGAAGATCTGTGTCGATCAAGTTTTCGTCAGGGTATTAGTTTACTTGTGGAACTCCAGTCTGCGCTGCTTCGAATTTCCGCAGTTCGATATGGTGCCCACCTTGGAGGAGTACGAAATCATGTTGAAATGACCCAAATCAGCCGGGGTCCATATCCGCCACGGGGCATATACTCCTGCAGCACAAGTCGCTGCCATCATCCAACTACCATTCTGGCAGACTACCCTGATAGGAAAAGGGAACATCCAGGGTTGGAAAGTCTCAATGTTGGAAGACCATCTGTCTGATTTGGCTGAAAGGACAGAATGGGTCGCTTTTAACAAAACCCTGGCCTTAATCATATTCGAAACGATCTTGTTTCCCTTCCACCTCGACACAGTGGATCAAGCCATCATGAACGCCTTCTTCGCCTGGGACGTGAACTCGAAAAGTCCCTTGCCTGCAATTCTTGCCGACACCTTGCTCTCAATAGAATTCTGCCACCAGAAGCAAGGAAAAACACTTCGTTGCTGCTCTTCACTACTCTTTGTGTGGGGCATTACACATTTTTACGCCTCTAGTCACATGGGGATGTTCACCGACCCTTTGAGGAGCTTCTCCAAAATCCCTCTCCAACGACGCCTAACTTCAGAGTGGAAGGACGAGTTGGAACACTCGGACGCCAACAATTTATCCTGGGTCTACCCTTGGTTCCGACCCGGTCCAGTCCTCATTAGATGTGGAGACTATCTGAACGTACCCTTGATAGGACTCAGGGGTTGCATAGCCTACTCACCTAGAGTAGCTATGAGGCAGCTCATGAGGACTCAAACTATAATTTCTCGAGGGGAACTCGGAGGACTGTGTTTTTTCGGAGACCCATGCACAATCGCCAACTCACTAGCCGTGAGAAAAGCATGGGAGAAACCAGTCTTTATGGGAGATAGAGAGCTAGGAAAAGCTCAAGTAGCTGTCTCCAGTGACTATGAGGTAAGGAGAAAGGGAAGAGGGATGTCTCAACCATCCACCTCACTTTCTACAAGTGCCAATAGAGAAGAGCTGCAAGCTCAAGTCGATGCCTTGACCCAAAGGATATAAATCATGGGAGCCCAGATGAGGGTCCTTGAAGAAAGAGAGCAAGAATCTATCCTCACCATTGATGGTCTGCATAGGCAATGCAAGAAAAAGGATCATGAAATAGAGCGCCTCAAGGACCAGTGTGCTGACTCTAATGAGCAAGCTATCCGAGCATCCAAAGCTGCCAGAACCAGCTCAGATAGCCAACTTCAAGAAATAACCGCCAAATCAGCACGCCTTGAGGCCGAATCAGCAAAACAGGCTCAGACGATCAAGGAATTATTGCAAGAACTCACCAAGACTCGGTCAGAAATATGCCAAGAGCGGGAGGCCAATCGGAGACTCAACAAAAGTCTCGCTAAGCTACGCTGCAAAGAAAAAGACGGGTTAGCTCAGTACGGCCAAGTACTACAAGAAAAGGACCGAGCCCTCGCAAAACTCGATGAACTGCAAGCCTTGGTCGTCCATCAAGAGGCGAAGACCAAAGAGGCTCAAAAGTACAGTGAAGATATGAGTCAGGCGGTCTAGAAGCAAAGCGAAGCACTCGCTCGTCACATCCGGGAAGCCGAAAGGGAATTACATAGAGATCAAGACCCACCTGTGGGTTTCTTTAGGCTTTTCCGTTTTTTCCAAAAGTTGCTTCGTAGTATGGAATAGGGGAATGTACACCTTCCAACAGATAAATGGAATTTTTCCTTTATTCAACAATTGTCTACTTGCATGCATATCATTCATCTACATATTTAATTTCTCCTCCTTTCACGCTTAATAAGTAAGATAATAAAAAGGAAGGATTAACTGACACGTCTTCCAAATCAGAAGAATGGAGAGAAAGCCACTCCTAATCAAGCTTTCCCCAACAGTCGACTCACCACAAGAGGAAAATAAGCCTCGACCGTTGGTCCTCAGAAATAAGAAAGAGGGGGCAAGGACACTAGTGCTATTATTTATGCCACGTCCTTTCCCCTACGAGTCAAATAAAGCTGTACCGTGGAGATATGAAGAATCTTCACCAATAAGAGAGGATATCAAAAATATAGTCGGCATTGGGGGCATGACTAGAAGTGGAAGAGTCTACTCCCCCAAGGACTCACAAGAAGACGTCCTCAAAAATAAAGAAAAAAATAAAAATACCGAAGGAAAAGAAAATAAGGAATCCAAGGAAGAGACAAAGGAATTACTCCAGTTCGTAAGGCAAAGTGGGTATTCCATTATAGACCAGCTCAATCGCACACCTGCAAAGATAACATTGTTATCTTTAATGATGAGCTTGGAACCGCACAGAAACGCCCTATTGAAAGTCTTGAGCGAAGCGCATGTACCTCACTCCATATCCTAAGAAAAGGTTGAGAGGATCGTCGGTCACATTATGGCAAGCGACCACCTCACCTTCACAGAGGAAGAGCTCCTCCTCGAGGGATCAAATCACAATAAGCCCTTGCACATTTCAATCAAGTGCAAGGAATACCTCATCGCCAAAGTTCTTGTGCATAACGGGTCATCCTTGAACGTGATGCCCAAGTGAACACTGGACAAGTTGACTATCCAAGGAACCCGTCTGCGCCCAAGCAGTACTATCGTTTGAGCCTTCGACGGATCAAAGCGAGAAGTAGTGGGAGAAGTTAATTTACCAATGCAAGTTGGACCCACTATCTTCAACGTCGATTTCCATGTAATGGATATTACTCCAGCATACAGTTGTCTCCTCGGCAGGCCTTGGATTCATGACGCTAAGGCAGTTCCTTCAACGCTCCACCAGAAAGTCAAGTTCATAGTGGATGATAAATTGGTCACGGTCCAAGCAGAAGATGATATACTGATCAGTGGACCGTCTACCCAACCTTATGTGGATGCAGCTGAAAAGGCCCTTGAAACATCCTTTCAAGCGTTCGAAATTGCCAACATAGAGCGACTTCCCAAAAACACAAAGGTAGCTCGCATGATGATGAAGCATGGTTACCATCTTGGCCAAGGACTGGGGGCAGATTCCCAAGGCATGAGGGAATCCCCAGAATTCAAAGACAATCCTTTCAAGCATGGCCTAGGATATGACCCTACTAAGGGTCGAGCGGAAAAAGGAAAAGGGAAGTCTCCCCTCCGCACACTCAAGCAAATTTTCCGAAGCGGAGGGGTGCAAGCGTCAAGAGCTACCCTAGTCATTAGGAGATCTTTTTCTTCATTTAAGGGATGTAAACCCCATGATTGTTAGAGACTATCCCCCGGGGCTAGCCCGACCCCCGGGAATTTTATGGCACATATTCCCTTATTAATTAATAAAGAATACTTCTTACTATTTGTTTCTCTTGCTATTTCTGACTAGACCTCACAATAACCTTGTCTAAGTAAACGGAAAAGAAAAAAGAAGAATAAAAAGCGAGTCCAAATAACCAAAATTCGCCATTGCCATTACAATTAAACTAGTTGATTAGAAGCACCAAATAAGGCTTTAGCTCACCATAAAGAAAGCCGTGCTTTTCCAATATTGTAAACAAAAAAATAATAAATACAAAAAAAGAAGAAAAGAAAAAGTCCATAGAAGCCAAAGGCCAAAAAAGAAAAGGGCAAAATACCCGGTAGGAAACCCACCAAGGGGGCTACGCAAAAGATAGGGTCAACCCGGTAGGATACCCGAACAAAAATAAAGGGTAGCCTAGGCAAAAGTTAGGATTACAAAATAAGGTCCACTAAGGATTCCCCAAAAATACAAAAAGGAGGAGCTTAGACAAAAGTCAGGGCCAAAACACAACATCCTAGTTCAAAAACCCGAAGGGCGATCTAGGGAAATCAATTAGCCATAAAAAGCAATGGAAATAAAACTCAAGCGCAAACATAAAAAGGGGAAACGTTTGCTTAGACGAAAAACTTAAACACCTAAGCCTAACCCTAGCCAACCATTCTTACAAAACCTTTTTCTAAAATAAAAATAACATTCTAAAACATAAGCCTTTGAATTTGCCCTCTTACTTCTCTTCTCTTGACCTTCACAACAATATTCTAATAATTAATTTGGGAATATGGAGGCGTATAGTCAACAAGAGGATTGAAACCCCTAGAGTGAAGAAACAGGGACATTACATGACAAATAGTGCTCTACAAAAAAAAAAGAGGAAAGAAAAAAGGAAAAACAAGTTATCCTTCGGTCACAAGAAATCTGGCCTGGTACAGCCAAACATGAGAACGCAAATCAGAGGGCCTTCGACGCTACAAGACACGTCAGTGAAATCCTTCTGAAAAACTAATTGAAATAGGCATTATAGGACATCAAACATAAAAACATTGCATGCATAAAATATTTTTGAACCAGGTCCTATTCTCTTTCTAAACAAAAAAAAAATCCTTTTAATCGAGACGACCATCTGGCATTCCCAGACCGCCGTCTCGGTCTCCAGAAAATTGGGACCGCCGTCTCGACCAACAAGACCGCCGTCTTGACTTGGCCAAAAACGAGACGGCCGTCTCGCTTAAGGTACCGAATTTGATTTTTCCCCTATAAATAGGGGAGGGGTGTTGAGGCTCTCCACAACTCCTCTGCACTCCAACTCTCTAATCTCTCACTTCCAAGCGCTTTTTCGTCAACATGTTCCGTGGAAGTCAATCAAGAAAGAGAAGAGGTCCTGGTGGCCCTAGCAGTTCCTCAGCACCTGCCCCTCAAGACCCCACTCAGTTCTCTCCAATACACCAGGCTCGCCTAGAGCACATCAGGGGGTACACATGGCACCCCATGCTCAAGCTAGACTTTGGCATCCTTGCCGAATTTGGGTGGGAGGACGACGTCCGGGCCCACATTGACAGCATTGGATGGGGCTTCCTCCTACAGTCTCCTCCCACACACGTGTACCCTCAGGCAGTGATGGAGTTCCTGGCCTCCATCTCCTACGCCGAGACTCCCGCCATGATCCCAGGCCTGTCATCGACGTAGATGGTGACATACTTTATGGGTGGGATGTATCGGACCACCACTCTGGACGAATTCAACATATCCATCGGATTCGTCCAACCCAGGGACGTGCTAACCCGGGAATACCAGGAGGCCATCTGCGCGCGCCCCACCAACCTCACCGCCGGCGAGATGTGGGAGGAGCTCACCAGGGCACCCACTTTGCCCACACTGATGAAGGGCTCAGCACTCCCCCCGGCCCTCCGCATTTGCCACAAGCTGCTGGCGGGAACCATCCACGGGAGGAAGGAGAGCCAGGGAAAGGTAACACTCCCCGACCTCTTCGTCCTTTACTGCATGAGTCAGAGGCGCCGATGCAACCCTGGCCACTTCTTCCTGAAAGCCCTCAAGGACTTTGGGAGTAGGCCAGTGGGAGCCGTCCTCATGGCTCCCCTCATTACCCCCCTGGCAGAGAAATGGGGGTGCGGTGGCCGGGAAGAACTGTCCTCCAGCCTACGACCCGAGTCCATCAACGGGTCAATCCTAGTCAGCATGGGAATGCTGATGCGCCACGGGACCCAGCTGGTCCTCCACCCATCGTTGGACTTCACCTTGGATCTCCAGGATATCTTGGCAATGCGCGATCTCCCGACACCTCCCGAGTTCCAACGACCACAACAAGTAGCAACAACAACAGACAGCAGTACACGCACGACTTTGTCGGCGTGAACCGTAACATCTACGATCTGCGCCAAGCAATTTGATCAAAATGTCTCGTGAGGCAAGAGCAGATGTCTCTAAGACAGGAGGCCTTCGACACAAGGCTGGAGGCGATATACCAATATCAGGAGGGAATGAGGCAAGACTGGGCAACATTCCAGCAAGAATACCGCGATGAAATCCGGGACCAAGCGGAGTTCCGGAGGCATATGTACCGACAATTTTCCTCCTACGGATCGTCTCCCGACGAGAGCCCATCGTCTTAGGGATAGTACTCATAAAATAGGACTGTTGTAATAAAATCTTATATAAATAAAATTTTATTTCATGCATTTTTTTGCTATCCCTTCCAAAAAGTCAGCGTAACCAAAAGAAGCTAAGAATAAAAAGACATACGCTCAAGAAAAAAGCCAAAATCCAAAAAACGCGAGAAAAAAGAGATAAAATCGCGGAAAAAAGGCAGGATTAAAAAAAGTCAACCACCTTGATCAACAATTTTCGACAAGCGGAGCAAGAGTATACCAACAGACAAAGACTGCCCGACCAACCAGCAAGAGTCGGGTGACCACCATCAAAACATTAAAAACAAAGAATCCCCAGCAACCAACAAAGCTGGATGAACACCAACAAAATTCTCGGCGCAGACCGGACGACCATTCCCAGAAAAAAAGACAAACAGAAAACAAAGAAAGCACATCCCAACGCTCGGCGCATGAGCCACCCGAGCAGTAAGCCGCCACCACCACCGGTCCTACGCAGTGGACTGTACCAGCCTGATAGGGGGTTCATACCTATCAACCCGCGCACGCAAGCACGCCTGATCTTCGCTCAAGCCGGATCAATAAGTTGCAACTACCAGCCTGATGGGGGGGTTCATACTCATCCAGTCCAACACACGACACACTACGCGATGGCGTTAACCCATCACCGAAGGATCTACCGATGGGAGTATCCTAGGTACCCATGTGTCAATCGAAGGATCGGCTACCGTCAGAAGGAGTATCCTGGAGGTGCACATCACAAATTTTCCCCAGAAGATCAACCGCAACAAGACGAAACATCCGAAGGGTAACCGGGGAAGAGGGTCAACTCCTTTACCCTCCAGTCGATCTTCTTGGCACAACAGGCCAACAGACGACTGGTCAGGTAAAGGGGGGGGGGGCAGCTGTAGACCCCAAATCTTGCCCGGCCTCATAATAAAGACCAGAAGACCTTCTATTCGAAGATGGATGAAGCCTAAGAAGCCACTAGGAGAGACTATTAGGCCCCATACTAAGATAGGAGGGATTTTTGGCACAAAAATAAGGATTCTCGCCTCTCAAGGTCGAGACCGCCGTCTCGGATTCGAGACGGCCGTCTCGCCTTGTGCAAGTGGCGAGACTGCCGTCTCGTTTGGCGAGACGGCCGTCTCGCCATTCCTGCAAGGTAAGACGACCATCTCGAATAGCGAGACGACCGTCTCGACCTTGTCAGACAAGACGGCCGTCTCGAACGGACAGGCGCAAATCCCTATAAATAGTCGTGTCATTCCCCTCATTTCACACAGTTCTTCCATTCTCTCTCTAGACAATTCTTCAAATTCTCTTTCTAGATCCCCTCCGAAGCATTTCCGGAGTTTCTGAGAGCTTTCTAGAGTGTTTTATAGCGTTTTCGAGAGATTCGGGCGCTGTAAAGAGTGAAGGGCTGCCAAAAAGCACCCTAATTTCAAAGAATTAATAGAAAGCTTGCCTCGGAGGTTTCTCTACTCTCTCTCTCTCTACTTTACCGCTTTAATTTTAATTATGCAATAGATATTAGGGCCATGTAGTCATAATCTTAGATTCTGCAAATAAAAGGGTAAAAGCGAATTTTCACCAGTTTATTCATTAAAAGTAGCTGGCCTATCATAGGGAACCCGAAAGGGGCGTCGTAAGGGAACTAACACTTCCCTTACACGTAACTAACTCCCTTACCCAACTCTGGTTCTAATGACCAAAGTTGGTTTTTCGAAAACCAACGCCTTTTTACTCCTTTTTCGATGTTTCCGGTAAAAACATCGGTGGCGACTCCAGAAGAACCCTTCAAAATTAGTTCTTGGGTTAGCCCGGTTATCAGACAATCCAAGAGCGCCTTTTCGAAAACCTCGCCCCTAGGTTCATCCCGGTTATCGGACAACCTAAAGGCGTTGTAACCACACCAATAAAAACGCGAAAATCAGAAAGTCGGAACCATCGCGTCGCTCCGACCGCCTCGTTTTGACGGCAGCGACACTGGTCTATTAGCATTTAGATACATAAGGCTTCTTATAATTCGTTTGAATAAAGTACTATCAACTTTTGGCCCTTTTGTCTCTTTTCAGCAACTTAATACCTGGAACAATACGATTCTTAACTAAATTACAGTCAAGCATATGGAATCTGTAACATATTCTTGATATATTTCATCTGTCCAATAAAAATTCCATCACAGCTTTGCAAAACTTCAATGCCTAGCAAATATCTCATCTTGCCTAAGTCACTCATAGTAAACTCATACATCATCATACTTTTAAACTCTAGAGACATTTATTCATGATTATCTGTGTATATCAAACATCTACATAAACACAAACAATTAAGAGTGCACCTTTCTCCTTCTTTCACAAGTAAAGTGTGTTCATGTGGGCATTTTAAAAAATCATTAGCTGCAAGATAAACCCCAACCTACTGTACCAGGCTCTAGGAGCCTGTTAAGACAATATAAGGCTTTTCTAAGTTTGTATATCTAATATTCACATCCCTTAGAGACATAACCATGTGGTTGTTGTAAGTATACATCTTCTTTGATTGTACCATGTAAGAAGGCTGACTTGATATCAAGCTGATAAATATTCTACCTTTTTGTGGCGGCTAATGCAACAACAGTTCTAATAGTTTCCAAATGAGCTACTGGTGCAAAAATCTCGCTATAATTGATGCCCTCTTCTTGGGTGTATCCGTCGGGCTTTAAATTTGTCAATCTCCCCTATCTCCTTCAATTTTGTCTTGTAAATCCACTTGACACCTATTATTTTGCAATTTGGTGATGAATCAACTAGCTCGCGTGTATCATTTCTTTGAATGACTTAAAATTCAGCATCCATGACATCTCTCCAATGTTGACTCTGTGATGCTTGGTTGTATGTTACTGGATCTGCACCTACAAACATTGTAAAATTATAGGTGTCAAATGGATTTATAAGACAAAATTGAAGGAGATAGGGGATTGACAAATTTAAAGGCAGATCAATAGCAAAAGGAGAGGACACTCATTTATAGCGAGATTTTTGGACAGTAGCTCGTTTGGAAACCATTAGAACTGTTGTTGCATTAGCAGCCACAAAACGGTGGAATATTTATCTTGATATCAAGTCAACCTTCTTACATGGGCCAAGATGATGTATACTTAGAACAACCATATAGGACTATGTCTCTAAGGAATGTGAACATCAGGTATTAAGTTACTGAAAATAGATAAAGGGGCAGACGTTCATGGTACTTTATTCAAACGACTTATAGGAAGCCTTATGTATCTGAATGCTACTAGACCAGATATTGCTCATTCAATTAGTGTGATTAGTCGCTTCATGGAGCATCCTAAAGACAGTCACCTCCTAGCAGCAAAACGTATTTTGAGATATTTGCAGGGAACTCAAAATTTAGGAATTTTTTATAAAGGTGGAGGATATGTAGAATTACTTGCCTATACTAATAGTGATTATGCAGGGGATCAAGAAGATGGAAAGAACACATTTGGTTATGATTTCAAATTGGGATATGGTGTAATATCTTGGTCATAAATAAAAAGAAAAAAAAAAAACCAGTGGTTAGCTTATCCACAAAAGAAGCAGAATTCGTAGCAGTTGCATTTTGTGTTGGCCAATGTGTTTTCCTGAGAAGAGAGCATATAAATCACTGTCAAGAGGGAGCTAGTGTTATTTTTGTGATAATTCTTCTACAATAAAATTATCCAAAAATCCAGTCTTACATGGAAGAAGTAAACATATTGATTGATGTGAGATTTCATTTTAAAAAAAAAAAAACTTGGTTCTATTATCTTCGTAAAATAAAGGAACTAAATATATAGATTTAGCTTTACAACTGATGAACTAGAAAATAGGAAAGATACCTCCACATATTAATAAACTCACACGTACCAACAAAGATAACACCCATGTACTAACACCATGTGAACTACGTACAAAATTTAAACGACATACAAAATTTTATCTTCCTAAACTAAAGAAACTAAATATATGAACAAGAAAATAAGAAAGACAACTCCCACATACTAACAAACTCCCACGTACTATCAAAGATAACACCCACCCACGTACTAACAGCTTGTGAACCACGCACAAAATTTAAACTTTATGCTCCTTGCAACAATTTATTTTTTGTTCTTCAAGCATGTCCAAAGTGCTCCGTAAATACTGGAAACTATAAACTTCAAGTAACTTTGTCATTATGTCTATTAATTGTTTTCCGCTACTGTAATAGTTAAGCTCAATAGCACCCTTATTACACAAATCTCTCAAAAAAATAAAATCTTACATCAATATGACGAATTAGAAAATAGGAAAGATAACTCGCACATACTACCAAATTTCCACGTACTAACAAAGATAAAACCCACATACTAATAGCTTGTGGACCACGTACAAAATTTAAACTGCAACAAACAATTAAAACCTTATTCTTTATGAACAAACTCTCCCTTATACTATATGCTCCTTGTAACTATATTTATTTTTGGTTCTTCAAGTATGCCCTATGCCCAAAGTACTTCGTAGATACTGAAAACTATCAACATTAAGTGACTTTGTCATTATATCTGTTAATTGTTTTCCGCTACTACAATAGTTCAACTCAATAACACCATTATTACACAAATCTCTCAAAAAATTAAATCTGACATCAATATCTTCACTTCTTCCATGTAAGACTATATTTTTGTATAACTTTATTATAGAAGCATTATCACAAAAAAACAACAGTAGCTCCCTCTTGACTGTGATCTAGATGTTCCAAAATTCTTGTTACCCACACACATTTGCAAGCACAAAATGCAGCTACTATGAACTCTGCTTCTGTTGTGGATAAGTTAACCACTGGTTATTTTTGTTATAACCAAGATATTACACCATCTCCCAATTTGAAAATGATGTGAACATGACCTATGATAAGGGCTAGAGCAAGGGAAACAAAGAAAGCTTTGCAACAAATACTGTTGGTTGGCCAAATTGTGTTTTGGATTAATCAATTAATGGGCTTTAGTTTAGTTTAATTGCAAGTTGTAATAAGGGCCCAATTGAAAATTTAGTTATCAGTCTTTGGGAGACCAAGAGGGTGCATAGTTGATTGACTTTTGGATGCCACAATTTCAGTTATAATCAATCATTAAGTAGTTTTCAATTCTTAGGTTATTAAATCATTATTAGCATTTATTTTCCTTTAATGAATATTTGTAACTCTGATGGCAAAACTTCTTTATAAGCTGAACCATTTTTATCAGAAATAACAAGTTGAGTTTTATTTTTGGAAATATTAGAGTTTATCTCTTTTATCTTAGTGAGAGTGATTCTCCTAAATTCTTGAGTGATTCAAGAACCCTTGGCTGTATCAAAGGACTTTCACATCCTTTGTGTGTTGCCTCCCTTGGGAAGAGTGATTCTTTCCTTCCACCTTCTTTCAAATTCCTAAATTTCTTACAAGGTTCTAACCCTAAAGATCCTAAATTACCCCTTGTGATTCATATCAGAAAACATAACCAGATGTGATCTTTCTATCTTCTACATCCCTTACATAATCACTATCAGTATAGGCAAGTAACTAATTCTACATTTCCTCTAGCTTTATAAAAATTTCTTAAATTTTGAGTTCCCTACAAATATCTCAAAATATGTTTTGCTGCTAGGAAGTGATTGTCTTTAGCTTGCTCCATGAAACGACTAATCACACAAATTGAATGTGCAATATCTGGTCTATTAGCATTTAGATACATAAGGCTTCTTATAATTCGTTTGAATAAAGTACTATCAACTTTTGCCCCTTTTGTCTCTTTTCAGCAACTTAATACCTGGAACAATATGATTCTTAACTAAATTACAGTCAAGCATATGGAATCTGTAACATATTCCTGATATATTTCATCTGTCCAATAAAAATTCCATCACAGCTTTGCAAAACTTCAATGCCTAGCAAATATCTCATCTTGCCTAAGTCACTCATAGTAAACTCATTCATCATCATACTTTTAAACTCTAGAGGCATTGATTCATGATTATCTGTGTATATCAATCATCTACATAAACACAAACAATTAAGAGTGCACCTTTCTCCTTCTTTCACAAGTAAAGTGTGTTCATTTGGGCATTTTAAAAAATCATTAGCTGCAAGATAAACCCCAACCTACTGTACCAGGCTCTAGGAGCCTGTTAAGACAATATAAGGCTTTTCTACGTTTGTATATCTAATATTCACATCCCTTAGAGACATAACCATGTGGTTGTTGTAAGTATATATCTTCATTGATTGTACCATGTAAGAAGGCTGACTTGATATCAAGCTGATAAATATTCAACCTTTTTGTGGCGGCTAATGCAACAACAGTTCTAATAGTTTCCAAATGAGCTACTGGTGCAAAAATCACTACAAGAAAAAACACATTTAGCCACCGAAATTAGCGACCGAATTTTTTCGATCGCAATTAGCGACTGATTTAGCGACCGATTTAATTTTAGTCGTATTTAGAGACCGATTTAGCGACCACGTTAATTCGATCGCAATTAGCGACTGATTTAGCGACCAAAATATGATTTGGTTTTCACTTTTTTATTTAGCGACTGAAATAGCGACCAATTTTTTTGCATCGCAAATTTTCAGTCGCTAAATCGGTGGCTATTTCATACAAAAATAAAAAAATCATTTAGCGACTGATTTAGCGACCGAATTACAAATTGAAATAGCGACCGAATTAAAATCGGTCGCTAATGAGAAAGTAATCCATGATTATATCTGATTTTTGCAATATCGCTCAAGCGAAAATAACATCGCTCGAGCGACGCCACCTGCACAAAATTGGCATTCTCGGGTTGTATTTCGCTTGAGCGACACTATTCTCGCTTGAGCGACATCTGATTCAAACATGAGGCACCCAGGTTACATTATCCGGCTAACTTTGATCGACGTTTACGCAGGTCAACATTCGCTCAAGCGAAAGTAACATCGCTCGAGCGACGCCACCTGCACAAAATTTGAAAGTGATGAAGATCTTATTGAAATACATTGGCAAAGATCTCATTGATTTGATGAAGTTAAAGATGAAGTCAAAAGTCAACTTTGCAGCGGTCAACAAGTCACTTTGATAAAAGAGTAGAAAGATTAGTGTGTCTACAAAATGCTTAGGTAAAATCATTTTATCTTTTCTGCTGCATGAGGTTTCTTCACTTAAAAGATTTTGCAAAATGCCTCTAAAATCGTTTTAAACAATTAAAAACAAAGTATTTTGACAAAAGCTTTCTCAAACATGTTTTTAACTTATATAGTTTTGAAAGGACCGATTAAAATCATTTAGAATGTTCAAAGAAGTGTTTTTACAGTATTTTAATCGATACAACTTGATTTTAATCGATTAAATCCATTTAGAACTCATTATGATCGATCAGAATACAAATATGACCGATCAGAATCAGATGTGATCGATCAGATTTAAATTATGAGCGATCAGAATTTTTTCAATTGATTAAAACACGTTTCAATCGATTAAAATCACTTAAAGGTTCAGGATGATCGATCATAATGAGTTATGATCGATCAGAATTGAGTTATGACCGATCAAAACTTTTTCAATCGATTAAAACACGTTTTAACCGATTAAAACAACTTGGAAAAATTATGTACAGAGTTTTAATCGATTAAAACCTATTTTTATCACTTAAAATAACTTGAAAAGTTTTACAAGAAAGTTTTACAGTATTTAAATCGATTGAATTACGAAACAATCGATTAAATAAACTTAGAAGATTTTCTGTAAAGTGTTTTAGCTGATATAAACGTTGTCGTATCAGTTAAAACAAATCTGTTAAAGATTCAAGAACGTATTAATGGATTAAAAGAAGTTTTAACGGATTAAAACTGCACTTTTAACAGATTAAAACAAACTTTTAACAGATTAATAAATGCAGCAGTTTTGAAAATCTTCTATAAAAATAGAGTTGCTTGAACTTTTTAAACATACATTGAACATCAGTTTTTACACATCCTTGAGCAATCAATCAAGCAACTTTAGCACTCTTTTCAAGAAAGATTCGCGGCAGTTTTTGAGAAGTTCTTTAAAAATCTTTCTTGAGGCATATTGTTTTTCTTTAAAGAAGAAACTCACTGCAGAATAGCATAAACTGGTTTGAACTTTCTAGTTTCTTCTTTTTCAATTCTTTTTCATTCTTTTGTACTGTGTGGTGCCTGGAATTTGGGTACTAGTTTCTCTGCAGCTGGAAGTTGGTTGTAGAGGTTATCAAGAACTAGAATTTGGTTCTTGGTGAAAGGTTAGGCGTTGGTGCCTGGAATTTGGGCACTGATTTCTCTGCAGCTGGAATTTGGTTGTAGAGGTTATCAAGAACTGGAATTTGGTTCTTGGTGAGAGGTTGAGTGCAGGAACTAGAATTTGGTTCTTGTGATAGATTAGGTGTAAAATTGTTGAATATGTAAAACATTTAATCTAGTGGAACCCAGCTGGAATTTGGCTGGACACTGGACGTAGCCCTGGTATTGGGTGAACCAGTATAAAATACCGGTGATATCTTTCTTAACCTTTCTCTCCTTTAAATTCTGTTGTTGCATTATTTTGATTGATTGCTTTGAGATTCAAGAACAGATCTGTAAACTTAATTTTCGAATTAGATAATCTGTTATTTGTGAAAAACTTTCAAAGATCAATTCACCCCCCCTCTTGATCTAAAACTACTTTTCTAACAAAATTGGCATTCTTGGGTTGCATTTCGCTTGAGCGACACTATTCTCGCTCAAGCGAAATCCGATTCAAACATGAGGCACCCAGGTTACATTATCCGGCTAACTTTGATCGACGTTTACGCAGGTCAACATTCGCTCAAGCAAAAGTAACATCGCTCGAGCGGTTAAGGGTTAACCACTATTAGAAGTGCCCTTTTAATAGCAGTTTCAGTGGAACCGCTATCATATACAACAGATTTTTTGATTCTGATCGATTAGATTTTCGAAATGATCGATCATATTTGATAATTTTTTCGAATAATTAATTATAATCGATTAGTTTTCTAAATTATTGATTATAATTGATTAGTTTGTCAAATAATAGATTAGAATTGATTAATTTCCAAAATATATACACTAGTGCAGAATATGGCTTTTACGTCACCCAATTGTCGTCGCATGCACGTATATTCGACGTAAATAAAACGCTGTGGCAATTTTGTAAATACGGACAAAAAATTTACGTCGCACACCCCAATATGAGACGTAAAGTCATCTTACGCCGCATTCGGGAGGCGCGACGTAAAG
>OY731403.1:21885135-22049878 GCA_963425845.1 Sphenostylis stenocarpa
TAATAAAAATATTCTCGAACGAAAAGACTTGTCGAAATTTCTGACTTGTGTAGCTACGAAAACTAAATTCCTAAAATGTAAAATTATTTGTCAAAACCAAGATAAAAATAACAAAAATGAACTTGGAAGAGTGCAATGATTTTTTTTATTAAAAAATTCCCAACAAAAACAATTGTAGATATTTCTGACTGGTGTAATTATGAAAACTAAATTCCTAAAATGTAAGAATATTACTCGAAACTACTAGAAAAATGAAACAAGAGCTTTAATAAGTGTAGAGAAATTTTTATTAAATAAATTCCCCAACACAAAAAATTGTAAAAATTTCTGACTGGTGTAAATACAAAAACTAAACTCCTAAATTGTAAGAATATTACTAAAAACTACTAGAAAAATTAAAAAAACGAGTTTGGAATGGTGCACTAGAAATTTTTAAGAAAAATATTCCCTAACAAAAAAACTAGTAGAAATTTCTTACTGGAGTAATTGCAAAAACTAAATTCCTAAAATGTAAAATTACTAGTAAGAAAAATAGAAAAATAAAACAAAATTAACTTGAAAGAGTGCAGTGAATTTTTTTTTTCATTGAAAAAATTCCCAACAAAAAAAATTATTGAAATTTCTGATTGGTGTAATGTGAGAATATTACTCCAAACTTCTACAAAAATAAAAAAGAGCTTGGAAGGCTGCATTGGAAATTTTTATTAAAAAGATTCCCCAACAAAAAAAATTGTAGAAATTTTTGACTGGTGTAACAATGAACACTAAATTCCTAAAATGTAAGAATATTACTCGAAACTATTAGGAAAATAAAAAAAAAAAACGAGCTTGAAAGACTACCGTCGAAATTTCTTACTGGTGTAACTACAAAAACTAAATTCTGAAAGTGTAAAAAAATTAGTCAAAACAACTAGAAAGAAAAAATGAGCTTGAAAGAGTGTAGTGAATATTTTTATCAAAGAAATTCCCACAAAAAAAATTGCAGAAATTTCATACTGGTGTAACTACGAAAACTAAATTTCTAAAATGTAAGAATATTACTCAAAACCACTAAAAAAAATGAATTAAGAGCTTTAATAAGTGTATAGGAATTTTTAATTCGATAAATTCCCCAACATAAAAAATTGTAAAAATTTCTGACTTGTGTAACTACAAAACCTAAATTCCAAAATTAGTTTGAAAGAGTGCACTAGAAAAATTAAAAAAACGAGTTTGAAAGAGTGCACTGAAAATATTTAATAAAAATATTCCCGAACGAAAAAACTTGTCGAAATTTCTGACTTGTGTAGCTACGAAAACTAAATTCCTAAAATGTAAAATTATTTGTCAAAACCAAGATTACAAATAACAAATAATTTATGATATTTTCTGAACAGTACAATGATTATTTGATTAAATTTAAACTAAATTCCTAAATTGTAGAATATTACTCAAACTCTTGTAAAATTAATAAGAGCTTTAATAATGTGTGTAAATTTAAAATAAATTTCTCAACACAAAAAATTGTAAAAATTTCTCGACTAGTGTAAATACAAAAACTAAATTCCTAAAATTATAAGAATATTACTAAAAACTACTAGAAAATTAAAAAAATGAGTTTGAATGGTGCACTAGAAATTTTTAAGAAAAATATTCCTAACAAAAAATTAGTAGATATTTCTTACTGGATGTAATTACAAAACTAAATTCCTAAAATGTAGAATTATGTAGTAACACTAGTAAGAAATTCAACAGTAAAGTATTTCAAGCTCGAATTTTTTTATTTCCTAATAGTTTCGAATAATATTCTTACATTTTAGAAATTTAGTGTTCATAGTTACACCAAGTCAAAAATTCTACAATTTTTATTGTTGGAAATTTTTAATAAAAATTTCCAATGCAAACTTCCAAGATCTTTTTATTTTTGTAGAAGTTTGAGTAATATTCTCACATTACACCAATCAAAAATTTCAATAATTTTTTTGTTGGAATTTTTTCAATGAAAAAAAAATTTCACTGCACTCTTTCAAGTTAATTTTGTTTTATTTTTCTATATTTTTTACTATTAATTTTACATTTTAAGAATTCAGTTTTCGCAGTTATACTAGTAAGAAATTTCTACTAGTTTTTTTGTTAGGGAATATTTTTCTTAAAAATTTCTAATGCACCATTCCAAACTCGCTTTTTTATTTTTCTAGTAGTTTTTAGTAATATTCTTACAATTTAGGAATTTAGTTTTTGTATTTACACCAATCAGAAATTTTTAAATTTTTTGTGTTGGGGAATTTATTTAATAAAAATTTCTCTACACTTATTAAAGCTCTTGTTTCATTTTTCTAGTAGTTTCGAGTAATATTCTTACATTTTAGGAATTTAGTTTTCATAATTACACAAGGCGAAATTTCTACAATTGTTTTTGTTATGAATTTTTTAATAATAAAAAAATCATTGCACTCTTCCAAGTTCATTTTTGTTATTTTTATCTTTGTTTTGAGAAATAATTTTATATTTTAGGAATTTAGTTTTCGTAGCTATACAAGTCGAAATTTCAACAAGTTTTTTCGTTCGGAATATTTTTATTAAAATATTTTCAGTGCACTCTTTCAAACTCGTTTTTTTAATTTTTCTAGTGCACTATTTCAAACTAATATTTCGCACTCTTTCAAACTAATTTTGGAATTTAGGTTTTGTAGTTACACAAGTCACAAATTTTTACAATTTTTTATGTTGGGGATTTATCGGATTATAAATTCCTATACACTTATTAAAGCTCTTGTTTCACTTTTTTTTAGTAGTTTTGAGTAATATTCTTACATTTTAGAAATTTAGTTTTCATAGTTACACCAGTCTGAAATTTCTACAATTTTTTTGTTGGGAATTTCTTTGATAAAAATATTCACTACACTCTTTCAAGCTCATTTTTTCTTTCTAGTTGTTTTGACTAATTTTTTTACACTTTCGAAATTTAGTTTTTGTAGTTACACTAGTAAGAAGTTTCGACGGTAGTCTTTCAAACTCGTTTTGTTTATTTTCCTAATAGTTTCGAGTAATATTCTTACATTTTAGGAATTTAGTGTTCAGTGTTACACTAGTACAAAATTTATACAATTTTTTTTGTTGGGAAATTTTTTTTAATAAAAATTTCCATTGCAGTCTTCCAAGCTCTTTTTAATTTTTGTACAAGTTTGGAGTAATATTCTTACATTACACCAATCAAAAATTTCAATAATTGTTTTGTTGGGAATTTTTCAATGAAAAAAAAAATTTCACTGCACTATTTCAAGTTAATTTTGTTTTATTTTTCTATTTTTTTTACTAGTAATTTTACATTTTAGGCATTCACTTTTCGCAGTTACACTAATAAGAAATTTCTACTAGTTTTTTTGTTAGGGAATATTTTTCTTAAAAATTTCTAATGCACCATTCCAAACTCGCTTTTTTAATTTTTCTAGTAGTTTTTAGTAATATTCTTACAATTTAGGAATTTAGTTTTTATATTTACACTAGTCAGAAATTTTTAAATTTTTTGTGTTGGGGAATTTATTTAATAAAAATTTCTCTACACTTATTAAAGCTCTTGTTTCATTTTTCTAGTAGTTTCTAGTAATATTCTTACATTTTAGGAATTTAGTTTTCATAATTTCACCAGTCAGAAATTTCTACAATTGTTTTTGTTGGGAATTTTTTAATAATAAAAAAAAAATCATTACACTCTTCCAAGTTCATTTTTGTTATTTTTATCCTTGTTTTGAGAAATTATTTTATATTTTAGGAATTTAATTTTCGTAGCTACACAAGTCAGAAATTTCAACAAGTTTTTTTGTTCGGAAATATTTTTATTAAAAAATTTTAGTGCACTCTTTCAAACTCGTTTTTTTTAATTTTTCTAGTGCACTATTTCAAACTAATATTTAGTACACTCTTTCAAACTAATTTTGGAATTAAGATTTTGTAGTTACACAGGTCAGAAATTTTTACAATTTTTTATGTTGGGGATCTATCGAATTATAAATTCCTATACACTTATTAAAGCTCTTGTTTCACTTTTTTTTAGTGGTTTTGAGTAATATTCTTACATTTTAGAAATTTAGTTTTCGTAGTTACACCAGTCTGATATTTCTACAATTTTTTTATTGGGAATTTCTTTGATAAAAATATTCACTACACTCTTTCAAGCCCATTTTTTCTTTCTAGTTGTTTTGACTAATTTTTTTACACTTTCGAAATTTAGTTTTTGTAGTTACACCAGTAAGAAGTTTCGACTGGTAGTCTTTCAAACTTGTTTTGTTTATTTTCCTAATAGTTTCGAGTAATATTCTTACATTTTAGGAATTTAGTGTTCATTGTTACACCAGTGAAAAATTTCTACAATTTTTTTTGTTGGGAATTTTTTTTAATAAAAATTTACAATGCAGTCTTCCAAGCTCTTTTTTATTTTTGTATAAGTTTGGAGTAATATTCCTACATTACACCAATCAGAAATTTCAATAATTGTTTAGTTGGGAATTTTTTCAATGAAAAAAAAAATTTCACTGCACTCTTTCAAGTTAATTTTGTTTTATTGTTCTATTTCTTTTACTAGTAATTTTACATTTTAGGCATTCACTTTTCGCAGTTACACTAATAAGAAATTTCTACTAGTTTTTTTGTTAGGGAATATTTTTCTTAAAAATTTCTAATGCACCATTCCAAACTCGCTTTTTTAATTTTTCTAGTAGTTTTTAGTAATATTCTTACAATTTAGGAATTTAATTTTTGTATTTACACCAATCAGAAATTTTTAAATTTTTTGTGTTGGGGAATTTATTGAATAAAAATTTCTCTACACTTATTAAAGCTCCTGTTTCATTTTTCTAGTAGTTTTGAGTAATGTTCTTACATTTTAGAAATTTAGTTTCCATAATTACACCAGATCGAAATTTCTACAATTGCTTTTGTTGGGAATTTTTTAATAATAAAAAAAATCATTGCACTCTTCCAAGTTCACTTTTGTTATTTTTATCCAGGTTTTGAGAAATATTTTTATATTTTAGGAATTTAGTTTTCGTAGCTACACAAGTCAGAAATTTCGACAAGTTTTTTTGTTCGGAAATAGTTTTATTAAAAATTTTCAGTGCACTCTTTCAAACTCGTTTTTTTAATTTTTCTAGTGCACTCTTTCAAACTAATATTCACTGCACTCTATCAAACTAATTTTAAAATTTAGGTTTTGTAGTTACACAGGTCAGAAATTTTTACAATTTTTTATGTTAGGGAATTTATCGAATTAAAAATTCCTATACACTTATTAAAGCTCTTGTTTCACTTTTTTTAGTAGTTTTGAGTAATATTCTTATATTTTAGAAATTTAGTTTTCGTAGTTACACCAGATCTGAAATTTCTACAATTTTTTTTTTGGTAATTTCTTTGATAAAAATATTCACTACACTCTTTCAAGCTCATTTTTTATTTCTAGTTGCTTTGACTAATTTTTTTACGCTTTCATAATTTAGTTTTTGTAGTTACACCAGTTAGAAGTTTCGACAGTAGTCTTTCAAGCTCATTTTTTTTTCTAATAGTTTCGAGTAATATTCTTACATTTTAGGAATTTAGTGTTCATTGTTACACCAAGTAAAAATTTCTACAATTTTTTTTGTTGGGGAATTTTTTTAATAAAAAATTCCAATGCAGTCTTCCAAGCTCTTTTTTATTTTTGTACAAGTTTGGAGTAATATTCTTACATTACACCAATCAGAAATTTCAATAATTGTTTTGTTGGGAATTTTTTCAATGAAAAAAAAAATCACTACACTCTTTCAAGTTAATTTTGTGTTATTTTTCTATTTTTTTTTACTTGTAATTTTACATTGTAGGAATTTAGTTTTCGCAGTTACACCAGTAAGAAATTTATACTAGTTATTTTGTTAGGGAATATTTTTCTCAAAAATTTCTAGTGCACCATTCCAAACTCGCTTTTTTAATTTTTCTAGTAGTTTTTAGTAATATTCTTATAATTTAGGAATTTAGTTTTTGTATTTACAACAGTCAGAAATTTTTAAATTTTTTTGTTTTGGGGAATTTATTTAATAAAAATTTCTCTACACTTATTAAAGCTCTTGTTTCATTTGTCTAGTAGCTTCGAGTAATATTCTTACATTTTAGGAATTTAGTTTTCATAATTACACCAATCAGAAATTTCTACAATTGTTTTTGTTGGGAATTTTTTAATAATAAAAAAATCATTGCACTCTTCCAAGTTCATTTTTGTTATTTTTATCCTGGTTTTGAGAAATAATTTTATATTTTAGGAGTTTAGTTTTCGTAGCTACACAAGTCAGAAATTTCTACAAGTTTTTTTGTTCTGAAATATTTTTATTAAAAATTTCCAAGTGCACTCTTTCAAACTCGTTTTTTTTTTAATTTTTGTAGTGCACTCTTTCAAACTAATATTCATTGCACTCTTTCAAACTAATTTTGGAATTCAGGTTTTGTAGTTACACAAGTCAGAAATTTTTACAATTTTTTATGTTGGGAAATTTATCGAATTAAAAATTCCTATACACTTATTAAAGCTCTTGTTTCACTTGTTTTAGTAGTTTTGAGTAGTATTCTTACATTTTAAAAATTTAGTTTTTGTAGTTACACACCAGTCCGAAATTCCTACAATTTTTTTTGTTGGGAATTTCTTTGATAAAAATATGCACTACACTCTTTCGTAATTTAGTTTTTGTAGTTACACTAATAAGAAGTTTCGACAGTAGTCTTTCAAGCTCGTTTTGTTTATTTTCCTAATAGTTTCGAGTAATATTCTTACATTTTAGGAATTTAGTGTTCATTGTTACACCAATAAAAAATTTCTACAATTTTTTTTGTTGGGGAATTTTTTTAATAAAAATTTCCAATGCAGCCTTCCAACCTCTTTTTTATTTTGTACAAGTTTGGAGTAATATTCTTACATTACACTAATCAGAAATTTCAATAATTGTTTTGTTGGGAATTTTTTCAATGAAAAAAAAATTCACTCGCACTCTTCCAAGTTAATTTTGTTTTATTTTTCTATTTTTTTTACTAGTAATTTTACATTTTAGGAATTTAGTTTTCGCAATTACACTAGTAAGAAATTTCTACTAGTTTTTTTGTTAGGGAATATTTTTCTTAAAAATTTCTTGTGCACCATTCCAAATCGCTTTTTTAATATTTCTAGTAGTTTTTAGTAATATTCTTTTAATTTAGGAATTTAGTTTTTGTATTTACACCAGTAGAAAAATTTTAAATTTTTTTGTGTTGGGGAATTTATTTAATAAAAATTTCTCTACACTTATTAAAGCTCTTGTTTCATTTTTCTAGTAGTTTCGAGTAATATTCTTACATTTTAGGAATTTAGTTTTCATAATTACACCAATTGAAATTTCTACAATTGTTTTTGTTGGGAATTTTTTAATAATAAAAAAAATCATTGCACTTTTCCAAGTTCATTTTTGTTATTTTTATCCTGGTTTTGAGAAATAATTTTATATTTTAGGAATTTAGTTTTCGTAGCTACACAAGTTAGAAATTTCGACAAGTTTTTTTGTTCTGAAATATTTTTATTAAAAATTTTTAGTGCACTATTTCAAAGTAATATTCAGTGCACTCTTTCAAACTAATTTTGGAATTTAGGTTTTGTAGTTACACAGGTTAGAAATTTTTACAATTTTTTATGTTGGAGAATTTATCAAATTAAAAATTCCTATACACTTATTAAAACTCTTGTTTCACTTTTTTTTAGTAGTTTTGAGAAATATTCTTATATTTTAAAAATTTAGTTTTCGTAATTACACCAGTCTGAAATTTCTACAATTTTTTTTGTTGGGAATTTCTTTGATAAAAATATTCACTACACTCTTTCAAGCTCATTTTTTCTTTCTAGTTGTTTTGGCTAATTGTTTTACACTTTCGGAATTTAGTTTTTGTAGTTACACCAGTAAGAAGTTTCGACGCTAGTCTTTCAAACTCGTTTTGTTTATTTTCCTAATAGTTTCGAGTAATATTCTTACATTTTAGGAATTTAGTGTTCATTGTTACACTAGTAAAAAATTTCTACAATTTTTTTTGTTGGGGAATTTTTTTTAATAAAAATTTCCAATGCAGTCTTCGACGCTCATTTTTATTTTTGTACATGTTTGTAGTGTAAGAATTAATGGTTGAGTTCAAGAGGGGTGGTGGTGAATTGAACTTTGAAACCTTTTTCAAAAAACACTTACTTTGTGGAAGAATGATTAATCTTTATCCAATCTTTTATAAGGCAGATTTGGTTTTTAACAAAGCAAGAATATAAAACAGAAATAAAAAGAGAGAAATACAGAAATACAACACAAGAGTTTTTATACTGGTTCACTCTTCCCAAGAGCTACATCTAGTTCTTGACAAATCTGTCAAGTTCCACTAATACCAAGTGAAAATACAAACCAGTAGATACAAACCAATCTACCCCAAGATCTACCTTACAACACCACAAGATAGACTCTTGAAAACTACCCAACAACCAAATCCAATTGCTATAACCAGTGCAGATTCAAACCCAATCTACACACTTAAAATTCGTACAAGTATTGGAAAGAATAAACCTGGACAGTAGCTTTTGTAATACAGAAGTCCAGAAGCAAATTTCCTAAGATAGAACTTTCTCTCTTGAAGATCTTTCAACAATCTTCATCAAAGCGCTTTATGATATGAATGTGTTTGAATGCTTAAAAAAACACACAAATATGAGAGCTCCAAGATTGCTTTTAATCATTTTCAAAATTGTGTATTTGAAAGAGAAATCAAAACTTTATTTATAGAGTAAAAGAGAAAAATTGACAGTTTCAATTGATTAAAATGATGTTTTAATCAATTGATTTCATTTAAAACTCTTTCAATCGGTTAATTTGAGTTTTTAATGGATTAAGACTGCTAGAAGAAAAAATGGTAGCTCTCTGTTTTAACAGATTAAAAATCATTTTAACAGATTAAAAATCTGAGGTACTTAAAATGAAAAATGGTAGCTCTCTGTTTTAACAGATTAAACCTCATTTTAACAGATTAAAAATCTGAGGTACTTAAAATACGAATTATGACTTAGAACAATTTAATCTATTGATTTATCAATTTAACAGATTAATACTGCGAAACCCTTAACATGGAAAAACCATCAAGAACATTTTAATCTGTTAATTTTACTGCTTAATCAATTAAAATATCTATATATATATATATATATATATATATATATACATTTCCTATTTTAAGTGATTTAACAGATTAAAACTACTTTTTTAACAGATTAAAACTACTTTTTAACAGATTAAAAAACTTAGTTTGTTCTTTCAAAGCTTAAAGGTTGGTTTTTCATGAAGTATGATTAATTCTATGAAATGCAACAGTTATAGATGCTTATCACAAGATATATTGTAATTATCAAGAGATTAAATTCCATACCTATAACCTATCTACCTACACACCCACAAAATGAACTTTATATGTCTTCATCAAATCCAACAAGTGCTTCAATCTCCCCCTATTTGGTGGAGACAAATATCCACCGCACCTGCATAAAAAAAAAAACAGCAATAGACATATGATTGTGATGTATGTGTAGTGACAGTGTTAGTGACAGTGTTATATCATCCTATCATTCTTCTCCCCCTATTTGACTTCATCAAAGAGATAAAAGTGTTCATATACAGGCCATAAGTACCATTTAGGTACCCAAAAATAAAACAAACATAAGTAAGATAAAGCTACTAAACAGAGATTTCATTCATCACCATCCCAGGGACCTTGATTGAATTGGAGGTCTCCAATTCTGTTGTAAATATATAAATATGTAAATATAATAAATATATAAATATGTAAATATATAAATATGTAAATATATAAATATGTAAATATATAAATATGTAAATATATAAATATGTAAATATATAAATATGTCAATATATAATATTTAAATATATATTAAAATATATAAATATATTTGTATTTATAGATTTTATAAATATATAAAGATATATATATATATATATATATATATATATATATATATATAAGATATAAATATATAAAGATATAAATATATAAAGATATAAATATATAAATATATAAAGATATAAAGATATAAATATATGTAAAGATACAACGATATAAATATATGTAAAGATATAAAATATAAAGATATAAATATATAAATATATAAAGATATAAATATATATCTTTAATATTTTGTACACGTAAATATAATTTATATATATTTTTAAATCTTTTTCTAATATTTATTTTTAAAAATATAATATTATTTTTAAAATTTAATATTTAAATTTTTTTTTCAAATATATAAATATAAAGATATAAATGTATAAGGATATAAATAAATATATAAATATATCAATATATAAATTTATCAAAATATAAATATATAAATATATTAATATATCAATATATCAATATATCAATATACATATATATATATATATATATATATATATATATATATATATATATATCAATATATCAATATTATCCCCTCATATATTATTATACATTATTAGCATAATTTTAATTTAATTAAAAATTAGAATACAAATATACTATACTATACTAATATACCATTATATTATTTTCATTGTATATAAATTACAAAATTAATAATTTGTATACTATACTAATATATAATTTGTATACTATACTAATAGTATAATATACTATATTATAATATTATTTGTATACAAAACTAATATCTTTATATATAAATATATAAATATGGAAAGATATAAATATATGTAAAAATATAAAGATATAAATATATAAAGATATAAATATATGTAAAAATATAAAGATATAAATATATCAATATATAAATATATCAATATTTAAATATATCAATGTATAAATATATCAATGTATAAATATATAAATTTAAATATATATTAAAATATATAAATATATTTTTATTTATAGATTTTATATTTATATATTTATACGGATATACATTTATTTGTATATAAATATAATTTATTTGTAAGTTATTGTTAAAAGATCTTAGTAGTTCAGTGGTTGGAGTTTCAGCCTCCAACTTTAAGGTACCGAGTTTGAATCTTGACAATGATAATAAATCTATTAGTAATAAGTTAAACTTCTAAAAAATATAATTAAGATGTAGGGGAAATAAATAATAAATGTAAATAAAAATGTAAATAAATAAAAATAATTAACTTTGTGATTGATTTAGCAACCGATTTAAATCGGTCGCTATTTTTTTAACTTTGTCATTGATTTAGCAACTGATATAAATCGGTCGCTATTTTTTTTAACTTTGTTATTGATTTAGCGACCGATTTAAATCAGTCGCTATTTTTTTAACTTTGTCATTGATTTAGCGATCGATATAAATCGGTCGCTATTTTTTTAACTTTGTCATCGATTTAGCGAACAATTTGATATATTAATTTCGGTCGCTATTTTGCGACCGAAATAAAATCGGTCGCTATTTTGCGACCGAAATGAAAATCGGTTGCTAACACATTAGCGACTTGGCTTTTTGCGACGATGCCTTTCGGTCGCTAACTGATTAGCGACCGATTTTTTGACATTAGCGACTGATTTTTTCGGTCGCTAAAATGATTTTTTCGATCGCTAAAATGATTTTTTCTTGTAGTGATTCAACGCTATATCATTTTTACATAGTTTGTTGGAGGACAGTGCAACTAAACACGACATAAAATTACCAGGGTGTTCAAGTGTAAGTGTAGATAAAGAGAAAGACTATATGACTAAAATTCTTCATTCTAGTGTTGTTGGCAGCTGTGATGGTTTGTGCAAGCAAGATTTGGTTGTTATAGCTAGGGTAATGACTTTATAAATCCTTTGTAATCAGTTTATAAATATTCCTTGAAATGATTACTACTAGGTACTGAAATGGTTATGTGATAATAATTGAAAGAAAATACGTAATATTTGTCTTGTTTATATGGTTTTAATAACATCATAGTGGTTTGCTGGTTATGCAACTCCAAACTATGGTGGGTATCTTGTGAAGAAGAGATGAATGACATGCTCTATATTATATGGAAAGCAACACCAGTAAGGCATGGTGAATGTCTTTAGACAGAGGAGTTAAAGAATGTATACAATTGCAAAGTCATAATTATTTGTTATCAAAATTAATTTATCATAATTACTAATTAATACTTAACTATAAATAAAAGAAAGTTCGGAAAACAATTTAAATTAAAAAATAGTCATACAAAATTAATATAGATCATGATTATAATGAAAGAAAAACTTTTACTGAAAAAAAAAAATTCATGTTAAGGACACAAATGATTTTAAAACCAAAATTTCTTTTTATTTTTATTTTCCCTTGTTTCATTTGAAAAGGAGGTATATAAATTTTTGTAGAGATGAATTATTTGAAGAAAACAATTAGTGGTTAATAGTTTAGCTAAGTTTTTGGAAGTTGATGAAGATGCATCATGTCGTGGGCACTTAGTGCCTCTCGGTTCCACCATCGACAGCCAATGCCAAAATCATTCATTTTTATATAAACTTGATAATGACATTGTGTGCGCAACCATTCATACACCCTCATCAACCAAACAACAATCAGAATTGTTATAAAAATATCCTTTTTAATAAAAACATATTAAATAAAACAACAATCAGAATTATTATAAAAATAAGATTTTTAATAAAAATATTAAATAATATAGTAGTTAATATTTCATATACGAATTAGAGGGTCTGATCTCGTGTTTATCGTGATAAGATCGTTAGGTCTATTGTATAAGGTATATCCTTTATAAAATTTTAATTCGTCATGATTTTATTCTTGAGATGTATCTCGGTGGATTGAGAAAGATGATGTATATAAAATACTTTTAACATCGACCACTGAACGATGTGAAAATTATGAATATACTAGAATATAAGATCCCAAGTCAATAATTAAAGAATATGGATGAAATGAGATTTTGCTCTTAATTCAACCACTACTAGAAAAATGGTTAATAGTGACCGAAATTAGTGACCGAAAAATTCAGTCACTATTAGTAACTGAATTAGTGACTGATTCCCCTTTTATATTTAGTGACTAAAATTTCTGTCACAGAAATCGGTCACTGATTTGGTCACCAAATTAGTCACTGATTCGGTCACTACTAGAAAAATGGTTAATAGTGATCGAAATTAGTGACAAAAAAATTCAGTTACTAATAGTAACTGAATCAGTGACTGATTTCTCTTTTTATATTTAGTGACTGATTTAGTGACTAAAATTTTAGTCACTAAACAAATAATCTAAAAATTAGTGATCATTTTTTATTTATATAAATATTTTTTAAAAATATTTTAATAATATATTAAATATAAATCTACTTAATAATTTAAAATAATTGATAAAATTTTTAATAACATTATAAAAATTTTAAAAAATAGTTTATTAACTTATTAAATAATTTAGTAATATAATTATTTTATTTTATTTTTTAATTTAGTATGTGAATAAAAAAATTAAAATTAATTATTAAATTAGTTACCGAATCGGTCACTGATTCGATCACTAAATCGATCATTAAAGTAATTATTAATTTAGTCTCTTATATATATATACATATATATATATATATATATATATATATATATATATATATATATATATATATATATATATATATTACTTTTATGTTAATAAAAATGTATTTCAATGTATTTATAAAAAAATTAAAATTATTTTAATTATTGAATTGATATTTTAAATTTATATTAATATCTTAAATAATTTAATAATTGGATAAATATTTTAAGTTTATATTAATATTTTTATAAAAGTGTAAAGATTAAGTGAACTTATTTTAAAATTTAATTAAATATAATACTATAATATACTATTAACCATAAATCTGTGAAGATTTAGTTAGAAATTAATTTTAAGTTTTATCGTTTTTATTTAAAAAAATTGTTAAAAAAATCAAAATAATTAATTAAAATAAAGAATTTTAATTTAATAAATGTGTTAATATTATTAGTTATTGGAGAATTAAATTTATAATAATAATTATATAAAATTATAGAATTAATAAAATTTAAATTATTGGTATTTTTGTAATCATGAAGCTAAAATTTGATAATATTAATAAATTAAAAAAAATTATATATATATATATATATCACTTTAATTATTTTAATTAAAAATAATTTCATAAAAAATTAATATTTGAAAATAAAAATGCATAAGTATATATTATTTTCTTTTATTTAATTATATTTTTTACTTTTTACTTTTTGGGTTTTAGTCCATAACAACAACTTAGTTGCCCTAATTTTAGTTTAACCTAGAAATCTCATCGTCTTATCACAAAAATATATAATTTCTCTTATTAACAAAGTTTTTTTTATCGGATTAAGAAAATTATCACTAATAAGATTCAAAACCAGAACCTTAGAGTTAGATACTAATACTCCAACCACTAAACTGTTAGAATTTTCTAATAAAAATTTACAAATAAATTATATTTATATACAAATAAATTATATTTATATACAAATAAATGTATATCCATGTAAATATATAAATACAAATATATTTATATATTCCGATATATTTATATGTTCAAAGTCGAGGTCACGCTAGAGGGTGAAAGTGTGTGTCGAGTGAGTTTTCAAAATTTGATGTCAAATTTGTGAGCGAGTCTTTTATATGAATTTGTAATTTAATGATAGAATATAATCTTTATAATTTATTTATATAATGATATAAATTAATTGTTTTCTTTATTTATTTTTATTTTATTTTAATTTATTCTTTTTATCTTTTTTTCTTCTATTATTTAATTAAAATTCTTATATTAAAACAATTTTTTCATTATTAAAAATAATTAAATATTTATTTTCAAATTATTTTTTAAAATTATTTAATTTAACAAATTATTATAAATTAATCTATGTCTGGAAAAAATAATTATTAAAAGATGATTTTGATTAATTTATAATAATATATGTTAGGAAAAAATTGTTCTATTAATAATCATAATTAGATTAATTTATAATAATTTGTTAAATTAAATAATTTTAAAAATAAATATATAATTATTTTTAATATTGAAAAAATTATTTTAATATAAGAATTTTAATTAAATAATAGAAGAAAAAAGATAAAAAGAATAAATTAAAATAAAATAAATAAAGAAAAAATTATTTTATATCATTGTATAAATAAATTATAAAGATTATATTCTGTCATTAAATTATAAACTCATATAAAGAGATCCGCTCACAAATTTGACATCAAATTGTGAAAATTCACTCGACACACACTTTCACCCTCGAGCTCGCCCTCACATCCAACATATAATTATATAAATATATTTGTATTTGTATTTATATATTTTATATTTATATATTTACATGGATATATATTTTTATTTGTATATAAATATAATTTATTTATAAATTATAATCATAAAAATCCTAGTAGCTTAGTGATTGGAGTATTAGTCTCTAACTCTAAGGTATTCGGTTCAAATCTTGTCAGTGACAATTATTTCAATCTAATAATAATTCAAATTTCTAAAAAATATAATAGATAATTAGATAAAATAGAAAGGGGTTATAAAAAAATATTTTTAATTTTTTAATGTTTTTGTTAGTGACCGATATAGTGACTGATTCTGAAATCAACGACCAAATAAATAGTGACCGATTTGGGTTGGTTACTATTTTGATCACTATTTGATGTTTTTGTTGTAGTGTATTATTGACAACAAATAATTTAATCCAACAAAAGCAAGAAGGTGTGAGGTTGGTAGGAGCACGCTCCTCTTGAACGAAAGAGGTAGTGTACAATAAAAGATAAAACAGGGTGAAATCAATTTTGAGCATAATTGAAGAAATATGGCTATCCTATTTCAGATATAGATGCCTACATGCAAATATATTGGTAGTAGCAACAATATTTTGGATAATGCTTTGAATTCATTTATGTCTTGGCAATAAGCAACAGAGAAATTGAGTGAAGATTGGGGAGTAATTATAGCTTGTTGATCTCTTTAACCTTGTTATTATTATCTAATTATTTTCCTTTTTGTTTGATTCTGTCACTGCACAAATGCTGTCAAAGGAAGAAGATAATTAATAAATCATGCATCATGTTGCTTGAATATTAAGCTGCGTGCCCTCTATGCCCTTCTATATATGTGGCATCTTTATCTCCTGTTACAACAAGTTCTTTTTATTCCATAAAAAAAAAAAATATCTTATTGAATTCACCAACATCATGTAAACACAAAATTCAGCACATCTTCATTCTTCAAAATGGACATGAGGAGAGAGAGTTAAACTGTTATTAACAACTAATCTTTTAACACATCCTTGCTAACACCCTCTTTATCAGTAATTAAAAGTTATCCAAATTACTATCATAATTACTTGTATTCTTTAATTAAATGATTCAGAAATTAGATTATGATAATGTCACTGTCACAAAAACTATATTGAAGAAGAATAATTAAAGTATATTTTTAATGTTAGAAGATGGGCCACTAATCATCATTGTTTAAAATTATTAGAGATTGTCTTGAGGGTATGGGTTCCTAATAAAACAAGCTTTCTAAAAATATTAGTAAATATCAGTTTCAGCATCTTGTGTTTCATACCTTGCTGTTTGTTCAGCTTCCACTCCTCATGCATATCTTCTGCTATACGAATATATATTTATACCCAAGTTTCTTGTATCCTCCGAGAGGTGGGAGAAGATTACTAAGTGCCAGTAGCATAGACATAGAAATCATCACCATGGGAAGGAAAATAAGCCAAGCATCTCCGAAAATATCTAAGGATGAACCTCAGAAACATCAATTCAATAGTTTGATTAAGGTTTTGCGGCCTAAGGTCTACATCACTGACAACTCAAGCTTCAAGAAGTTAGTTCAAGAGCTAACTGGCAATGGAAGCCCCACCACTTTGTCTCCACCTCCTTTGGAACCAAACTTGGTTCATAATTGCCCCCTTATTAGAACTGAGTCTCATAATGGCTCTCAAACTAGTCCTGATGATCTATCAGTTTTTTCTCCTGAAGCAAACTCACCGGAGTTGTGCTATGATGCATTGATGAATGAAGAGTTTAACCAAGTTTGCAATCAGTTATGCTTAGATGACCTAGCCTTCCAAGAATCTGTGGCTAACCAGTCCATAGACCATTTGTTGGCATATCAGAGTTTCGAGTCACTACTGTTTGATGTTGAGCAAAATCCCTTGTACAACTGTTATGAACAAATGGAGCAGCCAGATGTGAGCATATATGATTATGAGTTGTCAGGACTACTCTAGAAACATGTCTATCTTTCATGGAAGATCATGCACAATGTTGTTTGTAGAGTTACTTTTGTAGTTCTCGTCTTGTTATTATATGGATGTATTATAAGTATTCTTTTTTGTATATATAGCCATCTTCAACTGTTTCTTGATGCATAGATTTTGCTTTGAGTTTGTTTTCATGGTATTTTCAATGAGGGTGAACATTTATGTCTTGTACTGGTTTGAATGGTTATAGTTTATTCATCATGCATATGAAGCATGTCACCATCTTGGGTTAACCTAATAAGCAATATTGTGCTCCAATTTTCTTCAAACAAAGGCCATTATTACTAATGATGTTGATGAATCTCACTCACTTGATTACCAATGATACATATATTCAGTAGATGAAATCTAGTAACCTTATAGAAAATAATATTATCACTTCTCATAATTCATTTGCTTTCTTCATCTATTCCATCTCAGAACAGATTAAACAGAAATAGTAATATTTTATGATTATATTGAATATTATACATTTCTTATGCGTTAGAATTTAAGTAAGCAAGAATTTGAATAATATATAAATGAAAAAATACGTCACAAAAACTTAAAAAGAGTTATTTATATATAACTCAAAAGTAAAAATTTATACTAATTATATGAAAACATTTATATAACTTAGTTTATATATAAACTAATTTCTATAGAGAAATTTATTTTATTTTTCTTTTTTTTTAATTATTTTGAGGAGTTTTTTCAAAACACTATATATTAATTAATGAATAATATATATTGATGTGTGTAGCTTTGTGATGAGGGGAGGACAAAACACATACTTATAATATATTGAAAAATGTTGATTTAAACTCAGTAGCAAACAAATTTGTGAACCATTGATGGCGTGCCTACAAAGTCCTTCTACCTCATGCACTTGTTTTTTTTTTTTTTCTTATCACCTGCATAGAAAACGTATATAGAAGCTCATGCCATAATATTTTATACAATTTCTACAAAGTAGCTTCATTCATAAATTAAGTTGTATACATATTTTATGCCATACAAATCTCCGGTTTTGTGTATCTTTTCAGTGTGCACGATGATGAAAGCATGTAGAATAAAGTGGTTGGTGGGGAATTTATCTTGTACGTTATCCTTATTTGTGGAGGTTAGGGTTGCAAAACAAAAAATTTCGGAATAATTTAAATCATTGTTATTAATTAATGAAGTAAATTAAGATTATCATATATCTTTTTTATTCACTCGATAAAAGTTGTATGATTAAGTGTTACTTAACTATTACGAAAAATTTGAAAAGAAAAAAAGTTTGCATGACATATATTCAAACAATAGAATTCATATAGATGAGATAACTACCAGTGAAAAAATTTCCAAGAGAGACTGTGAACTTTTGTCTAAGAATAGTTCAATTTTGAGGGTTTATTTTTTAAATAAAATTTTGGATACTTATTAACAATTTAAAAAAAAAACTTATATTTAAAAGGTATTTGTGTTAGACACTACAGTTTTAAAATAAAAAAATTATAATTGTATAACATGTAAATTTTTGTAAATATAATGTATTAAATTATATTATTAGATAATTTAAATATATTTATAATAAAACAAGTATTTATTAAAAAATTTATTGTTAAATTATTACTAAAAATAAATAAATATTTATTAAAAATTATTATTATTATTATTTTTGTTTAATTTATAGAAATAAAATAAGAAAAAATATTAATTATTATTTTCCTTTTTAAAATAAATAATTATTAATATATATATATATATATATATATAATTATTAAAAAAAATATAAGGTTAACTTATCTCACTAAGAGATAAGTTTTATCCTAAAGCCATGAAGTCATTTAATAGGCTAATCAAATAAATTAAAAAGAAAAAAATGGTTAAAAAAAAATAAAAATACTTTCTAGAAAATATATACAAATAAATATATATTTACATGGATATATATTTATTTATATATAAATATAATTTATTTGTAAGTTATTATCAAAAAATTTTAGTAGTTTAGTGGTTGGAGTATCAATTTTTAACTCTAAAGTATTGGGTTCGAATCTTACCGATGACAATTTTCAAATTTAAGTGAGTTTTTGGCTGAAAAAAAAAAGACTTTCAACGTCGGTTGTTCCCTGAACCGACGTGGAAAGTGTCAATAAGTAAAAAAAAATAAAAAAAAAGACTTTCAACGTCGGTTCATATGGGAACCGACGTAGAAAGTACTTTCTACATCGGTTGACTAAGAACCGACGTAGAATGTGTTTAATATTCAATTTCAACGTCGGTTCATCTGGGAACCAACGTGGAAAGTACTTTCTACGTCGTCTCAGCTATAACCGACGTTAAATGACGACGTAGAAAGTATATTTTGTAGTAGTGGGTCCATGTGGGAGATAGATCAAAGGAAGAATAGAGGAAGGAAAGAGACGATAGACAGAAAGGAAGTAGGAGAGAAAGAGACTCGAACGGGAGAGGAAAACAAAGAGAGATAAAGAAAAACAATTTTAGGTATAAATTTGAGTGTATTATATGTAATTATTGAGGTAGAGGATAAGACATTTATCATTTTATCTATTTTAATTTTAATTATGATTATGGAGTGAGGTATTTTTAACCTCATTCTACTTATTCTGTAATATTTATTTAATTTCAGTTACGCACTAATCCTATTTGTTTAATTTCAGTTATGCACGGGTCCTCATTTATATTTATTTATCTCTAGTTATGCATTAATTCTATTATGTTTATTTATTTTATCTCCAAGTACGCATTGATTCTCATTTATTTATTTATTTTTCTCGATTTACGCACTAGTCATATTTATATTTATTTAGGAAGATTTGATGACATTGTAGATGAAGGTTGAACCTTGGAGATTAAAATGAATAAATATTACTTAAAGAGTGGTTAAGATTGGACTCATTTATTCTCACTAATTAGTACACATTTAATTCAAATCTTCATATAATGATGAAGTTGAAAACTAGATTTTATATATCATTTTGTTATTATATTATCACTACAAGAAAAAATCATTTTAGCGACCGAAAAATTCGGTCACTAATGTTAAAAAATTGTGAAAGTGATCCTAGCAAAGATCTCATTGATTTGATGAAGTCAAAGATAAAGTCAAGGGTCAACTCTACAGCAGTCAAACAAGTCACTCAGAAGAATGGAGCTGAAGACTTAGTGTGTCTAAACGGAAAGCTTAGGTAAAACCACTTTACCTTTTCCATCGCATAAAGCTTCTTCATTCATCTTGCAAAATGCCTCAAAAACAGTTTTTAACAAATCAAAAACAAAAGCATTTTGGCAAAGAATTTTCTTAAACAAGTTATTAACCGATACAGAGTTTGAAAGAATCAATTTAAAACACTTAGAATGTTTTAAAAAGTGTTTTTACAATATTTTAATCGATACAAACTTCTTTTAATCGATTAAAACTCTTTATGACCGATTAGAATTCGAATATAATAGGTCAGAATGCAATATAATCGATCAGATCTTAAATATGAGCGATCGAATTATTTTAATCGATTAAAACACGTTTCAATCGATTAAAATCACTTTGGATGTCAGGATGATCGATCAGAATGAGATTATGACCGATCGAAGTTGGTTATGATCGATCAAATTGAATTATGACCGATCAGACTTATTTCAATCGATTAAAACGTATTTCAATCGATTAAAATAACTTAGAAAATCTTTTCAATCGATTAAAACGAACTTTCAATCGATTAAAATGACTTGAAAATATATGTGCAGATTTTCAATCGATTAAAACGACTTTATATCAGCTAAAATAACTTGGAAAGTTTTATAAGAAGGTTTTTAAACAAATCAATCGATTAATACGCGATTCAATCGATTGTTTTATACTTAGAAAATGTTTGTAAAACGTTTTAACTGATAAAAACGTGGTCGTATCAACTAAAACATTTTCTGTTAAAGATCAAGAATGCATTAATGGGTTGAAAGGACTTGTAACAAATTGTAACGACTATTTCAACAGATTCAAACAAACTTTCAACTGATTAATTAATGCAGCAGATTTGAAAATTCTCTTTAAAAACAGTTTTGCTTGAAACTTTTAAAAAGAGATTGAATATCAGTTTTTACACAATTCAAGCAATCAATACAAACAACTATTAGCATTTTTCAAGAAAGATACACAACTGTTTTTGTGAACTTCTTTTGAAATCTTTCTTGAGGCACTTTGCATCCTTGAAGAAGAAACTTACTGTGGATTGGTGTAATCCGGTTTGAGCTTTCTAAGTCTCTTCTTTGTAAATTCTTTTTCATTACTTTGTATTGTGTTGTACCTGGAATTTGGGTACAAGTTTTTTCTCAAGTTGGTAGGTGGTTGTAGAAGTTTCCAAGAACTGGAATTTGGTTCTTGGTGGTTGAGTACGAGAACTGGAATTTGGTTCTTGTGCTTGTTTGGTGCCTGGAATTTGGGCACTTGGTTTCTCTGCAACTGGAATTTGGTTGTAGAGGTTATCAAGAGCTGGAATTTGGTTCTTGGTGGGAGAGGTTAAGTGCGAGAACTGGAATTTGGTTCTTGTACTTGTTTGGTGCCTGGAATTTGGGCACTTGGTTTCTCTCGTAGCTGGAATTTGGTTGCGAGAGGTTTCCAAGAGCTGGAATTTGGTTCTTGGTGGAGAGTTAGAATAGGTGTAAGAGTGTGAGTCTGTAAAACATCTATTCTAGTGGAACCCAGCTGGAATTTGGCTGGAGACTGGACGTAGCCCTGGTATTGGGTGAACCAGTATAAAATTACCGGTGAAATCTTTCCTAACCTTTCTCTCTTTAAATTCAGTTGCTGCGCTTGTATTGTTTAATTGCTTTGTGATTCGTGAATTGATTAGTAAACTTAATTTTCGAATTAGATAATCTGTTTATTGCGAAAAACTTTCAAAAATCAATTCACCCCCCCTCTTGATTTAAAACTACTATTCTAACAATTTGGTCGCTAATCTGTTAGCGACCGAAATGCGTCATCGCAAAAGGCCAAGTCGCTAATGTGTTAGTGACCGATTTTCATTTCGCTCGCAAAATAGCGACCGATTTTAATTTCGGTCGCAAAATAACGACCGATTTTAATTTGGTCGCAAAATAGCGACCGAAATTAATATATTAAATTGGTCGCTAAATCAGTGGCAAAGTTAAAAAAATAGCGACCAATTTAAATTGGTCGCTAAATCGGTGTTAAAGTTAAAAAAATAGCGATCGATTTAAATTGGTCGCTAAATCAATGACAAAGATAAAAATATAGTGATCCCCTACCTACTTTTATATTAATGTCATTGTCAGGATTCAAACCAAGTACCATATTATTGAAGGTTGAAACTCCAACCACTAAGTTACTAGGATTTTACAATAATAACATACAAATAAATTATATTTATATACAAATAAATGTATATCTATATAAATATATAAATATATAAATATAAAATCTATAAATATAAATATATTTATATATTCTAATATATATTTAAATATTTAAATATATATTAAAATATATAAATATATTTATAGATTTTATATTTTTAAATATTTATATATATATATATATATTTATATATTTATATATTTATATATTTAAATATTTATATATTTATATATATATATATATTTATATATATATATATATTTATATATAAATATATATATATATATAAATATATATATATATATATATATATATATATATATATAATATATATATATATATATATATATATATATATATATATATATATAAATATATATATAAATATATATATATATATATATATATATATATATATATATATATATATATATATATATATATTATTTATTTATTTATATATTTATATATTTATATATTTATATATTTATATATTTATATATTTATATATTTATATATTTATATATTTATATATTCATATTTGTAAGCTTCTCTTTTAATTCCAGAGTTCTTTATTCAATTTTCTTAATTTAAATGTTTTGTTTATTTTTAGTATTCTTATCGATCCTTGAAAGTTGAAAGTTGGTATCAGAGCCAGAGTGCTCTGAGGTATTAATCATATTTGATTTTCTTGTGGGGAAAATAGAGTATATAAACCTGAATAACTAAAATGAATTTGTACAAATAGATGGGGCAATTCTTGGTTTAGGATTTATAGTGAGACCACTAAGACCCCCGGGTATGAGTCCTAGTTTTAGTTCAAACCCAACAATAGAATTAACAAAGCAAATTAAGAAACTTAAAAAAAGGTTAGCAAAACGAATAGCTCAGAGAGAAAGATTAATAAGAGAAAACTCAACTAATTATGCTTGGGGTATAACGTGGTATAAAAGTAATATTAAATATTTAGAGGGAAAATTGAAGAAACTAAGTCACTTTGTTGCTTAGTTTAAGCTATTAGGTGTTTAGATTTGTATCTTAACCTTAATCCCTGAGTTTAAAGGGTCATTGGACCTCTTAACTCTTCAAAAGAATCCGTGTAGCACTGAGAGGTGCTTATACGTTGGTCAGCCCTTAGGTCTGGTGGTCCCAGCAGTAAAACCCAGGAGAGGTAGTGAGACCGTTGGTCAGCCAGATAGGCCGTTAAGGCAAAGATGTGGTCTCGTAGCATGGAGACTCGAGAAATAGTAAGAATGCCCAATATCCTTAGAACTCTAAGTGATTTAAGATTAAGAAACAAAGATAAACAAATAATAGTTAAAACACCGCAACAAGAGGCTTCGTCTTCTTCTGTAGACAATAAAGATAAAGAACTACAAATCACTAAGATAGAAAAACTCATTACATAACTGGTTAATACCCATAGTAAAAAAATGTGAAGTTTATAAATAACATAAATTTTGGTAAACAAATCTAGATGAAATACATATAGTAGAATATAGTTACCCAAGAACAAAAAATAATAAGATCATAAATATTTTAGAACAATCAATTTTAGATTAACATATAAAAGATGGATATAATTTTATTCATTTAGGATTAATACAAGTCGCAGCAAAACCAAATTACAGAATAGGAATAAATAGTCCAATATTAATGTTATTAAGAGACATAAAACTTAAAAAATTTAATGATTCCATAATCGCTATTTTAGAAAGTAACTTACATGATGACCCTGCCTTTTTTAATTGTTATCCAAATTTCTCGATGAATATTAAAAATGATAAGACTAGTAATGTTATAAAATTATATGTACAAATCCCTGAGGAAATCGTAGATGAAGAATCTGGTCCAATACAAATAATTTATAGAGTTTATTATAAAGTAACCAGAATAGATTACAATTATAAAGCTTTGAGATCCTCACCAAAAGATGAAACTATATTAGTAGAAGCTAATCTTAGAAAATCATCAGTATAACTACCAAAGAGATTAAGTCACGAGGAGGTAATAAGTAAAATTCCGGAGGAATGGAAATTAGAAGATATTATAGAAGAAGCAAAAATTTATAATACACAAATTAGAGAAATAATTCAAGATGGTACTGATATTAGACTAAGAATGAATAGATCATTATCTTTTAAAAATAGAGAACCTCAAATGATATATAAAGGACAAACTTCAAGACATTCCATTGACGGATCAACAATAAATTTAGATTTAAGAGGATTAAACAATATTACACCTAGAGTTACAAAACCCATATATGAAGAGTCAAAAGGAACAAAATCTCCTCAATATTCTCCAACTGCTTTACAAACATTAAATACTATAAATAGAGAAGTGTCCTTTTGTATAGATAAAAATTGGATTAGACAAGATTTTGAAGCAGAATATAATAAAGAAAATAGGGAGTGGTATTTTAAAACATTCACAAAAGAACAAATAGAAAAATTTAGAGAAATTTTTTATAATTATTTAGAACAACATGAAATAAATTTATATTTTTTCGATTGGTTTTTTAATTATAGTCAAGAAAAATATATATATCCTTTAGAAAGAATATCAAGGAAAACCATTAATAATGAATTAATAATAGCTGAGTATCCTCCACAACAAGGAATAATAATAAAACTTACAAAAGATCTAGAAATAGAAGCGAGTCCTTATAAAGATGTTAAGAGTGAAGAAAAATCGGTACAAATAAAAGATATTAAAAAATTACATTCTCAACTTAATTATTCTAATACATTATTAGAAGTTATGACAAAACAATTAACTAGAATAGAAAATAAGCCTTTAAAAGATATACCTAGTAGTTCTAAAGAACCTATAAAACCAATATATAAATTGTTCAACGTACCACAAAAAGAATTAGATTCATTAAGATTAAAAAGTAGTACAGATATACAAATAGAAGAATTAAAAAAGAAAATAGAACAAATAGGAAACACTTCTATAAATACAATAGAAATAAATAAAATGAGAACATATCCAAAACTTAGAAATTATTATTCTAGACCCACATTCGCTGATGTCCAATTCGAAGAAAGATGAAAATTAGTATAAAATTCCTTTTTAGGGAATGATATAACTGAATGGAATTTAGATGGATTAAGTGAACAAGCAATATTAGATTTAACTTGTCAAATGACCATGGCGGCTACAACCCTTAAATCCAAAGGATGTAGTGATAAATCTGCTGCTATAGCAATAATACAAGGATTCACTGGTCAATTGAAAGGCTGGTGGGATAATTTCTGTACAGAACAAGATAAATTATCAATTTTTAATAGTATAAAAACATATACAAATCAAGAAGATGCAATAGCTACTCTAATATACTCGATTATACAAAACTTTGTAGGAGACCCAAATATATTTAAAGAAAGATCAGCAAGTCAATTAGCAAATTTATATTGTCCAACAATGTCCGATTATTGATGGTATAAAGATAATTTCCTATAAAAAATAACCTTAAGAGAAGATGGATTTGCAGGATTTTGGAAAGAAAGATTTTTAGCAGGATTACCCAAATTATTCTCAGAAAAGGTAAAAATAAACTTAGAAAACCATTATGGAAAACCTATAGCGTATGATACGTTAACTTATGGACAAATACATAATATAATTGTAGAAACAGGTATACAAGTTTGCACTGATTTTAAGTTACAAAATAAGCTTAGAAAAGAAAGTATGGTTAATAAAAGAGAAATAGGAAATTTCTGCCATACCATAATGGAACCAATTAGAGCTCCTAGTGCTAGAAAAAAGAAAGTAATTGAAAGACGAGGAAAAAACATATAGGAAAACTTATAGAAAACCTTATAAGAAATTCCAAGAAAAGATTGAAAATAAAAATAAAGAAGGTAAACCTAAAGTGACAAGAAAACCCAAATATAATAGGAAAAAGAATGTATGTTGGAAATGCGGTAAACCAGGACATTATGCTAATAATTGTAAATTTATACAAAAGATAAATCAAATAGAAGATGAAAAATTAAAAGAAAGTCTATTAAATATTTTAATTAACTCGAAGAAGAAGAATGAAATAGTTCTATAGAAAATGAAGATAGTGAATAAGAATTAGAACAAATCGAACAAGAATCCTCTAACGAGGAAGAAGAACAAGAATCGAGAAAATAATTATTGTTTAGGACCAAAACTATGTAATTGCTTAGATTGTAAAAATATAAGCATGTTAACAAAAGACCAAACATCTACTCTAATTTCTATAATAGAAAAATTAGAAAATTCTCCTTTAAAAACCGATTTTTTACAACAATTAAGTAATTTAATAACACGAAGTGTATAGAAGTATAGAAAACTATAAATCCAATAAGTATGAAAGAAATTTATAATAGATTTAAAAGCCCGAGTCAACAAATAACTATAAAAGATCTACAAGAAGAAATTAAAACTTTAAAACAAGAAATACAAATATTAAAAGAAAATGATGTATCTCTAGAATATAGATTATTAGAATTAGAAGGAAAAGAAATCATAAGGAATCAAGAAAAAAATATAGAAGGACCTAGTAAAATTAAGGATTTAAATGATGAAAGCTATATTAGTTTATTAAATCTAATGACTACCCATAAATGGCATGTAGAAATTACTTTAATTATAAAAGAAGAAAAGTTTAAGACAATAATAGCTTTAGTTGACTTTGGAGCATATGTAAATTGTATACAAGAAGGATTAATTCCTACCAAATATTATGAAAAAACTTTAGAAAAAGTAATCAGTGTTAATAGATCAAAAATTCATATACAATACAAATTATCCAATGTAAAAATATGTAAAAGTAAAGTCTGTTATAATACTTCCTTTTTACTAATAAAAATATGAATACTCCAGTAATATTAGGAACCCCATTTTTAACCTTATTGTATCCCTTTCAAGTAACCGAATTAGGTTTAAAAACTAGTGTTTTAGGAAAAGAAATTTGTTTTGAATTTATAAAACCACCAAAGACTAGAGAATTAAATTTATTAAAAGAATCATCATAAGTCAAGTAGAGATGAAGAAAAAACAAATAAATATGCTAAACAAAGAAATAAAATTTAAAAGAATAGAAGAACAACTTAATAGTCAGAATATTAAAAAGTTATAAAATCATATGAGGAAAAAATAGAAAAAGAAATATGTGAATTAAATCCTACTGCCTTTCGGCATAGAAAGAAATACACAATAGAATTACCCTATATAAATAATTTTGATGAAAAACAAATACCTACAAAAGCCAGACCTATACAAATGAATAATCAATATCTAGAATATTGTAAAAAAGAAGTACAGGAATATTTAGATAAAGGATTAATTAGACCCTCAAAATCACCCTGGAGTTGTACAGGGTTCTATGTTATGAAAGCTTCTGAATTAGAAAGAGGAGCTCCTAGATTAGTAATTAATTATAAACCATTAAATAAAGTATTAAAATGGATACGATATCCTTTACCTAATAAAAATGATTTAATAAAAATAGTACATGATGCAATAGTATTCTCTAAATTTGATTTAAAATCTGGATATTATTAAATCTCGGTAAAAGAAGAAGATAAATATAAGACTCGCCTTTGTAGTACCCTTTGGACATTACCCTTTACCTAATAAAAATGATTTAATAAAAATAGTACATGATGCAATAATATTCTCTAAATTTGATTTAAAATCTGGATATTATCAAATCTCGATAAAAGAAGAAGATAAATATAAGACTGCCTTTGTAGTACCCTTTGGACATTACGAATGGAATGTAATGCCCCAAGGATTAAAAAACGCTCCAATTGAATTTCAAAATATAATGAATGACATTTTTATTCCATATATAAAATTTTTAATAGTATATTTAGATAATGTATTAATCTTTTCAAAAAATATTACAGAACATATTAATCATCTAGAAATATTTATAAAAATAATGAAAGAAAACGGTTTAGTTGTATCAGCTTAAGAAAATGAAAATATTTCAAACAAAAATAAGATTCTTAGGTTATGAAATTTATCAAAACACCATAACTCCTATCTAGAGAACTTTAGAATTTGCAGAAAAATTTTCAAATGAAATAAAAGATAAACAACAACTACAAAGATTTTTAGGATGTGTAAATTATATAGCAGATTTTATTCTAAATATTAGAATAATATGCGCACCATTATTTAAGAGACTCGGAAAAAACCCACCTTTGTGGAATAAAGACATGACCCAAGCTATAATTAAAATAAAAAAATTAGTAAAAAGAATCCCTTATTTAGGAATATGTGATCCACAAGCCTTTTTAATAATAGAAATTGATGCATCAGACTTAGGCTATGAGGGGTGTTAAAACAAAAGCTTTCAGAATTTTCTAAAGAACAAGTAGTCAGATATTATTCAGGAATTTGGCATCCTTCACAACAAAAGTATTCTATAGTTAAAAAAGAAATTCTTTCGATAGTTTTATGTGTTAAAAAATTTCAAGATGATGTTTTCAATAAAAAAAATATAATTAGAACAGATTGTAAAGCAGCATCAAGTGTTTTAACCAAGGATGTTAAAAATTTGGTTTCAAAACATATTTTTGTTAGATGATAATCATTATTATCATGTTTTGATTTTGGTATTGAACATATAAAAGGAAAAAATAATTTTTTACCAGATTTTTTAACAAGAGAGTTTTTACAGGCTTCAACATGAGCACGAAGTCAGTGAGTAAAGATCAATATGGTCCCCTGCTGGGATCACAAAAGGTAAAGATCAATATGATCCCCCACTGGGATCACTAAAACGAGCTACATCCAAAGATCAGTATAATCCCCCATCGAGATCACAAAAAGAAGTCTCCACAATATCATTAAGGCCTCAAACATCCCAAAATCAACCCAAAATCTAGTCTACCTTAGCAGAAATACTAAAACACCTCCTCAAATATCCAATATCTCAAAAAACCCTTTGATAAAAAAATAGATTCACTCCTCTTCAATATCAGAATATCCTAATTGGACCAAAAGATTTTATTAGCAAGCCCACTCAAGAGCAACCTTCAGAAGAATATTTAGAAAAGCCTGAAACTTCTCCCATTATTATTTTAGAAAAATCATGGATTTATGACAATGTTAGATTAATAGTAAATAACCTATTCCCAAAAGACTTTCATTATCCTCCAATAAACCTAGAAAAAACCAGAATCTTTTATGAGTTTATATTGGTAGATACCGACTCTGCAGAAATTTACCATACTAGAAACCGTCAAAATAGTATTTTGTTTTCAAAAATAAAAATCCTGAGAGTTTTATCCCTAGAAGAATGGAATCAACCTGTTCATTATACCAATAACTTTTCCAGAACCTTTGAACCCCAGTCTGATGATTACTATGATTATATAGAGGCATGGACCAAAACCATATTAGTTTATCCAGGAACTCATTCATGGTTCATTTGGTTTAAAAGAGGAATATCATTAAAATTCCCAAAATGTTTTATTAAATGGTTCGCAGATTTTGGGCCATTACCGACAATATTCCTACAGAATGTTAGTGATGTATATCAATATTTCCGAGAAAAGACATCTTTTGACTCTGGGTATAGATTAATATCATTTGTAGCTACTCAATCCATTACTTGGATAGTAGCGTGGGATTATGAAGTAGAACCAACATATGAAAATGTAGACATAAAGCAATTATCAAGAAGATTTAAAATCAAGTGGTGGCAAAAATTTAATACAGAATTAATAACCAAGAACAATATTGACAAATGGCAAGAAAATCATCAACAAAGAAGAAAAGGATCAAGTGAAGCTTTGAATCAAGAATCGTTGTTTTTAGCAGAAAAATAGAGGTTGATGGTAGAGTTAGCAACAGCAACCAGTATGAAGGATTTTGAACAAATTATTAAAGAAAAATCTACAACTTCAAAAGCAGATTCAGAAGAAAGTATTCAAAATAATCCATTTGATATGTTCGATTAAGAAGAAAAAGAAGACCAAGACAAAAAGGAAAAAGAAGATTTGACATAAAGAAAAAGAAGACGTAGACAAAAGAAAAACAAGACCAGGACAAAAGAGAAAAAGAAGACATGACCTAAAGAAAAAGAAGATGGAGACAAAAGAAAAAGAAAAGAAGATCTGACAAGATATGATATGATAAGGGGTATTCATGTAAATCAAGTAAGGGTATTCCTATAAATTATATAGACTCTAGAATGATGTAACATAAGTATAAATAGCCCCTTTGCTCTGAAGAAGGGGCAGAGCAATTTTGAGTGTTGTTTTAAAAATCTCTATGCAATTTTGAGTGTTGTTTAAAAATCTGTAAGTCATGAAGGTTTTCTCATGAAGTTTCAGTTTTCTTCCTCATATTTGTAAGTTTCTCTTTTAATTCCAAAGTTCTTTATTCAATTTTCTTAATTTAAATGTTTTGTTTATTTTTAGTATTCTTATCGATCCTTGAAAGTTGAAAGTTGGTATCGAGCCGAGTGCTTCGAGGTATTAATCATATTTGGTTTTCTTGTGGGGGGAATAGAGTGTATAAACATGAATAACCAAAATGAATTTGTACAAATATCGATCCTTTTATATATTTATATATTTATATATTTATATATCGATTTATGTATTTATGTATTTATATATTTAGATATTTAGATATTTAGATATTTATATATTTAGATATTTTTATATTTTTATATTTATATATTTTTATATATTTTATATTTGTATATTTATTATTTATATATTTATATATTTATATATTTATATATTTATATATTTATATATTTATATATTTATATATTTATATATTTATATATTTATATATTTATATATTTATATATTTATATATTTATATATTTATATATTTATATATTTATATATTTATTTATTTATATATTTATATATTTATAATTTATATATTTGTAAGGATGCTAGAAATCCCTACTATAATGATGTCTTCGCAAAATAGTAAACAAGTAAATAACGACATCTATCTTACATTATATTACTGTAATTGTAACATAAATTGAAATTCCGGTTCACTAACGGATCCTCAAAATATAGTAACATAATTTATTTATATATTATACATGTAAAAGTAGTTGCCTCGAAGCTATCTCACTGAACTATCCGTGTTGTCCAGTAGTCACATCTCCATCTCTCAACTCTTGATCTGCTCCCACATAAAAGTGATCATCGCAGTCCCATCCAAATGGAAAAATAGGGGTAAGTATTAAATTATTCGATATAATAAAACAGATATAGAAGTAATAATTATATATTATGATCAATTACGAAATCATCAACACACTAAGACACCTTCTGGAAGTATACCCTAACTATGCCCGAACTCAGAGGCTATCATCTGTGGGCACATTGTGATCGGCACCCGCAGTACCATTCTGACCACCCTCCACACAGAGTAGGATTACTGGTGCCCTTAATCACTCATACTGGAGTACCCCTCCGAGCATGCCACCAGTCATCCCCCCCATCGACTTCTCACCACCTGATCTCGTAGTCTACCTTACCCGACCAATCAGTGAAGTCTGGGACCTCATTAAGAATCCTCCGACATAGTTATTACACTAATATACTTTGTACCACCCCGGGTACCATTCAAACACAACAAAAATCATTCACATTTGCCAGATTTTGGACCACCTGTCCTCACGACTCATTCAAGTCAATAAATAATAGTATGTGACTGATTCTGGGCACCAACCCTCCGGCTCAGTCTAACCAATACATAACATCTCATGACTGATTATGGGCATAATCCCTTAGACTCGGTCCGATCTACACACGTCACAACACACTACTAAATCTTTAAAACTGCTACATTCATTCTATATTTTAAATATATATATATATATATATATATATATATATATATATATATATATATCTTCTTCTTCTTCTTCTTTTTCGAAATCATTTCCAAAATCTTTTTCAAAATCATTAAATTACTATTTTGCCCTTAATCTTTTATGAAATATCCATGTATGTCCCTAAATGACTATTTTACCCTTGGACATTTTCGAAAATTCCTTCCATGTCCCGAAAATGACTATTTTACCCTTGAACATTTTCAAAAATTCCATTTATGTCCCTAGGATGTAAAATGACTATTTTGCCCTTGATCTTTTTAAAAAATCTCCACCATATCCCTTTCTTCTTCCTTCGCCCAGTTACAGTATCAGATTTTTGCAAATTTCAAATTACTCTGTTTTAGACAACCAAACTAGTCTCAAATTCAAATTAAACATGAATTATATCTAATTTAAGTTGAAAACAACAATTTTACCATATAATTCATCCTTAATTTTAAGAATTTCAAAAACTTTCAAACGGTGAACAGTTCATCAGAATAAGAAATTCTTCAAAATCAAACATTCAAATAACTCATATTTCTACTCCTATTCCTTATTCACAGAGTACCCAACAATTCAATTTCATATATTGAATGAATTAAACTTCCCCTTACCTTGTATGGTATTTCTACCGAAGTTTTCCCACTTAATTCAAACTCTCTCCTCTTTCACCAGATCCTACAGGAGTAGAGTATCGTTGCTTGAATTTTAGACAAAAGAAAAAGAAGAATGAGGAAAACGTGATATGGGAGGAAGAATTTCTCGCTGTAACCATTCCTCCCCCCTTCGAACATATAAAAGAAAAAATTTTACTGTGCATGAGAAAAACTTCATTATGAAGTTTTCTTGCACAATAATATTATTAAAAAAATCATACATCAGTCCTCGAAAATGAACTTACTTGGAAATAGATATGGATAGGACTCTCGCATCTGATCCTCCATCTCCCAAGTGAAGTCTCCGGATTTCTGATCTCATACTACCTTCACCATTGAGATGGTTCTACCTCTAATTTGCTTCAGCTGAGAATCCTCTATCCTCACTGGTCTCACATCCACGGAGAAATCGTCTTTAATCTGCACATCGTCTGACTCCAGGACATGACTGAGGTCATGTACATATTTCCTCAACTGAGATACATGAAATACATTGTGCAGATTCGCCAAATGAGGTGGCAAGGCTAACTGATATGCCACTGGACCTACCTTCTTCAAAATATGATATGGGCCAATAAACCTGGGAGTCAACTTCTTAGATTTATTTGCCCTTCCTACTCTAGTAGTAAGTCTGATTCTCAAAAATACATGGTCCCCCCCCCCCCTCAAATTCCAAAGGCCTCCTCCTCTGGTCCGCATATGATTTTTATTTACTCATAGCAGCTTTCAGCTTCTCTTGTACCTCCCGGACCTTCTCTGTAGTCTGCTGGAGTAGCTCAGGTCCGATCAACACTTTCTCCTCATCCTGATACCAACATAAAGGTGTTTGACACCTCCTACCATAAAGAGCCTCATATGGTGCCATTCCGATACTGGCATGATAGCTGTTATTATACGTGAACTCTATTAATGGAAGGATATCTTCCCAACTTCCTAGATTATCCAACACACAAGACCTCAATAAGTCTTCTAGTGACTGGATGGTCCTCTCTGACTGTCCATCTGTCTGGGGGTGATAGGCTAAACTCAACCTAAGTCGGGTACTTAATGCCTCTTGTAAAGTCTGCCATAATCTTGAAGTAAATCTAGGATCCCTATCTGAGATAATGCTAGATGGTACCACATGTAATCGAACAATCTCGCAAATATATAGTTGTGTCAGCTTAGTCATAGATATCCTCAGATTTACAGGGAGGAAATGTGCACTCTTCGTCAATCTGTCCACTATTACCCAGATCGAATCATGCCCCCGAATTGTCCGTGGTAAATGGGTAACAAAATCCATGGTAATGTTATCCCACTTCCACTCAATTATCTCCATTTGTTGTAGCATTCCTCCCGGTCTCTGGTGTTCCACCTTTGCTTTCTAACAAGTCAAACAAACAGTCACATACTCTGCAATATCTCTCCTCATACCAGACCACCAATAAACCTTCTTCAGATCTTGATACATCTTAGTCATACCAGGGTATAGACTCAGACGACTCCAATGACCTTCATATAGTATTGCTCTCTTCAATTCTTGGTCAACAGGAATACAAATCCTTCCTCTGAATCTCAGAATATTATCCTCACCCATCTTGTAGTCAATGGCCTGCTCGGATCCTAACTGATCCATTACACCTTTCAACATCATATCACCCTGTTGTCTATCTCTGATCATCTCGAGAAAAATCATTAGTAATGGTAATGCTACCACAACTAATGCTAGTATCACAAAACTCTACATCTAGGTGCAAATCCCTGAACTTCTCAAGTAATCTCAATTCATCCATCATCACTACTGACATCTGAACTATCTTCCTACTCAAGGCGTCAACCACCACATTCGCTTTCCTAGATGATAAAGTAATTGAAAGTCATAATCCTTCATAAACTCCATCCATATTCTCTGTCTCATATTTAGCTCCTTCTGATCGAATAAATACTTCAGACTCTTGTGATCACTAAAAACTTCAAATCTGACTCCATAAAGGTAACGTCTCCACATCTTTAGAGCAAACACCACTACTGCTAGTTCTAAGTCATGAATGGGATAATTCCTCTCATGAATTCTAAGTTGTCTCGGCGCATATGTCACCGCCCTTTTATCTTGCATCAAGACACAACCTAACCCCTGAATAGAAACATCACAATATACCTGAAAAGATTGAGTCACATCTGGGATCACCAACAATGGGGAACTAGACAATCTTCTTTTCAGCTCCTGGAAACTCTCCTCACATCTATCTGTCCAAGCAAAAGGTTGATCCTTATGGGTCAACTGTGTCAAAGGAGCTGCTATTTTAGAGAAACCCTCTATAAATTTCTGGTAATATCCTGCAAGTCCCACAAAGCTACGCACTTCCGTCACTGTCTTAGGGGGTTCCCATTTTAACACTGCATCTACCTTGGCAGGATCTATAAATATCTCTTCTGCCGATATTACATGTCCCAAAAACTGCACCTGGTCTAACCAAAACTCACATTTTTAAAGCTTGACATACAATTGTTTCTCTCTTAACATAGCCAACACCGCCCTCAGATGTTCCTGGTGTTCTTCCCGAGTTCTAGAATAAATAAGAATGTCGTCTATAAAAACAACAACAAACTTATCTAAATAAAGATGGAAGATCCTGTTCATGTAGTCCATAAATATTGCAGGTACATTTGTTACTCCAAACGGCATGACCACATATTCATAATGGTCATATCTCGACCTGAACGCTGTCTTCTGTACATCCTCTTCTTTAACCAGTATCTGATGGTATCCAGATCTCAAATCAATCTTAGAAAAGACTGATGCTCCCTATAACTGGTCTAACAAATCATCAATCCTTGGCAACGTGTACTTGTTCTTGATAGTCACCTTGTTTAGTTGCCGGTAATCAATACACAACATGGAGCTCCCATCTTTCTTCTTTACTAGCAATACAAGAGCGCCTCAGGGAGATACACTCGGCCGAATGAACTTCTTTTCCAGTAAATCCTCTATCTGTTTCTTCAATTCATCCAATTCTGCTGGAGCCATCCGGTATGGTGCCATAGAGATTGGGCCTGAACCAGGAATTAGATCAATCCCAAATTCGACCTCTCTCTGAGGTGGCAGCCTTGGTATCTCATCTGGAAACACATCAGGAAATTCACTCACAACCAGTACCTCCAGGATATTATCCTTCACTTCATCCATCTGAGTCAGGATCAAATAACACTGAGCTCCCTCTCGTAGCTCTTTCTGAACCTGCCGAGCTGATGTAATAAGCTCATCTCCTGATTCTGGATGCACCAACCTCTTCTGTCCATAGTCAATCAGAATGCGATTGGTGGATAACCAATCCATCCCTAAGATCACATCCATATCCTTCAAAGGTAAACCGATTAAGTTCACCTTGTACTATCGTCCTTCTACGACAACTGGGCACCTCAAACACACATAGGAAGACATCACCAGTCCAGCTGCTAGTGTAGATACCCTCAATTCATAGGGTAGGTCACACACAGGTAACTTAAGTTTATCCATACTATTATCAGCAATAAAAGAATGGGTAGCACCTGAATCAAACAAAACTCTTAGAGGTATATCAGAGATAAAACACACATCTTGCACTAAATTCTCTGACCTCGATGCCTCTGCTCCTGACAAGGCAAACACCCGTCCTGCAACTCTGGGTTTCGCGTCACTCCCCTTGGGTGCTAATGATGTCCCAACTGAGACTATAACACTGGGCTTCTATGGACAGTCTCTAGCCATATGTCCTGACTTCTGGCAAGTGTAGCAAAGACCTGCTCGAGAAGTCTGGGAAGGAGTAGTGAAGGCATTTTGTAGGCACTGATTCCTATAATGAGGGCCTCCACATTGAAAACATTTCACCCCAGATAGAGATCCCGATGATCGAGGTGCTAGGGTAACATTGCCACTCCTGGAAGACTGGGGGCGTGAATAAGGCATCCTCCTCTCTGATCTACTACCCCCACTCGGGACCCCACTTGGGTGGGTCCTCATCACTCTGTCTCCTCCATCCTGAAGTCTCTCTACTGTCTTCGCTTTCTCCACCAGCTCTGGGAATCTCCTGATAGAGAAAGGAACCACCATGAGCTTGATCTCAGGCCTCAAGCCTTCCTCAAACTTCTTGCAAAGCCACTATTTTGAAGATGTACCTGTGTAAAAAAGAGATAAGTGCTCAAATGGTACGGCGTAATCATGCACCGTCATATTACTCTGTCTTAGACTCAAGAAATCAATCTCCTTCTGAAATCTAACACTATCAGGGAAGTATTTCTCCAGAAACCTCTCATGGAAGGTTTCCCAATTACACACTTCCCCACGTGCAATCATCATCCTTTGAGTCCCTGACCACCAGAACTCAACCTCATCCACTAGTAAGTATTTCCCAAATGTTAATTTCCTGTCTTTCGGGCAGAAGGTAGCCTCAAAAATCTTCTCCACTTTACGCAACCACTTCTCTGCTGCATCTGGACCCAAATCTCCTTCAAAACGAGGCAGATTATGCCTCATGAACTCAGTCATACCCATCTGCTCTGATTGGTGGAATCCAGCAAAGGATGATGCCATAGTTGGCCTCCATTGCGGGTAGGTAGCCTGCTGCTGCATGGCAGTTGCCAACATTTCCATTGCCCTGGCTAGGGCATCTATAGTCGGTGGAGTAGGAGTAGGAGGTCGCGATGCCATCCTATATCAAACACAACCATCAATACAGAGCAAACATTCACACACACTCACATATCATAGTATAATCACAACGGACTTATCATAGGGTCACTACCTATCCCTACAGATTTACAAGGATACTACCGCTCTGATACCACTATTGTAACGACACTAGAAATCTCTACTATAATGATGTCTTCGCAAAATAGTAAACAAGTAAATAACGACAATATATTACTGTAATTGTAACATAGATTGAAATTTCGGTTCACTAACGGAACCTCAAAATATAGTACATAATTTATTTATATATGATACATGTAAAAGTAGCTCCCTCGAAGCTATCCCACTGAACTATCCTTGTTGTCCAGTAGTCACATCTCCATCTCTCAACTCCTGATCTGCTCCCACATAAAAGTGATCATCGCAGTCCCATCCAAATGGAAAAATAGGGGTAAGTATTAAATCATTCGATATAATAAAACCGATATAGAAGTAATAATTATATATTATGATCAATTACGAAATCATCAACACACTAAGACACCTTCCGGAAGTATACCCTAACTATGCCCGAACTCAGAGGCTATCATCTGTGGGCACATTGTGATCGGCACCCGCAATACCATTCTGACCACCCTCCACATAGAGTAGGATTACTGGCGCCCTTCATCACTCATACTAGAGTACTCCTCCGAGCGCACCACCAGCCATCCCCCCATCGACTTCTCACCACCTGATCTCGTAGTCTACCTGACCCGACCAATCAATGAAATCTGAGACCTCATTCAGAATCCTCCGACATAGTTATTACACTAATGTACTTTGTACCACCCTGGGTACCATTCAAACACAACAAAAATCATTCACATTTGTCCGATTCTGGACCACCTGTCCTCAAGGCTCATTCAAGTCAATAAATAATAGTATGTGACTGATTCTGGGCACCAACCCTCCGGGTTAGTCTAGCCAATACATAACATCTCATGACTGATTATGGGCATCAGCCCTTAGACCAGTCTGACCTACACATGTCACAACACACTACTAAATCTTTAAAACTGCTACATTCATTCTATATTTTAAATATATATATATATATATTCTTCTTCTTCTTTTTTCCGAAATCATTTTCGAAATCACTTCCGAAATCATTTCCGAAATCATTTCCAAAATCTTTTTCGAAATCATTAAATTACTATTTTTCCCTTAATCTTTTCTGAAAATTCCATATATGTCCCTAAATGACTATTTTACCCTTGGACATTTTCAAAAATTCCTTCCATGTCCCAAAAATGACTATTTTACCCTTGAACATTTTCAATAATTACATTTATGTCCCTAGGATGTAAAATGATTATTTTACCCTTGATCTTTTTAAAAAATCCCCACCATATATCCCTTTCGTCTTCCTTCACCCAGTTATAGTATCATATTTTGCAGATTTCAAATTACTCTGTTTTAGACAACCAAACTAGTCCCAAATTCAAATTAAACATAAATTATATCTAATTTAAGTTGAAAACAACAATTTTACCATATAATTCATCCTTAATTTTAAGAATTTCAAAAACTTTTAAATGGTGAACAGTTCATCAGAATCAGAAATTCTTCAAAATCAAACATTCAAATAACTCATCTCTACTCTTATTCTTTATTCACAGAGTACCCAACAATTCAATTTCATATATTGAATGAATTAAACTTCCTCTTACCTTGTATGGTATTTCTATCAAAGTTTTCCCATTTAATTCAAACTCTCTCCTGTTTCACCAGATCCTACAGGAGTAGAGTATCGTTGAAATTTCATCTGTGCACATATATCTATGCATTTTTTCTATTTTTGTTGTTCAAATTTAGGACTTGTTTTAGCTTTTCTACTTACCATTTTGCCTTTTTAGTCAATATTTACAGTTAAACTTTAAATGAATTTTGAATTTCACCTATGTTATTTTGTTTTAATGCATTGACAAGTTCTGAGATGTTTTTAGTGTATCATATTGCCCTGTAGTTTGGTCTTGGTCTTGATGTTAAAAAGCATTTATATGTGACAAATTGGAGTATTGTGAGGTCATGCCCTTATTTTTCAAATGTTTGTAATCTAATGATTCTTTAGTAACCACTATATATTGGCCTTTGTTAAAGTGGAGAAGACTTTTTTTTTAATTGCCTCTTATTATGGACCATGCAAAGACTTTTTTAATAGTTTGGTCAATCAAAATATACATTAACCCATCTATAGGTATTTGAATGCTATATTAATTTATTCCCAAGCAGCCATAGGTAATACTGACATACAAAGCTTTTCACAAAGAGAAACAAAGATGAGTGGTTTAAATAAGTCAAATTTAGCAATTCTGAAATGGGGCTTTTATATCTTCCAAAAGTTTTCTGTGTAAGTTATCCCACACCAACCAAACACTGTATTTTCTCAATCATGAAATTTGCATATTGAATGACTTCCAAATCATACAGGAAATGTTTTAATCTCTGGCTTCCATAGCCATCTTGTTTTATGAGAAAAAAGAAAAAAAATATTTTGATATTCTAAAATAACTTTTTAGATTGGAAAATGCATACCTTTACATGTTGTATAACCATCGCCCTTGTACTGAACATTGTTCACAACAGGGCACTCACAAACTCTTCCCTTGAATGTATCCTGTACAGTGGCCTTTGAAGCCAAACCTTGAAGTGTTGTTGTCTTAATTGACTCGGGTCTACTACGGTTTCTAATACCGAGTGCGGTTTTCCCGTAACTTCAAGTATACTAGCAGCAGGTTTAGCCACAAGTCCTCGTAATCCCTAATGCAACTCCTTCAATAAAGAAAGAGGTAAAAGGAATGCACGGTCAGTAGCCAAGCAAAGAGAATATCTCATCTTAAAGAACAATTGCGATTGGCAATTCTTAATGTTGCCTGAAATATTTAAGAAACTTGTAAACAACTAGTATTATTATTATGCTTAACTCTTAACTGTTGAAGTGTTCTTTGTATTTCAGGATCAAATTCATACAAAATATCAGGATTGCTCCTAGTCATATAACAAGATCACTCAAAGGTTAAGAGAAGGTAAAAATTCAAAAGTCAACCAAAAGTCAATAGAAAGCCTAAAAAAATCAAAAATAATAAATTGACAAAATCTCTGAACCAAAACACTCCTAAAATCATGAAAAACAACCAGAAAAATTGGCAAGGCAAATTTCAAAGTGCAACTATATGAACCATTCAAGAAAAGATTGAAAAGAATTTACATACAATAGCAGAAAATAGAAACTGCAAGCAGAAAATAAAACAGAAAATAGTAAACAGAAAAAAAATTTGATTGTCTAAGATATGTTTATGCAGCAAAACAATGTGATGATAACAAAATTCTGTTTTACAGCAACAATTGAATTACTGTTCCATTGTTTTTTTTCTCGCTACTAGAATTTCCAATTCTCCTCCGGTTGGTCTTGTTGCATCTGCAGAAAGGAACAACACACACAAAGATAGCAAAATACAAGAACTTAATTTCACTCAACATAATAGAATGCAAGTGGTGGAAATCAGTGTTCCTTGTAGCAGCAAAACTGAAATAGACCCACTAAAACAGAACACAGACATTGAAACAAATTTAAAATTCTCTTTGCTCAAATTGTTGGACTTGCAACTATGAACAAGCAACAAAACACAGCAAAATATATGTATCCACAGAGAACAGAGAACTAAACAACAGAATGACCAATACTAATACTTCAACCACAAACTAATTTCAACAATAAACTAAAACAAAGAAAATAAGATCCAAACCAATGTAATGTTTTTTCTATATGTAAATGGATTGAGGAGCCTAAATCTGACTAAATATGGCCTGGCCCAAAAGCTTAAGTGGCTAATACACTAATTACAATTCATTAAGTCCTAATCTAAAAATCTACCTAGGGCTGAAATTTTGTAGTCAAAACTCTACATCCTTAAAGTTTGAGCTGTGTCTTTTTTTTGTTCAACAGAGAAGTTTCATATCTTTTTGTTATCTTTCCAACGACACCAAGAACGTCCAAATCCAAGGTCTGTAGCTCCAGATATGGCCTCCACAAGAAAACTGTACAAAACTGAAAAAATACGAAAATTAACTAAAAATAAGAACTAATGTCTAAATTGACTTATTAAATCAAAACAAATCTAAAAATAACAAAATAGCATCAACACCAGCCTAAAATATTATAAACCAAACATAAAAGGGATTAGGGAGGAGGTCGTCGAGGTAGTGCAGTGGCTCAAGATGGAGGGGACCGCGGGTGAGGCGAGCGGGGCGCGGTGAAGGTGGAGGCACGACATAGTGGCCCAAACGGAGGGCTCGACATCGGTAGTTCATGGGGCGATGGTGGTCGTGGGAGCAGCTTGGCCAAATGTGAAGTTAGGGGATGCTGGGATGTAGCTACTTGAATCAGGGAGAGGGGTTTGGCTCGGGATGGATGAAAGCAATGAGAGGGAGATTGATGGAAATGTCCCTACATTCCCAAGAGATGATTCAAGTCAACTACATTCAAGTCAACACCATTCAAGATTAATTAAGGACAAACTGAATTTAAGACGTTGGTGACAATGTGAAACATTTCCCTACATGTCCAAGATATGTTTTTGATAAAGATGATGATTCAAGCAAGCCCAAGATGATTCCTGAAGACTAGATAGAGTCTTAGAATACTGGATATGGAGGTACAAGTTGATGAAGTAATATTATGCATAAGCCTCCAAAGCACAAGTGTGATAAAATTCATAACATGATATTTTTCATTGTCATAATCAATTATGATGCATCAGAAATGGAAAAATAATCTTCTCTGTCATAATTGATTATACTGGTAACATAATCAATTATGGCAATTCAAATTTGAAAAATATATCTGTTTTGAAGAATAAATATTTTTGAATATATCCTGATTTTTATTCACGAAAATATTAATGTCCAACGACCATTTTCTGATGCTATTTTTTTATTTAATTAAGTTTTGAAAAAAATCAAAAAGACACAATTACATAATTCGAAAATATAATTTATATTCAATCAGTTTTGAGAAAAGAATTTTGAGCAAGGCAACAGAGATATTTTACACCTTCTGAGAAAACCCTCTTCTCTACTACCTTATGTGCTTTCATTGTTAATCACACTTGTTCTTGGAGATTGGCATTCTACAGGCTTCTACGTCTCCATTACCCAGGTGTGACTGTTCTTATCTTACTCCTTCATTCTTTGTGGGTTTAGGAGGTGTTTTCATCCTTTTGATTTGTTCAGGGAGGTGTTCATCCCTAGTGTGATTCTAGGGAGGTGTTCATCCTTAGTGAGATTATAAGGAGGTGTTTTTCATCCTTTGATTTGTTCAGAGGAGGTGTTCATCCCTAGTGAGATTATAAGGAGGTGTTTTTCGAAAACCAACTTTGGTCGTTAAAACCAGAGCTAGGTAAGGGAGTTAGTTACGTGTAAGGGAAGTGTTAGTTCCCTTACGACGCCCCTTTCGAGTTCCCTATGATAGGCCAGCTATTTTATAAATAAACTTTTTGAAAAGACGCTTTTACCCTTTTATTAACAGAATTAAAATACGACTTTATGGCCCTAATGTTTATCATGCAATTTAATCCTAAAAATAAAGACAATAAGAGAGAGAGGGAGAATGAAGAAACCTCCGAGGCAAGCTTTTTATTGATACTCTTGAAAATTAGGGTGCGTTTTGGCAGCCCTTCGCTCTTTAAAACGTCGGAAAACTCTCGAAAATGCTATAAAAACTCTTAGAAACTCTCAGAAACTCCAGAAATGCTTCGAAGGGGTTCTAGGGAGAGAATTTGAAGAAGTTGTAGAAGGTAAAGTGGAAGAACTATGTGAAATGAGGGGGGAGCGCTCGCTATTTATAGGGATTCGCGCCTGTCAGGCCGAGACGCCCGTCTCGTCTGACCAGGTCGAGACGGCCATCTCGCCTTGCAAAAATTGCGAGAAGGTCGTCTCGCCAAACGAGATGGGGTCTCACCATTCGCAAGTGGCGAGACGGCCATCTCGCCAAACGAGACGGTGGTCTTGACTTGCAGGGATGGCGAGACGGCGGTCCCAAAAAGTGAGACAGCGGTCTCTATCCCTGAAGGCGAAAATCCTTATTTTAATGTAGAAAATCCTTCCTATCCTAGTATGGGGCCTAATAGTCTCTCCTAATGGCTTTTTAGGCTTCATCTATCTTCAAATAGGAGGTCTTCTGGTCTTTATTATGAGGCCGGGCAAGATTTGGGGTCTACAGCTGCCCCCCCCCTTTACCCGACCAGTCGACTGTTGGCCTGTCGTGCCAAGAAGATCGAGTGGATGGTAAAGGAGTTGACCCTCTTGCCCGGTTACCCTTCGGACGTCCCGTCTTGCGGCGGTTGATCTTCTGGGGAAAAGTTGTGTTGTGCACCTCCAGGATACTCCTTCTGATGGTAGTCGATCCCTTCGGTTGGCACATGGTAGAACCTCAAGATACTCCTTCTGACGGTAGCCGATCCTTCGTTTGATGGGTATAAACCCCCCATCAGGCTGGTAATTACAGCCCACTCTATGTAGGACTGGATGAGTATGAACCCCCATCAGGCTGGTAGTTATAGTCCGCTGTGCGTCGGACTGGATGAGCATGAACCCCCCATCAGGCTGGTGGTTGCGACTTACTAATTCGGCTCGAGCGCAGATCAGGCACACCGCATGCGCAGGTTGATAGGTATGAATCCCTTATCAGGATGGTACAGTCCACTGCGTAGGACTAGTGGTGGTGGCGGCTTACTGCTCGGGTGGCTCATGCGCCGAGCGTCGAGATGCGTTCTCTTGTCTTTGTGTTTTTGTCTTTTCTGGGAATGGTTGTCCGGATTGTGCCGAGGATTCTGTTGGTGTTCATCCAGCTTGTTGGTTGCTGGGGATTCTTTGATTTTGATCCTTTCGGGTTCCCTATGATAGGCCGGCTATTTAAATAATAAACTTTTTGAAAAGATGCTTTTACCCTTTTATTTGCGGAATTAAAATAATGACTACATGGCCCTAATATCTATCGTGCAATTTAATCATAAAAGTAAAGACAATAAGGAGAGAGAGAGAAAGAAGGAACCTCCGAAGCAAGCTCTTTGATTAGTCTCTTGAAAATTAGGGTGCGTTTTGGCAGCCCTTCACTCTTTACAACGCCGGAAAAACTCTAGGAAACGCTATAAAATCTCTAAGAAACTCTCAGAAACTCCGGAAATACTTCGGAGGGGTTCTAGGAAGAGAATTTGAAGAGGTTACAAGAGAGAAAGTCGAAGAATTGTGTGAAATGAAGTGAAAAGCGCGACTATTTATAGGGATTCGTGTCTGTCAGGTCGAGACGGTCGTCTCGTCTGACAAGGTCGAGACGGCCGTCTCGTCTGACAAGGTCGAGATGGCCGTCTCGCCATTCGGGACGACCGTCTCGCCTTGCAAAAATGGCGAGAAGGTCGTCTTGCCAAATGAGAGGGGGGTCTCGCCATCCGCAGGTGGCGAGACGGCCGTCTCGCCAAACGAGACAGTGGTCTCGACTTGCAAGCATGGCGCGATGGCGGTCTCGAAAAGCGAGACGGCGGTCTCGAAAAGCAAGACGACGGTCTCGAAAAGCGAGACGGCGGTCTCGAAAAGCGAGACGGCGATCTCAAAAAGCGAGACGACGGTCTCGAAAAGCGAGATGACGGTCTCGATCCTTGAAGGTGAAAATCCTTATTTTAATGTAGAAAATCCCTCCTATCCTAGTATGGGGCCTAATAGTCTCTCCTAATGGCTTCTTAGGCTTCATCCATCTTTGAAAAGGAGGTCTTCTGATCTTATTACGAGGTCGGGCAAGATTAGGGGTCTACAACTGCCCCCCCTTTACCCGACTAGTCGACTACTGGCTTGTTGTGCCAAAAAGATCGACTGGAGGGTAAAGGAGTTGACCCTCCTGCCTGGTTGCCCTTCAGACGTCCTGTCTTTGCGGTGGTTGATCTTCTAGGGAAAAGGTACGTTGTGCGCCTCCGGGATGCTCCTTCTGACGGTAGTTGATCCCTTCGGCTGATGAGTATGAACCCCCATTTGGTTTGACGAGTATGAACCTTCGCCTAGTAAGCCCCCTTTTGTGAGGCCTAATGAGTACACACCCCCATCTGGTGTTTGGTGAGTATGAACCCCCGCCTGGTAAGCCCCCTTTTGTAAGGCTTGATGGGTATACACCCCCATTTGGTGTCTGACGAGTATGAACCCCCGTCCGGTAAGCCCCCTTTTGTAAGGCCAGATGAGTATACACCCCCATCTGGTGTTGTGCCTCCGGATGCTCCTTCTTGCGGTAGCTGACCCTTTGGCTGTGGTGGCAGCTTACTGCTCTAGCTCATGCGCCGAGTGTTGAGATGTGTTCTCTTATCCTTGTCTCTTCTGAGAGTGATCGTCCGGTTTGTGCGGGGGATTCTGTTTGATGTCCATCCAGCTTGTTGGTTACTGGGGATTCTTTGATTTTGATCTTTTTGATGATGGTTGTAGACCCCAAATCTTGCCCCGCCTCTAAATAAAGAGTAAAAGACCTCCTATTTGAAGATGGATGAAGCCTAAAAAACCACTAGGAGAGACTATTAGGCTCCATATTATGATAGGAGGGATTTTCTGCACAAAAAATAAGTTTTCTCGCCTTTTTGGGATGAGACCGCCTTCTCGAAATCGAGACCGCCGTCTCGCCTCACGCAAAAGGTGAGACCGCCGTCTCACCAAACGAGACGGCGGTCTCGCCACCTGCGAATGATGAGACGGCGGTCTCGTTTGGCAAGACGGCAGTCTCACCACTTTGGCATGACGAGACGGCGGTCTCGTTTGGCGAGACGGCGGTCTCGACCCTGTCAGACGAGAACGGCGGTCTCGCCACTGTCAGGCACGAAAACCTATAAATAGGGGATCTCCCCCCCTCATTTCCACACACCACAGCTTTCTCTCCTCCTTCTCTCTAGGATTTCTCTCTCTAGAATCCCTCCGACGCATTTCCGGAGCTTCTGAGTGTCTTTAGAGTGAGTTTTCGAGCGTTCCGAGAGGTTTTCCGGCGCTGTAGAGTGAAGGGCTGCCAAAACACACCCAATTTATTGAGAAATTATTAGAGAAAGCTTGCTTCAGAGGTTTAAACTCTCCCTCTCTACTTTTACTGCTTTAATTTTAAATTATGCAATAGATTAGGGCCATGTAGTCATAATTTTAAATTTCGCGAAATAAAAAGGGCAAAAGCGTATTTTTCCGGTTTATTTATCAATAAAAAGCTGGCCTATCATAGGGAACCCAAAAGGGGCGTAGTAAAGGAACTAATACTTCCTTTACACGTAACTAACTCCCTTACCCAACTCTGGTTCTAATGACCAAAGTTGGTTTTCGAAAACCAACGCCTTTTAAAAACCCCTTTTCCGATGTTTCCGGTAAAAACCTTTGCACACAACAGTTCCCTCTATACCCGGGGGCAAGTGAGAAAACCATAGGGAGTGGGTGGCAGGTACGGTTCGCTGTAGTGAGGGCCTTGTGCCCACCAGTGTGATCGGAAACCACCACTCAAGGTGATAACCTTCCTCTTTTGGCAACAAGACTGACTACGGCCTTAGTGCTAAGCATAGTCGGACGGCTGGAGAGTGGGGACCCTATAATGGGGGCACCTTGGGGGCCTTAGCCTGGTGAGAACAGTTAGAACCAACCCTTGCCAATGCACTTTTCTACAGGAAAACCCTACCTCGTGATAAAAACGAATTCTCGCCTGTTCGTGGATGACCGAATTGTGTGTGCATATGTTTGTTGCATTTGTCTGTTGCATAGCATAAACAAACAACAAAACAAAAACCAAAAATATTTTCACAAATAAACACCTTTATCTCGGACAGTCTGCCTTTTAGCTAGCCTGGTTTCAGGTTCTTTGTAAGCTAAGTAGCCACGCAGTTCCGATAGAAGAGATAAGGGACGTTAAATATTCTTTCGCATAAAGCCATATTTTATCTCGGACAGTCTGCCTTTTAGCTAGCCTGGTTTCAGGTTCTTTGCAAGCTAAGTAGCCACGCAGTTCCGACAGAAGAGATAAAAGGCTATAAAATAAGCAAAACAACATCAAAATAAAAATCCATTTCCAAAATAAGACCTGGTCCAAAAATATTACACTCATAAAACATTCATATAGATAGTTTATTCTTCAATAAAAAAAAAATATACACGCAATCAGCATACATCATGTAGAAAAACATGATAAATAGGAAAATAAACACTCACATTCAAATAAGCATCATTTTCATCAAACATGCATTTTGGTTTTAGAAATGGAGGGGACAAGTAGACAGCCAAAGAAGGTGGATATTCCCCGTTTCCATACTGAGAGATTGGAACGGCTAAGCGCGGCAATGCCATTGGAGGTCCGCGCAGACTTTGAAAAATCCTATGGACGGATTTTGGACCTTCTAAAGATCTGTGTCGATCAGGTGTTCCTAAGGGCACTAATACACTTCTGGAATTCCAGTCTGCGGTGTTTCGAATTTCCACAGTTCGACTTGGTGCCTACATTAGAGGAGTATGAAACCATGTTGAGATGGCCCAAATCAGCTGGGGTCCATGTCCGCCACGAGGCATACACTCCTGCAGCACCAGCTTGCTGCCCTTATTCAACTACCATTCCGCAGAGTACCACGATAAGGAAGGGGAACGCCCGGGGTTGGAAAGTATCAATGCTAGAAGACCACCTGTCCTACCTAGTCGAAAGGGCGAGTGGGTCGCCTTCAACAAAACCACGACCCTTATCATTTTTGGAACGGTCTTGTTCCCCTTCCACTTCGACACAGTAAATCAGGCCGTCATGGACGCCTTCTTCGCCTGGGACGTGAACTCGAAGAGTCCCCTGCCTGCAATTCTTGCCGACACCCTGCTCTCGGTGGAATTCTGCCACCAGAAGCAGGGAAAAATACTCCGCTGCTGCTCTTCATTATTATTTGTGTGGAGCACCACGCACCTCTACGCCTCCAGCCACATGGGGATATTCCCCGATCCTTTAAGGAGCTTCTCCAAGATCCCCCTCCAACGTCGTCTGACTTCAGAATGGAGGGATGAGTGGGAACAAAAGGACGCCAACAGTTTATCCTGGGTCTGCCCTTGGTTCCGACCCGACCCAGTTCTCATCAGATGTGGGGACTATCCGAGCGTACCCTTGATAGGACTCAGGGGTTGCATAGCCAAACTACTATTTCTCGAGGGGAGCTCAAAGGACTGTGCTTCTTTGGAGACCCGTGCACAATCGCCAACTCACTAGCTGTGAGAAAAGCATGGGAGAGGCCAGTCTATATGGGGGACAGAGAGCTAGGAAAAGCTCGGGTGGCTGTCACCAGTGACTATGAGGCGTGGAGAAAGAAAAGAGGGATGGCTCAACCATCCACCACACCCACTACAAGCGCCAACAATGAAGGGCTGCAGGCTCAAATTAACGCCTTGACCCAGAGGATAGAAATCATGGGAGCCCAGATGAGGGCCCTTGAAGAGAGAGAACAAGCCTCTATCCTCTTAATAGACGGTCTGCAAAGGCAAGGCAAGAAAAAGGATCATGAAATAGAGCGCCTCAAGGACCAGTGTGCTGACTCCAATGAACAAGCTATCCGAGCATCCAAAACTGCCAGAACTAGTTCGGATAGCCGACTTCAAGAAATAACCGCCAAGTCAGCACGCCTTGAGGCCGAATCATCAGAGCAGGCTCAAACGATCAAGGAGTTGTCGCAAGAGCTCATCAAGACTCGGTTAGATATCCTCCAAGAGCGAGAGGCCAACCGGAGACTCAACAAAAGTCTCGCTGAGCTATGCTGTAAAGAAAGAGACGGGCTAGCTCAGTACGGCCAAGTACTGCAAGAGAAAGACCGAGCCGTTGCGAAGTTGGATGAACTACAAGCCTTGGTCGTTCATCAAGAGGCGAAGATCAAAGAGGCTCAACAGTATAGTGAAGATATGAGCCAGGCGGTCCACAAGCAAAGCGAAGCACTTGCTCGTCATGTTCGGGAAGCCGAGAGAGAACTACAGAGGAATCAAGACCCGCCTGTGGGTTTCTTTAAAGTTTTCCGCTTTTGCCAAAAGTTGCTTCACAGTATAGAATACGGGAATGTACACCTTTTGTCGAATAAATAAAATCTTCTTTCAAATGACTGTCTACTTGCATGCATAAACATTCATTTGCATATTTAATTCCCCCTCCTTCACGCTTAATAAATAAGATAATAAAAAGGAGGGATTAACTAACACGTCTTCCAAATCAGAAGAATGGAGAGAAAGCCACTCCTAATAAAGCTTACTCCAATGGTCGACTCACTGCAAGAGCAAAATAAGCCTCGGCCGTTGGTCCTTAAGAACAAAGAAGAGGGGGAAAGGACACCAGTGCGATTATTTATGCCACGTCCTTTCCCCTATGAATCAAATAAAGCTGTACCGTGGAGATATGGAGAATCTTCACCAATAAAAGAGGAAATAACGAACATAGCCGGTATTGGGGGCATGACTAGAAGTGGAAGAGTCTACTCCCCCAAGGACACACAGGAAGATGTCCTCCAAAATAAAGGAAAAAATAAAAAGACCGAAGAAGAAAAAGAAAATAAGGAATCCAAGGAGGAGACAGAGGAATTACTCCAGTTCATAAGGCAAAGTGAGTATTCCATTATAGACCAGCTCAATCGCACACCAGCAAAGATCACATTGTTGTCTTTGGTAATGAGCTCGGAACCACACAGAAATGCCCTGCTGAAGGTCTTGAGCGAGGCGCATGTACCTCATACAATATCCCAAGAAAAGGTCGAGAGGATCGTTGGTCACATCACGACGAGCGATCACCTCACCTTCACGGAGGAAGAACTCCCCCTTGAGGGGTCAAACCATAACAAGCCCTTGCACATCTCAGTCAAGTGCAAGGAGTACCTCATCGCCAAAGTTCTTGTGGATAACGGGTCATCCTTGAACGTGATGCCCAAGTCCACACTGGACAAGCTGACTATCCAAGGGACCCGTCTGCGCCCAAGCAGCACCATCGTTCGAGCCTTCGACAGATCTAAACGAGAAGTAGTGGGAGAGGTTAACTTGCCAATTCAAGTTGGACCCACTATCTTCGACGTCGATTTCCATATCATGGATCCATATCATGGATATTACTCCAGCATATAGCTGTCTACTCGGTAGGCCTTGGATTCATGACGCTAAGGCAATACCTTCAACGCTCCACCAGAAAGTCAAATTCATAGTGGACGATAAATTGGTCACAGTCCAAGCAGAAGACGATATTTTGATTAGTGGACCGTCCACCCAGCCCTATGTGGATGCGGCTGAAGAGGCCCTTGAAACATCTTTTCAAGCACTCGAAATTGCCAGCATAGAGCGACTTCCCAGAAACACAAAGGTAGCCCGCATGATGTTGAAGCATGGTTACCATCCTGGCCAAGGACTGGGGGCAGATTCCCAAGGCATGAGGGAACCCCCAGAATTCAAAGACAATCCTTGCAAGTATGGCCTAGGATATGACCCTACCAAGGGTCGGGCGGAAAAAAGAAAAGGGAAGTCTCCCCTCCGCACACTCAAGCAAATTTTTCGAAGTGGAGGGGTGCAAGCGTCAAGAGCCACCTTAGTCATTAGGAAATCTTTTTCTTCGTTTAAGGGATGTAAACCCCATGATTGTTAGAGATTATCCCCCGGGGCGAGCCCGACCCCCGGGCATTTCAGGGCACATATTCCCTTATTAATTAATAAAGAATGATTCTTACTATATGCTTCTCTTCTCCCTATTTTTGACTAGACCTCATGAATTACCCTGTCTAAGTAAACAAAAAAGAAGAGTAAAAAGCGCATTCAAATAATCAATATTTACCATTGCTACATAAAAATAAGACTTCACCTCATCCATAAAAGAAAAGTCATGCTTCGCCAATACTGTGACAAAAAAAACAAAAAAAATATAATAATAATAAATCAAAAAAAAAAAAAGAGGAAAGCCCAGAGAAGCCAAAGGCCAAAGAAAAGGGCAAATCACCCGATAGGAAACCCACTAAGGGGGTTACACAAAAGATAGGGTCGACCCGGTAGGACACCCGAACAACAATAAAGGGTAGCCTAGGCAGAAGTTAGGGTTACAAATAAGGTTCGCTAGGATTTCTCCAAAAATTACAAAAGAAGGAACCTAGACAAAAGTTAGGGCCAAAACATAGTATCCTAGTTCGAAAACCCAAAGGGCGTTCTAGGGAAATCAGCTAGCCATTAAAAAGCAATGGAAATAAAACCAAAGAGCGCAAATACAAAAAAAGAAGGGAAAACTGTTTGCTTAGACAAAGCTTAAACACCTAGGCCTAACCTTAGCCAACCATTCTTACAAAAACTCTATCAATAAAAATTAACCCTCTAAAACACAAACCATTGATTTTTACCTCTTTATTTCTTTTCTCTTAACCCTCACATCAATATTCTAATACTTAATTTGGGAATATGGAGGCGTATAGTCAACAAGAGGATTGAAATCCCTAAAGCGAAGAAAAAGGGACACTACATGACAAAGAGTGTGCTGCAAAAGAAAAAGAGAAAAAGAAAGAAAGAAAAGATCCTTCGGTCACAAGAAGTCCGGCATGGTACAACCAAAAGTAAACACAGCAAACCAGAGGGCATTCGGTGCAACGAGACACGTCGGTTAAATCCTTATGAAAACTTAATCAAAATAGGCATTATAGGACATCAAACATGAAAACATTGCATGCATGAAAATGTTTTTGAACCAGGTCCTATTTTCTTTTCAAAAAAAAAAAAAACACCATAAATTCGAGACCGCCGTCTGGGTCGTCCAGACCGCCGTCTCGGTCCCCTGGCAAGATGAGAACGCCGTCTCGACTAGCGAGACCGCCGTCTCGACTTAGCCAAAATCGAGACCGCCGTCTCGATGAGAAGGAGACTCGAGACCGCCGTCTCGCCCTCCCAGACGGCGGTCTCGAATTGGAAATTTTTCCTATATATAGAGGGCGCGCTTGAGGGGTTCCTCACAACTCTCCTTGCCTCCAGAACCTCCCTTTCTCAACTCCTGCACTCCCAAGCCTCCTCTAGTCAAGATGTTTGGTAGAAGCGCTTCCAGAAAGAGAAGGAGCATTGCCGGTGCCAGCAGTTCGGCGGCACTGCCGCCCCAGGATCCCTCTCAATTATCACCGCAGCACCAGGCCCGCCTTGACAACATCCAGACCTATGCGTGGCACCCGATGCTCGAGGCTGGACTTCAAGCATCCTGGCTGAATTTGGGTGGGAGGACGACGTCCGGGCCCACATTGACGGCATCGGGTGGGGCTTTCTACTGCAGCCACCACCTACACATGTGTACCCACAAGCGGTACTCGGAATTTTTGGCCTCGGTCTCCTACTCCGAGGTCCCTCCACCGGTCCCGGCCCGCAACCCACTAAGATGGTGACCTACTTCATGGGTGGAAGATACCAGGCCACCACCCTCGACGAGTTCAACATGGCCATCAGGTTTGTCTGGCCCGAGGACACACTGACCCAACAGTACCGTGAGGCCATCTGCTCCTGGCCCACCAACCTCACTGCCGCTGAAATGTGGCATGAGCTCACAGGAGCCACCACGCTGCCCACGCTGATGAGGGGCTCCGCGCTGCCCCCAACACTCCGCATCTGCCACAAGCTACTGGCAGGAACCATCCATGGGAGGAAAGAGAGTTAGGGCAAGGTCTCCCTCCCTGACCTCTTCGTACTTTATTGCATGAGCCAGAAGCGGCGCTGCAACCCCGACTACTTCTTCCTGAGAGCCCTCAAAGACTTCGGGAACAGATCCGCGGGGGCCGTCATCGAGGCTCCCCTCATCACTCCCCTGGCAGAAAGATGGGGGTGCCCTGGCTGGGAAGAGCTGGCCTCCAACTTGCGACCCGAGTCCATCAACGGGTCAGTCCTGGTCAGCATGGGAATGCTGATACGTCGAGGGACCCAGTTGGCCCTCCATCCCACACTGGATTTCGCACTAGATCTCCACGGACTGGTGGCGATGCAGGATATCCCCACGCCCCCCGAATTCCAGCAGCAGCAGTAGCAACAACCACCACCGTACACAGACGATTTCGCCGGCATGAACCGCAACATGAACGATCTGCGCTGGCAGTTCGACCGAATGACGGTGCGGCAAGAAGCCTACCATACCCGGCAAGAGGAGATGTACCAGCATCAGCAGATGATGCGGCAGGAATGGACAACATTCCAGCAAGAGTACCGCGACGAAGTCTGAGAACAAGCAGACTTCCGGTATCACGTCTACCAGCAATTCGCCCGCGGATCATCTCCAGAGGATAGCCCTTAGGGATGGTACTTGCCTATATAAAAGTGGTTGTAATAAAATTTCCCTATAAATAAAAATTTTATTTCATGCATCTCTTTGCCACCCTTTGCAAAAGCTAGCGTAAAATAAAAAAAAAAAGCTTAAAAAAAAAGGAAAAAAAGCATACGCTCAATAAGAAAAGCCAAAATCCTAAGTCGCGAGGAAAAAAGAGATAAAACCGCGAGAAAAAGGCAGGATTAAGACAAGCCATCACCTCAACCAACAAAACTTCGACTACCAAATCAAGAGTCAAAACAAGACTCATCCGACCAGCCAGCAAGAGTCGGATAGTCGCCACCAAAAGTCAAAAACAAAGAATCCCCAGCAAACAAGCAAGCTGGATGAGCACCAACAAAATCCCCGGCACAACCCGGATGACCATTCAGAAAGGTCCAAGTACATTCACCAACACAGAAATCACTCCCCAAAGAGTCGGCGCATGAGCTACCTGAGCAGTAAGCCGCCACCACCACCAGTCCTACACAGTGGACTGTACCAGCCTGATAGGGGGTTTATACCTATCAACCAGCACACAAGGAGTGCCTGAAAGGCGCATGAGCTACCTGAGCAGTAAGCCGCCACCACCACCAGTCCTACGCAGTGGACTGTACCAGCCTGATAAGGGGTTTATACCTATCAACCAGCACACAAGGAGTGCCTGAAAGGCGCATGGGCCACCTGAACAGTAAGCCGCCACTACCACCAGTCCTATGCAGCGGACTGCACCAGCCTGATAGGGGGTTTATACCTATCAACCTGCGCACGCGTTGCGCCTGATCTGCGCTCGAGCCGGATCAGTAAGTCGCACTACCACCCTGATGGGGGGTTCATACCCATCCAGTCCCACACAACGGACTGTACCAGCCTGATGGGGGGTTCATACCCATCCAGTCCCACACAACGAACTGCAACTACCAGCCTGATGGGGGGTTTATACCCATCAACCGAAGGATCGACTACCATCAGAAGGAGTATCCTGAGGTTTTACCACGTGTCCACCGAAGGGATCGGCTACGTCAGAAGTAGTATCCTGAAAGTGCATGAACACCAAGTTTTCCCCAGAAGATCAACTGCCACAAGACGGGACATCCGAAGGGTAACCGGGCAAGAGGGTCAACTCCTTTACCTTCCTGTCAGTCTGTCTGGCACAACAGGGCAACAGCTGACTAGTCAAGTAAAGGGGGGCCAGCTGTAGACCCCAAATCTTGCCCGACCTCTAAATAAAGAGTAAAAGACCTCCTATTCGAAGATGGATGAAGCCTAAAAATCCACTAGGAGAGACTATTAGGCTCCATATTAGGATAGGAGGGATTTTCTGCACAAAAAATAAGTTTTCTCGCCTTTTTGGGACGAGACCGCCATCTCGAAATCGAGACCGCCGTCTCGCCTCACGCAAAAGGTGAGACCGCCGTCTCACCAAACGAGATGGCGGTCTCGCCACCTGCGAATGACGAGACGGCAGTCTCGTTTGGCGAGACGGCGGTCTCGACCCTGTCAGACGAGAACGGTGGTCTCGCCACTGTCAGGCGCGAAACCCTATAAATAGGGGCTCTCCCCCCCTCATTTCCACACACCACAGCTTTCTCTCCTCCTTCTCTCTAGGATTTCTCTCTCTAGAATCCCTCCGACGCATTTCCGGAGCTTCTGAGTGTCTTTAGAGTGAGTTTTCGAGCGTTCCGAGAGGTTTTCCGGCGCTGTAGAGTGAAGGGCTGCCAAAACGCACCCAATTTATTGAGAAATTAATAGAGAAAGCTTGCTTCAGAGGTTTAAACTCTCCCTCTCTACTTTTAATGCTTTAATTTTAAATTATGCAATAGATTAGGGCCATGTAGTCATAATTTTAAATTCCGCAAAAATAAAAAGGGCAAAAGCGTATTTTTCCAGTTTATTTATTAATAAAAAAACTGGCCTATCATAGGGAACCCGAAAGGGGCATAGTAAAGGAACTAATACTTCCTTTACACGTAACTAACTCCCTTACCCAACTCTGGTTCTAATGACCAAAGTTGGTTTTCAAAAACCAACGCCTTTGAAAAACCCCTTTTCTGATGTTTCCGGTAAAAACATCGGTGGCGACTCCACAGAACCCTACAAAATTAGTCCTTGGGTTAGCCCGGTTATCGGACAACCCAAGGACGCCCTTTCGAAAACCTCGCCCCTAGGTTAGCCCGGTTATCGGACAACCTAAAGGCGTTGTAACCACCTATAAAAAACGCAAAAAATCAAAAAGGGTCGAAACCATCGCATCGCTCCGACCGCCTCTCTTTTTTGACGGTGGCGACAATGGTCATCCGACTTTGCGGGTTGTCGGGCAGTCTTGTTTTCTTTGTTTGACTCGTGCTTGATTGCCGAGAGGTTGTTGGTCAAGATGCTTGACTTGTTTTAATCCTGCCTTTTTCTGCAACTTTATTTCTTTTTTCTCGCGATTTTGTATTTTTGCTTTTTTCTGAGCGTACGTCTTTTGACTCTTAGTTTCTTTTTGTTATGCTGACTCTTTTGAAAGGGAGAGCAAAATGCACGAAATGAAATTTTATTTATGATAAAAGTTTATTACAACAGTTTATTTTCTAAGCCCTATCTCTAAGACGGAGGACTCGAGTCTGGAGACGATCCATAAGAGGGGAACTGCCGGTACAGATGTCTTTAGAATTCTGCTTGATTCTGGGCTTAGTCTTGGTACTCCTGCCGGAAAGCCGTCAGGTCCTGCCTTATTCCCTCTTGGTATTGGTTTAATGTCTCCAATCTCATGTCGAAGACATCCTGCCTTAGAGATATTTGCTCTTGTCTCATAGACATCTGGTCAAATTGCTGGCGCAAATCGTAGATGTTGCGGTTGATGCCAGCAAAATCGTCTGTGTACTGCTGCTATTGTTGTTGCTGTTGTTGTTGTTGTTGGAACTCGGGAGGTGTCTGGAGATCGTGCATTGCTACGAGATCCCGGAGATCCAAAGATACATCCAGTGAGGGGTGGAGGATCAGCCGGGTCCTTTGGCGTAGCAGCATCCCCATGCTGACTAGGACTAACCCGTTGATAGTCTCGGGTCGGAGGCTGGAGGCCAGTTCTTCCCTGCCACTGCACCCCCATTTTTCTGCCAGGGGGGTAATGAGGGGAGCCATGAGGACGGCTCCCACGGGCCGGCTTCCGAAGTCCTTGAGGGCTTTCAGGAAGAAATAGTCAGGGTTGCACCGGCACCTCTGGCTCATGCAGTAGAGGACGAAGAGGTCCGAGAGGGTAACTTTACCCTGGCTTTCTTTCTGCCCGTGGACAGTCCTAGCCAACAGCTTATGGCAGATGCAGAGGGCGAGGGGAAGTGCGGAGCCCTTCATCAGTGTGGTCAAAGTGTGCTCCCCGGTCATCTCTTCCCACATCTCGCCGGCGGTGAGGTTGGTGGGGCGTGCACAAATGGCCTCCTGGTAGTCTCGAGTCAGCACATCCTCGGGCTGGACAAATCCGATGGACACGTTGAATTCATCCAGGGTGGTGGTCCGGTACATCCCACCCATGAAGTACATTACCATTTTTGTCGGTGACAGACCCGGTACCATGGGGGGAGTCTTAGCGTAGGAGATGGAGGCGAGGAACTCCAACACTGCCTGAGGGTAGACATGGGTGGGTGGAGACTGGAGGAGGAAGCGCCACCCTATGCTGTCGATGTGGGTGCAGACATCATCTTTCCACCCGAATTCGGCTAGGATGCCGAAATCCAACCTTAGCATGGGGTGTCATGTATACCCCCGAATGTGCTCTAGGTGAGCCTGGTGCATCGGTGAAAGCTGTGTGGGGTCCTGCGGAGCGGGAGCTGAGGAGCTGCTAGGGCCGATAGAGTCTCTTCTCTTCCTAGACTGATCTCCACGGTGCATTTTGACTATAGGGTGCTTGAGAGTGAGAGAATGGAAGGTGGGAGTGCAAGAGGAGGTGTGGAGACCCCCCCTAGGCCCTCTATTTATAGAAGTTTTTTTGAATTCGGGACCGCCGTCTGGGATGTCGAGACGGCGGTCTCGATTTTGCGCTGGCCGAGACGGCCGTCTGGAGCCTCGAGACGGCGGTCTCGACTTTGGCCTTAAGCGAGACGGTCGTCTCGCCAAGCGAGAAGGCGGTCGCGTTTTTGGTCAAGACGAGACGGCGGTCTCGTTTTGCTGGAAATCGAGACGGCGGTATGGACATACGAGACGACCGTCTCGATTCTAGGGTTTTTTTTTTTTGAAGAAAAATAGGACCTGGTTCAAAAACATTTTATGCATGCAATGTTTTCATATTTGATGTCCTATAATGCCTATTCCATTTAGTTTTTCAGAAGGAGTTAACTGACGTGTCTTGTAGCGACAAGTTTCCTCTGATCTGCATTCTTGTACCATTCCAGACTTCTTGTGACCGAAGAATGATTTGATTTTTCTTTCTTTCTTTTTCTTTGTTTTTTTTGTTTCTATCTTTTTTTTTGTAGAGCACACTTTGCCATGTTAGTGTCCCTTTTTCTTCGCTTTAGGGATTTCAATCCTCTTGTTGAATATACGCCTCCATATTCCCAAATTAATTATTAGAATATTGTTGTGAGGGTCAAGAGAAGAGAAGTAAGAGGGAAAATTCAACGACTTGTGTTTTAGACTGTTAATTTTTAGAAAAAGGTTTTTGTAAGAATGGTTGGCTTAGGGTTAGGCTTAGGTGTTTAAGCTTTTTGTCTAAGCAAACGTTTCCTTTCTTGTATTTGCGCCTTAGCTTATTTCCATTGTTTTTTTATGGCTAGTTGATCTCCCTAGATCGCCCTTCGGGTTTTCGAACTAGGATATTGTGTTTTGGCCCTATCTTTTGTCTAGGTTCCTTCCTTTTATTTTTGTTTTTTGTTTTAGGGAATCCTAGCGGACCTTTTTTTTGTAACCCTAATTTCTGCCTAGGCTACCCTTTATTTTTTTTCGGGTATCCTACCGGGTTGACCCTATCTTTTGCGTAGCCCACTTAGTGGGTTTCCTACCGGGTATTTTGCCCTTTTTTCTTTTTGGCCTTTGGCTTCTATGGGCTTTTCTTTTGTGCTTATTTATTATTTTCTTTTTCACAATATTGGTGAAGCATGACTTTCTTTATGGTGAGATAAAGCCTTATTTTGTGCTTCTAATCAACTAGCTTGACTGTAATGGAAAGTTTTGATTATTTGGATGCGCTTTTTATTCTTCCCTTTCTTTTTCGTTTACTTAGACAAGGTTATTGTGAGGTTTAGTCATGAAATAGCAAGAAGAGAAGCAGATAGTAAGAAATGTATTCTTTATTAATAAGGGAATATGTGCCCTAATATGCCCGGGGGTTGGGCTAGCCCCAGGGGATAATCTCTAACAATCATGGGGTTTACATCCCTTAAGTGAAGAAAAAGATCTCCTAATGACTAGGGTAGCTCTTGACGCTTGCATCTCTCCGCTTTGGAATATTTGCTTGAGTGTGCAGAGGGGAGACTTCCCTTTTCTTCCTTCTGCTCGGCCCTTAGTAGGGTCATATCCTAGGCCACACTTGAAAGGATTATCTTTGAATTCTGGGGGTTCCCTCATGCCTTGAGAATCTGCACCCAGTCCTTGGCCAGGATGGTAACCATGCTTCATCATCATGCGGGCTACCTTTGTGTTTGTGGGAAGTCTCTCTACGTTGGCAATTTCGAGCACTTGAAAAGATGTTTCAAGGGCCTCTTCAGCCGCATCCACATAGGGTTGAGTGGACGGTCCACTGATCAGGATATCATCTTCTGCTTGGACCATGACCAATTTGTCATCCACTATAAACTTGACTTTTTGGTGGAGCGTTGAAGGTACTGCCTTAGCATCATGGATCCAAGGCCTGCCGAGGAGACAACTGTATGCTGGAGTAATATCCATTACATGAAAATCGACGTTGAAGATAATGGGTCCAACTTGGATTGGCAAATTAACTGTTGAACATTCAAGGACTTGATGTTGAACTTGATGGACATGAAGCTTGTTGATTTTGATGATGATTCAAGAACACAAGACTTAGAGAGTTGAATACTTGTTTTATATTGTAATAACTCTGTTTTGATTAGATTGAGTCTGTAATATTAGAGTTTGAGATAGCCGGTACATAGTCTGCACCTTAGAAGCTTCAAAAAGCTCAAATTTATCAAAGGGGCTCGGCTTTAATCGATTAAATGGTGAAATAATCGATTAAAACAGTGAGAAAAACCATTTTATGTATCTGCTCACTGGTTTAATCGATTAACACCCCTGTTAATCGATTAACAGGCCTATTAATCGATTAACAGGTCTTTTAATCAATTAAAACAGAGAGTTTTGGGGTTCTGTTGATTTTGGCTCTGTAATAATCGATTAACACTTCATTTTATCGATTATTTTAGTCAGATTTTGATTTTTAACTTCAAACCAACCCTATTTTCGAAAACCCTATTTCCAAGAACCCTAGTTTCGAAATTCCCAATTCCCAAACCCAAATTTCTCTACTTAAGCTTCTCTATGACACTCAGAAAAGAAGAACAACCTTTTTCATACAAAAGTTAAGTGCTGTAAGTGCCAGAGAATTGTTTGTTGCAAGAAAAAGGGGCTTTTGGAACCTGGTTTGGGCTAGAAGCGATAAGAATCACTAAGTGGAGTTCTTAGTGGATTGTGTGTTGTGCCATCTCTAGAGAAAGTTGTTGTTCATCTCTTGTGGAGTTCAAGAGAGGTGTTTTCTTTACTCTATCTTTTCCATTGTAATTTGTTTGTAAAAATTTTGATCATAGTGACAGCGTTAATCCTCTGTTTGAGTGATTAGCAACTGGACGTAGGGTCTTTTGATCCGAACCAGTATAAATCTCCTGTGTAAGATTCTCTTCTCTTCTCTATTTACATTTACACAGTTTTTAATCGGTAAAATTTGGGGAAAATTTTGAAAACCTAATTTTTGTTAAGAAACCAATTCACCCCCCCTCTTGGTTTTTGTCCGACCACGCGAACATTCTGTTGCGCGATTCTAACAAGTGGTATCAGAGCTTGCTTTGATAGTCATTCAAACTTTTCGAAAATGGCCGGACAAAATCAAACTTTTGCCGAAGGTGCGTCTATCAACAGACCCCCACTTTTTGCGGGTCGAAATTATCCTTTCTGGAAAGTAAGAATGCAAATCTTTTTAGAGTGTATTGATAGAGGCGTTTGGGACGCTATTTTAAACGGTCCATATATTCCTAAAGTTACTGAGAACCGTGTTGACGTTCCCAAACTTTTTTTCTAGATGGACTATAGAGGAAAACAGAAAAGCACAATTTGACGTTAGGGCTAGAAATATAATTTCATCTGCTTTAACCCTTGATGAGTTTTACAGAATATCCATTTGTAAGAGTGCTCAAGAGATGTGGGAAAAACTAAGAGTAACTTATGAAGGAACCGATGATAGTGACTCAATTTCGGAATCAAGTGACTCAGAAATAGAAGCTAACATTTGCTTGTTGGCAAATGACATCATTTCTTCCGACTTTGAGGTTAGTGATTCCGACTCATCCTCAAGTGATGATGAAAATGATTTTGATGAACTGCAAAATGGATATAATGAATTGTTTAGTGCCTTTAAGGACTTGAAAAATGAATACAAAGCTGTGAAAAAGAGTTTAAGTAGTTCCGAAAAGGAGGTGGAGTCGTTAAAAACGAAAATTGCATGTTTAGAGGAAAAGGAATCCTTAGAAACGAAAATTGTATGTTTAGATGAGAATGATGATAAGAACTTAGCATGTGCAACTTGTAAAGAGCATGAATATGACATAGATATTCTTAACCATTTGCTAGACAAAGCCAAAAAGGAAATAGATGATCTTAAGAAGCATGAAATGGTGTTTGCTCAAAATAATGTAAATTATCAAGTTCCTTTGAAAAAGGCTAAAAGGAAAAATAAAAGAGTATGGGTTGAAAAAGGATCTAGAGCATGTTTTGTAAGTAACGCATCTTATTCTAAAGCTACATCAAAAGCATGTTTTTATTGCATGAAACAATGTCATACTTCAAACAAATGCAAAATTAAACATTTTGGTGTTCCTAAAGGTAAATACATTTGGGTTCCTATTGTTAAATAATTTGTTATGTCTCTAACCCCAAGGACCCAAAAGTTGTGGGGACATAAGTTTACTATGTTCTTGTTTTGTAGGAAACTTCCAAATCAAAGAAGTTTATGTGGTATCTTGATAGTGGATGCTCAAAACATATGACCGGTGATAAATCTAAATTTGTAAGTTTCAAAGCTAGAGAACAAGGATATGTAACTTATGGGGACAACAACAAAGGGAAGATTCTTGGAATTGGAAACATAGGTGGTGCAAACACTTTGGAGATCAAGGATGTGTTTCTTGTTGATGGACTAAAGCATAATCTCCTTAGCATAAGTCAACTATGTGACAAAGGATTCAAGGTAATCTTTGAAAGTAAATTTTGCACCATACATTTGATAGATTCTGAAAATGTAGAATTAAAAGGCATTAGGCACAATAATATATATTTGATTGATTTAGATTGTTTACATGATTCTAGCATAACATGTTTAGTTGCTAAGGAAGAGAACCCTTGGTTATGGCATAAGAGAGCGGCTCATATAAATATGCATCATTTGAACAAATTGATTTCAAAAGACTTAGTTATTGGTTTGCCTAAGTTAAAATTTGAAAAAGATAGATTGTATGATGCATGTCAAAAAGGTAAACAAGTAAAATCATCATTTAAATCTAAGAATGTTATTTCCACTTCAAAACCCCTAGAATTATTACATTTAGATTTATTTGGACCTTCTAGGATAAAAAGCTTTGGTGGAAATTATTATGGTCTTGTTATTGTTGATGATTATTCTAGATATACATGGACATTTTTCCTAACTATGAAAAGTGAAGCCTTTAAGGTCTTTAGAAAATTTGCAAAACAAATTCAAAATGAAAAAGACTTAAGAATTAAAGTTTTAAGAAGTGACCATGGTGGTGAGTTTCAAATTGAAAAGTTTGAAAGTTATTGTGAAGAAAATGGAATATTACATAACTTTTCTGCTCCTAGGACTCCCCAACAAAATGTAGTTGAAAGGAAAAATAGGTCATTAGAGGAACTTGCTAGAACTATGTTAAATGAATCTAATGTTCCTAAATATTTTTGGGCTGATGCAGTTAATGCTGCATGTTATGTTTTAAATAGAATGCTCATTAGGTCAATTATTAAATCTACTCCCTATGAATTGTTTAATGGTAGAAAGCCTAATGTTGCTCATTTGAAAATTTTTGGATGTAAGTGCTTTGTGTTAAATAATGGAAAGGACAACTTAGGAAAATTTGACTCAAAAGCTGATGAGGGCATTTTCTTAGGTTATTCATTAACTAGTAAGGCTTACAGGGTGTTTAATAGAAGAACCTTAAATATTGAAGAATCTATTCATGTTACTTTTGATGAGATTGTAGACCTTGGGGGAAATCCTCTTGAGTCAAATAAAGAACTTGCAGGTGATGATGAATATATAAGAGAGGCTCTTGATGAATTATACTTGGAAGAAAATGAGCCTTCTCAAACGCCTAAATTAGTAAAAGAATGGCAATCACCTAGAGGACTCTCAATGGACAATATAATAGGTGACATCTCAAAAGGGGTAAGAACTAGAAATATGACTCATTTCTGTATGTCTGTAGCTTTTGTATCACAGATTGAACCCAAAAATGTTGAGGAAGCGCTTAAAGATGACCAATGGTGCATAGCCATGCAAGAAGAACTTAACCAATTTGAAAGGAATCAAGTCTGGGAATTAATCCCAAGAGAAGAATCACATCAAGTTATTGGAACAAAATGGGTGTTTAGAAATAAACTTGATGAAGATGGAAACATAACAAAGAATAAAGCCAGACTTGTTGCAAAAGGCTATTGTCAGGAGGAAGGTATAGACTATGATGAAACTTATGCTCTTGTTGCCAGGTTAGAGGCTATACGCCTACTTCTTGCTTATGCATCTTTGATGAAATTTAAATTATATCAAATGGATGTTAAGAGTGCATTTTTGAATGGTTTTATTAAAGAAGAAGTTTATGTGGAGCAACCCCTTGGATTTGAAGATTTTAAATATCCTAATCATATTTTTAAATTAAAGAAAGCTTTATATGGGTTGAAACAAGATCCTAGATCTTGGTATGAAAGGCTAAGCAGTTTCCTAACATCAAATGATTTCTCTAGAGGAAAAATTGATTCTACTCTGTTTATAAAGAAAGTTAAAGAACATATCTTATTGGTCCAGGTATATGTTGATGATATTATTTTTGGATCAACTGAAAATTTGTTATGTGTAGAATTTGCTAAGATAATGCAGGGAGAGTTTGAAATGTCTATGATGGGAGAATTGACATTCTTCCTTGGACTTCAAATCAAGCAACTTAAAGATGGCATTTTCATCTCTCAAACCAAATACTACAAAGAGATTCTTAAAAAGTTTGGAATGGACACCTCAAAGGAAGCTAACACACCCATGGGAACTTCATGCTATTTAGACAAGGATGAATCAGGTTTGGAAGTTAATCAATCTATGTATAGAGGTATGATAGGTTCACTGTTATACTTAACTGCAAGTAGACCCGATATTATGCATTACGTACGTGTGTGTGCTAGATTTCGAGGCTTGTCCAAAAGAATCTCACCTAATTGCGAGTAAACCACATTTTAAAATATTTAAAAGGAACTACTGGTCTTGGTTTATGGTATCCATCGATGCTTGTACTAGTTTAATAGGATATTCGATGCTTGATTATGGTGGATGCAAAATTGATAGGAAAAGTACTAGTGGGACATGTCATTTGTTAGGTTCATCCTTAGTATCTTGGCATTCTAAGAAACAGGCATGTGTTGCTTTATCTACCATTGAAGCTGAATATATTGCAGCTGGTAATTGTTGTGCTCAAATTCTGTGGATGAAACAACAGTTAGAAGATTATAGTATATTTTTAAATGACATACCTTTGATGTGTGATAATACGAGTGCAATCAATCTTACTAAGAATCCAGTAATGCACTCTAGGACTAAGCACATAGAAATTAGACATCACTTTTTGAGAGATCATATCAGCAAAGGAAACTGTAAAATAGAGTACGTTGATACAAAGCATCAATTAGCAGACATTTTTACTAAGCCTCTACCCAAGGATAGATTCTATGATCTTAGAAGAGACTTAGGGATACTAGAAATAGCTTAAATTTTGCTTAATTAGACAGTTTTTGGATGGTTGTGATGTATAATTGATTGAGTGGGAGTTATCTCTAAGTTATGCATATTTTGAGGGGGAGATCTTATGTTTGTTCTAGAAGAATTATTTTTTGATTCTAATCAAAATAGGGGGAGAAAATATTTAAATCCTAATATGATTGTTTTTAAATATTATCTGGTATGTTTAATGTGTTTGTTAGTATGACAGATAAAACAGGTTATTACAAAGTCTTTAAAACATAATTTTGATCATCATCAAAAAGGGGGAGATTGTTGAACATTCAAGGACTTGATGTTGAACTTGATGGACATGAAGCTTGTTGATTTTGATGATGATTCAAGAACACAAGACTTAGAGAGTTGAATACTTGTTTTATATTGTAATAACTCTGTTTTGATTAGATTGAGTCTGTAATATTAGAGTTTGAGATAGTAGGTACATAGTCTGCACCTTAGAAGCTTCAAAAAGCTCAAATTTATCAAAGGGGCTCGGCTTTAATCGATTAAATGGTGAAATAATCGATTAAAGCGAGTGAGAAAAACCATTTTACGTATCTGCTCCTTTGGTTTAATCGATTAACACCCCTGTAATCGATTAACAGGCCTGTTAATCGATTAACGGGTCTTTTAATCGATTAAAACAGAGACTTTTGGGGTTCTGTTGATTTTGGCTCTGTAATAATCGATTAACACTTCATTTAATCGATTATTTCAGTCAGATTTTGATTTTTAACTTCAAATCAACCCTATTTTTGAAAACCCTATTTCCAAGAACCCTAGTTTTGAAATTCCCAATTCCCAAACCCTAATTTCTCTACTTAAGCTTCTCTATGGCACTCAGAAAAGAAGAACAACCTTTTTCATACAAAAGTTAAGTGCTGTAAGTGCCAAAGAACTGTTTGTTACAAGAAAAAGGGGCTTTTGGAACCTGGTGTGGGCTAGAAGCGATAAGAATCACTAAGTGGAGTTCTTAGTGGATTGTGTGTTGTGCCGTCTCTAGGGAACGATGTTCTTCATCTCTTGTGGAGTTCAAGCGAGGTGTTTTCTTTACTTTATCTTTTCCATTGTAATTTGTTTGTAACAACTTTGATCATAATGACAGCGTTAATCCTCTATTTGAGTGATTAGCAACTGGACGTAGGGTCTTTTGATCCGAACCAGTATAAATCTCCTGTGTAAGATTCTCTTCTCTTCTCTGTTTACATTTACACAGTTTTTAATCGGTAAAATTTGGGGAAAATTTTGAAAACCTAATTTTTGTTAAGAAACCAATTCACCCCCCCTCTTGGTTTTTGTCCGACCACGCGATCATTCCGCTGCACGATTCTAACATTAACTTCTCCCATTACTTCTCGCTTTGATCCGTCGAAGGCTCGAACGATAGTGCTGCTTGGGTGTAGATGGGTTCCTTGGATAGTTAACTTGTAGAGTGTGCACTTGGACATCACGTTCAAGGATGACCCGTTATCCACAAGAACTTTGGCGATGAGGTACTCCTTGCACTTGATGGAGATGGGCAAGGGCTTGTTGTGGTTTGATCCCTCGAGGGGGAGTTCTTCCTCTGTGAAGGTGAGGTGACCGTTCGCCGTAATGTGACTGACGATCCTCTCAACCTTTTCTTGGGATATGGTGTGAGGTACATGCGCTTCGCTCAAGACCTTCATCAGGGCATTTCTGTGCGGTTCCAAGCTCATCATCAGAGATAATAGGGTTATCTTTGCAGGTGTATGATTGAGCTGGTCAATAATGGAATACTCGCTTTGCCTTATAAACTGGAGTAATTCCTCTGTCTCCTCCTTGGATTCTTTATTTTCTTTTTCTTCGGTCTTTTTATTTTCTCCTTTATTTTTGGGGGCATCTTCTTATAAGTCCTTGGGGGAGTAGACTCTTCCACTTTCAGTCATGCCCCCAATGCCGGCTATGTTCGAGATATCCTCCTTTATTGGTGAGGATTCTCCATATCTCCATGGTACAACTTTATTTGACTCGTAGGGGAAAGGACGTGGCATAAATAGTTGCACTGGTGTCCTTGCCCCCTCTTCCTTATTTTCGAGGACCAACGGTCAAGGCTTATTGTCCTCTTGTGGTGAATCAACCGTTGGGGAAAACTTGATTAGGAGTGGCTTTCTCTCCATTCTTCTGATTTGGAAGACGTGTCAGTTAATCATTCCTTTTTATTATCTTATTATTTAAGAGTGAAGGAGGGGAAATTAAATATGCAAATGACTGATATGCATGCAAGTAGACAATTGTTGAATAAAGAAAAATTTCATTTATCTATAGAAGGTGTACATTCCCCTATTCCATACTACGAAGCAACTTTTGATAGAAATGGAAAAGCCTAAAGAAGCCCACAGGCGGGTCTTGATCTCTATGTAATTCTCTTTCGGCTTCCCGGACGTGACGAGCAAGTGCTTCGCTTTGCTTCTGGACTGCCTGGCTCATATCTTCACTGTACTTTTGAGCCTCTTTGATCTTCACTTCTTGATGGACGACCAAGGCTTGTAGTTGAGTTTTGCAAGGGCTCGGTCCTTTTCTTGTAGTACTTGGTCGTACTGAGCTAGCCCGTCTCTTTCTTTGCAGCGTAGCTCAGCAAGACTTTTGTTGAGTCTCCGATTGGCCTCTCGCTCTTGGCGTATTTCTGACCAAGTCCTGGTGAGGTCTTGTAACAAGTCCTTGATCGTCTGAGCCTGTTTTGCTGATTCGGCCTCAAGGCGTGCTGATTTAGCGGTTATTTCTTGAAGTTGACTATCCGAGCTGGTTTTAGCAACTTTGGATGCTCGGATAGCTTGCTCATTAGAATCAGCGCACTGATCCTTGAGGCGCTCTATTTCATGATCCTTTTTCTTGCATTGCCTCTGCAGACCATCTATGGTGAGGATAGATTCTTGCTCTCTTTCTTCAAGGGCCCTCATCTGGGCTCCTATGAGTTCTATCCTCTGGGTCAAGGCATCGACTTGATCTTGCAGCTCTTCACTATTGGCGCTTGTAATGAGTGAGGTGGATGGTTGAGACATCCCTCTTCTTTTTCTCCACACCTCATAGTCACTGGAGACATCCACTCGAGCTTTTCCTAGCTCTCTATCTCCCATAAAGACTGGTTTCTCCCATGCTCTTCTCACAACTAGTGAGTTAGCAATTGTGCACGGGTCTCCGAAGAAACACAGTCCTCCGAGCTCCCCTCGGAAAATTGTAGTTTGAGTCCTCATGAGTTGTCTCATAGCTACTCTAGGTGAATAGGCTATGCAACCCCTGAGTCCTATCAAGGGTACGTTCGAATAATCTCCACATCTGATGAGGACTGGACCGGGTCGGAACCAAGGGCAGACCCAAGATAAATGGTTGGCATCCCATTGTTCCAACTCGTCCTTCCACTTTGAAGTTAAGCGTCATTGGAGAGGGATTTTGGAGAAGCTCCTCAAAGGGTCGGGGAACATCCCCATGGGACTAGAGGCGTAAAAATGTGTGATACCCCACACAAAGAGTAGTGAAGAGCAACAACGAAGTGTTTTTCCTTGCTTCTGGCGACAAAAATCCACCGAGAGCAAGGTGTCGGCAAGAATTGCAGGCAAGGAACTCTTCAAGTTTACGTCCCAGGCGAAGAAGGCGTCCATGACGGCTTGATCCACTGTGTCGATGTGGAAGGGAAACAAGATTGTTCCAAATATGATTAAGGCCAGGGTTTTGTTAAAAGCGACCCATTCTGCCCTTTCAACCAAATTGGACAGATGGTCTTCTAACATTGAGACTTTCCAACCCTGGACGTTCCCTTTTTCTATCAAGGTAGTCTGCCGGAATGGCGATCGGATGATGGCAGCGACTTGTGCTGCAGGAGTATATGCCCCGTGGCAGATATGGACCCCAGCTGATTTGGGCCATTTCAGCATAATCTCGTACTCCTCCAAGGTGGGCACCATGTCAAACTGTGGAAATTCGAAACAACGCAGACTGGAGTTCCAGAAGTGAACTAGTACCCTGATGAAAACTATTGAACATTCAAGGACTTGATGTTGCACTTGATGGACATGAAAATTGTTGATTTTGATGGTGATTCAAGAACACAAAGACTTAGAGTGTTGAAGACTTGTTTTATATTGTAATAACTCTGCTTTGATTAGATTGAGTCTGTAATATTAGAGTCTGAGATAGCCGGTACATAGTTTGCACCTTAGAAGCTTCAAAAAGCTCAAATTTATCAACCAGACTCAGTTTTAATCGATTATTTGGTGAATTAATCGATTAAAACAGTGAGAAAAACAATTTTCTGTATCTGCTCACTGGTTTAATCGATTAACACACCTGTTAATCGATTAACAGGCCTGTTAATCGATTAACAGCCCTTTTAATCGATTAAAACAGAGAGTTTTGGGGTTCTGTTGATTTTGGCTCTGTAATAATCGATTAACACTTCATTTAATCGATTATTTCAGTCAGATTTTGATTTTTAACTTCAAATCAACCCTATTTTTGAAAACCCTATTTCCAAGAACCCTAATTCCAAAATTCCCAATTCCCAAACCCTAATTTCTCTACTTAAGCTTCTCTATGGCACTCAGAAATAAAGAACAACCTTTTTCATACAAAAGTTAAGTGTTGTGAGTGCCAGAGAGCTGTTTGTTGCAAGAAAAAGGGGCTTTGGGAACCTGGTGTGGGCTAGAAGCGATAAGAATCACTAAGTGGAGTTCTTAGTGGATTGTGTGTTGCGCCGTCTCTAGGGAAAGTTGTTCTTCATCTCTTGTGGATTTCAAGAGAGGTGTTTTCTTTACTTTATCTTTTCCATTATAATTTGTTTGTAACAAACTTTGATTATAGTGACAGCGTTAATCCTCTGTTTGAGTGATTAGCAACTAGACGTAGGGTCTTTTGATCCGAACCAGTATAAATCTCCTGTGTAAGATTCTATCTCTACTCTATTTACATTTACACAGTTTTTAATCGGTAAAATTTGGGGAAAATTTTGAAAACCTAATTTTTGTTAAGAAACCAATTCACCCCCCCCTCTTGGTTTTTGTCTGACCACGCGAACATTCCGCTGCGCGATTCTAACAAAAACTTGATCGACACAGATCTTCAGCAGGTCGAGAATCCGTCCATAAGATTTTTCAAAGTCGGAGCGGACCTCTGGTGGCATTATTGCGCAAATCCGTTCCAACTTCTCAGTATGGTACCGGGGAATGTCCACTTTCTTCAACTGTCTACTAGTCCCCTCCATTTTCTAGAATCAAAATGCATGGTTTATGAATATGATGCTTATTGTATGAATGTGAGTGTTTATTTTTCTATTTATCATGTTTTATTTCTACATGATGTATGGTATTTGCGTATTTTTTTAGAAAATAAACTACTTATATGAATGATTTATGAGTATAACGTTTATGAACAAGGTCCCATTTATTGTTTTGAATTGGGTTTTTTTATTTGATTTTTATTATTTTTATTTTATAGCCTTTTATCTCTTTTGTCGGACTGCGTGACTACTTAGCTTACAAAGAACCTGAAACCAGGCTAGCTAAAAGGCAGACTGTCCGAGATAAAAAATGGCTTTATGCAAAAGAATAATATTTAGCGTCCCTTATCTCTTCTGTCGGACTGCGTGGCTACTTAGCTTACAAAGAACCTGAAACCAGGCTAACTAAAAGGCAGACTGTCCGAGATAAGGGTGTTTATTGCAAAAAAAATAATATTTTGTGATTTTTCTGTTGTTTGGTTATGCTATGCAACAAACAAATGCAACAAATAAATGCGCACACAATTCTATCATCCACGAACAAGCGAGAAGTCGTTTTAATCATAAGGTAGGGTTTTCCTGCAGAAAAGTGCATTGATGAAGGTAGGTTCTAACTGTTCTCACCAAGGCTAAGGCCCCCAAGGTGCCCCCATTATAGGGTCCCCACTCTCCAGCCTTCCGACCATGCTTAACACTAAGGCCATAGTCAGGCTTCGTGCCAAAAGAGGAAGGTTATCACCTTGAGTGGTGGTTTCCGATCACACTGGTGGGCACAAGGCCATCACTACAGCGAACTGTACCTGCCACCCACTCCCTATGGATTTCTCACTTACCTCCTGGGTATAGAGAGAACTGTCATGTGCAAGGGTTTGTGTACAATTTGTATTTCAAACAATTGCGTAAATATGAACAAACAATAGTTATTAAAGCCAAGCATTAAAACATGTTATAATACAAGGTAGGGTAAAAGCGTAATTTCTTGGTTTATTTATTTAAGCTGGCCCATCACTAAATGGGATCAACTCTCTAGGCTTCCCCAGTGGAGTCGCCATCTGTCGCCACCGTCAAAACGAGGCGGTCGTAGCGACGCGATGGTTCCGACTTTCCAATTTTTGCGTTTTTATGGGTGTGGTTACAACGCCTTTAGGTTGTCTGATAACCAGGCTGAACCTAGGGGCGAAGTTTTCGAAAGAGAATTCTTGGATTGTCTGATAACCGGGCTAACCCAAGAACCAATTTTGAAGGGTTCTTATGGAGTCGCCATCGATGTTTTTACCGGAAATATCGAAAAAGGAGTAAAAAGGCGTTGGTTTTCGAAAACCAACTTTGGTCGTTAAAACCAGAGTTTAAGTAAGGGAGTTAGTTACGTGTAAGGGAAGTATTAGTTCCCTTACGATGCCCCTTTCGGGTTCCCTATGATAGGCCATCTATTTAAATAATAAACATTGTGAAAAGACGCTTTTACCCTTTTATTTGCGGAATTTAAATAATGACTACATGACCCTAATATCTATCGTGCAATTTAATCATAAAAGTAAAGACAATAAGGAGAGAGAGAGAAAGAAGGAACCTCCGAAGCAAGCTCTTTGATTAATCTCTTGAAAATTAGGGCGCGTTTTGGTAGCCCTTCACTCTTTACAACGCTGGAAAAACTCTAGGAAATGCTATAAAATCTCTAAGAAACTCTCAAAAACTCCGAAAATGCTTCGGAGGGGTTCTAGGAAGAGAATTTGAAGAGGTTATAAGAGAGAAAGTCGAAGAATTGTGTGAAATGAAGTGAAAAGTGCGACTATTTATAGGGATTCGCGCCTGTCAGGTCGAGACGGCCGTCTTGCCATTCAAGATGGGCGTCTCGCCTTGCAAAAATGACGAGAAGGCCGTCTCGCGAGACGGCGGTCTCGACTTGCAGGCATGGCGAGATGGCGGTCTCGAAAAGCGAGACGGCGGTCTCGATCCTTGAAGGCGAAAATCCTTATTTTAATGCAAAAAATCCCTCCTATCCTAGTATGGGGCCTAATAGTCTCTCCTAATGGCTTCTTAGGCTTCATCCATCTTTGAAAAGGAGGACTTCTGGTCTTATTATGAGGCCGTGCAAGATTAGGGGTCTACAATCCCACCTATGAAGTACGTCACCATTTTTGTTGGTGGGAGATTCAGCACCATGGAGGGGGTCTCGGAATAGGAGATGGAGGCGAGAAACTCTAACACCGCCTGAGGGTAGACTTGGGTAGGTGGAGATTGGAGGAGGAAGCGCCACCCTATGCTGTCGATGTGGGCGCGGACATCGTCTTCCCACCCGAATTCGGCGAGAATGCCAAAGTCCAGTCTCAGCATGGGGTGCCAGGTATACCCCCGGATGTACTCTAGGTGGGCCTGGTGCAGTGGCGAAAGCTGTGTGGGATCCTGCAGAGCGGGAGCTGAGGAGCTACTGGGGCCAACAAAGCCTCTTCTCTTTCTAGATTGGTCTCCATGATGCATTTTGACAGTAGGATGCTTGAAAGTGAGAGAAAGGAGGGTAGGAGTGCAAGAGAGGGTGTTGGAGACCCCCCCTAGGCCCCTCTATTTATAGAAAATTTTTCCAGATTCGAGACCGTCGTTTGGGAAGTCGAGACGGCGGTATCAATTTCGCGTTATTCGGGACGACCGTCTAGAACCTCGAGACGGCGGTCTCGACTTTGGCCTTAAGCGAGACGGTCGTCTTGCCAAGCGAGAAGGCAGTCTCGTTTTTGGTCAAGTCGAGACGGCGGTCTCGTTTTGCTGAAAATCGAGACGACGGTATGGACATACGAGACAGCGGTCTCGTTTTTTAGAGGCCATTTTTTTTTTGAAAAATAGGACCTTGTTCAAAAACATTTTATGCATGCAATGTTTTTATGTTTGATGTCCTATGATGCCTATTTCATTTAGTTTTTCAGAAGGATTTAACTGTCATGTCCTGCAAAGACGAGTATCCTCTGATCTGCGTTCCTTCTGTTGTATTTGGTTGTATTGTTCCGGACTTCTTGTGACCGAAGAATAATTTGCTTTTTCCTTTTTCTCTTCTTTTTCTTCTATCTTCTTTTTGGTAGAGCACACTTTGTCATGTCAGTGTCCCTTTTTCTTCACTTTGAGGGTTTCAATCCTCTTGTTGACTATACGCCTCCATATTCCCAAATTAATTGTTAGAATAATGTTGTGAGGGTTAAGAGAAAATAAGTAAGAAGGGTAAATTCAATCGCTTGTGTTTTAGACGGTCAATTTTATTTAGAAAAGGTTTTGTAAGAATGGCTGGCTAAGGTTAGGCCTAGGTGTTTAAGCTTTTTGTCTTAAGCAAATGTTTCCTTTTTTTGTTTGTATTTGCGCCTTAGCTTATTTCCGTTGCTTTTTATGGCTAGTTGATATCCCTAGATCGCCCTTTGGGTTTTCGAACTAGGATATTGTGTTTTTGGTCCTATCTTTTGTCTAGGTTCCTTCTTTTCGTTTTTGTTTAGGGAATCCTAGCGTACCTTATTTTGTAACACTAACTTTTGCTAGGCTACCCTTTATTTTTGTTCGGGTGTCCTACCGGGTTGACCCTATCTTTTGCGTAGCCCCCTTAGTGGGTTTCCTACCGGGTATTTTGCCCTTTTCTTTTTTTGGCCTTTGGCTTCTATGGGCTTTTACTTCTTTTTTTTTGTATTATTATTTTTCACAATATTGGCGAAACGCGACTTTATTTGTGGTGAGGTAAGGCCTTTATTTTGTGCTTCTAATCGACTAGCTTGATTTGTAATGGCAATGGCAAATTTTGATTATTTGGATGCGCTTTTTTATTCTTCTCCCTTTTTTGTTTACTTAGACAAGGTTATTGCGTGGTCTAGTCATGAAATAGCAAGAAGAGAAGCAGATAGTAAGAAGTGTATTCTTTATTAATTAATAAGGGAATATGTGCCCTAAAATGCCCGGGGGTCGGGCTAGCCCCAGGGGATAATCTCTAACAATCATTGGGTTTACATCCCTTAAATGAAGAAAAAGATCTCTTAATGACTAGGGTAGCTTTTGACGCTTGGATCCCTCTGCTTCGGAATATCTGTTTGAGTGTGCGGAGGGGAGACTTCCCTTTTCTTCCTTCTGCTTGACCCTTAGTAGGGTCATATCCTAGGCCACACTTGAAAGGATTATCTTTGAATTCTGGGGGTTCCCTCATGCCTTGGGAATCTGCACCCAGTCCTTGGCCAGGATGGTAACCATGCTTCATCATCATGCGGGCTACCTTTGTGTTTTTGGAAAGTCTTTTTACATTGGCAATTTCGAGCGCTTGAAAAGATGTTTCAAGGGCCTCTTCAGCCGCATCCACATAAGGTTGGGTGGACGGTCCACTGATCATGATATCGTCTTCTTCTTGGACCGTGACCAATTTGTCATCCACTATAAACTTAACTTTCTGGTGGAGCGTTGAAGGTACTGCCTTAGTGTCATGAATCCAAGGCCTGCCGAGGAGACAACTGTATGCTGGAGTAATATCCATTACATGGAAATCGACGTTGAAGATAGTGGGTCCAACTTGGATTGGCAAATTAACTTCTCCCACTACTTCTCGTTTTTATCCGTCGAAGGCTCGAATGATAGTGCTACTTGGGCACAGACGGGTTCCTTGGATAGTCAACTTGTCAAGTGTGCACTTGGGCATCACGTTTAAGGATGACCCGTTATCCACAAGAACTTTGGCGATGAGGTATTCCTTGCACTTGATGGAGATGTGCAAGGGTTTGCTGTGGTTTGACCCCTTGAGGGGGAGTTCTTCCTCTGTGAAGGTGAGGTGATCGCTTGTCGTGATGTGACCGACAATCCTCTCAACCTTTTCTTGGGATATGGTGTGAGGTACATGCGCTTCGCTCAAGACCTTCATCAGGGCATTTCTGTGCGATTCCAAGCTCATCATTAGAGATAACAAGGTTATCTTTGCAGGTGTATGATTGAGCTGGTCAATAATGGAATACTCGCTTTGCCTTATAAGTTGGAGTCATTCCTCAGTCTCCTCCTTGGATTCTTTATTTTCTTTTTCTTCGGTCTTTTTATTTTTTCCTTTATTTTTGGGGGCATCTTCTTGTAAGTCCTTGGGGGAGTAGACTCTTCCACTTCTAGTCATGCCACCAATGCCGACTATATTCGAGATATCCTCCTTTATTGGTGAAGATTCCCCGTATCTCCATGGTACAACTTTATTTGACTCGTAGGGGAAAGGACGTGGCATAAATAGTCGCATTGGTGTCCTTGCCCCCTCTTCCTTATTGTTTTTGAGGACCAACGGTCGAGGCTTATTGTCCTCTTGTGGCGAGTCGACCGTTGGGGAAAGCTTGATTAGGAGTGGCTTTCTCTCCATTCTTCTGATTTGGAAGACGTGTCAGTTAATCCTTCTTTTTTATTATCTTATTTATTAAGAATGAAGGAGGGGAAATTAAATATGCAAATGAATGATATGCATGCAAGTAGACAATTATTGAATAAAGAAAATTTCATTTATCCGTAGAAGGTGTACATTCCCCTATTCCATACTACGAAGCAACTTTTGACAGAAACGGAAAAGCCTAAAGAAACCCACAGGCGGGTCTTGATCTCTATGTAATTCCCTTTTGGCTTCCCGGACGTGACGAGCAAGTGCTTCGCTTTGCTTCTAGACTGCCTGGCTCATATCTTCATTGTACGTTTGAGCCTCTTTGATCTTCGCTTCTTGATGGACGACGAAGGCTTGTAGTTCATCGAGTTTTGCAAGGCTTGTAGCCCGTCTCTTTCTTTGCAGCGTAGCTCAGCGAGACTTTTGTTGAGTCTCCGATTGGCCTCTCGCTCTTGGCGTATTTCTGACCGAGTCCTGGTGAGGTCTTGTAATAAGTCCTTGATCGTTTGAGCATGTTTTGCTGATTCGGCCTCAAGGCGTGCTAATTTGGCGGTTATTTCTTGAAGTTGGCTATCCGAGCTGGTTCTAGCAGCTTTGGATGCTCGGATAGCTTGTTCGTTAGAGTCAGCACACTGATCCTTGAGGTGCTCTATTTCATGATCCTTCTTCTTGCATTGCCTCTGTAGACCATCTATGGTGAGGATAGATTCTTGTTCTCTTTCTTCAAGGGCCCTCATCTGGGCTCCCATGATTTCTATCCTCTGGGTCAAGGCGTCGACTTGAGCTTGCAGCTCTTCACTATTGGCACATGTAATGAGTGAGGTGGATAGTTGAGACATCCCTCTTCTTCTTCTCCATACCTCATAATCACTGGAAACAGCTACTCGAGCTTTTCCTAACTCTCTATCTCCCATAAAGACTAGTTTCTCCCATTCTCTTCTCACGGCTAGTGAGTTAGCAATTGTGCATGGGTCTACGAAGAAGCACAGTCCTCCGAGCTCTCCTCGGGATATTGTAGTTTGAGTCCTCATGAGTTGTCTCATAGCTACTCTAGGTGAATAGGCTATGCAACCCCTGAGTCCTATCAATGGTACGTTCGGATAATCCCCACATCTGATGAGGACTGGACTGGGTCGGAACCAAGGGCAGACCCAGGATAAACAGTTGGCGTCCCATTGTTCCAACTCGTCCTTCCACTCTGAGGTTAAGCGTCGTTGGAGAGGGATTTTGGAGAAACTCCTCAAAGGGTCGGGGAACATCCCCATGTGACTAGAGGCGTAAAAATGTGTGATGCCCCACACAAAAGGTAGTGAAGAGCAACAACGAGAGCAAGGTGTCGGCAAGAATTGTAGGCAAGGGACTCTTCAAGTTCACGTCCCAGGCGAAGAAGGCATCCATGACGGCTTGGTCAACTGTGTCGATGTGCAAGGGAAACAAGATTGTTCCAAATATGATTAAAGCCAGGGTTTTGTTAAAAGCGACCCATTCTGCCCTTTCAACCAAAGTGGACAGATGGTCTTCTAACATTGAAACTTTCCAACCCTGGATGTTCCCTGTTTCTATCAGGGTAGTCTGCCGGAATGGCAATCGGATGATGGCAGCGACTTGTGCTGCAGGAGTGTATGCCCCGTGGCGGATATGGGCCCCGGCTGATTTGGGCCATTTTAGCATGATCTCGTACTCCTCCAAATTGGGCACCATGTCGAATTGCGAAAATTCAAAACAACGCAGACTAGAGTTCTAGAAGTGAACTAGAACCCTGATGAAAATTGGATCGACACAGATCTTCAGCAGGTCGAGGATCCGTCCATAGGATTTTTCAAAGTCAGAGCGGACCTCTGGTGGCATTATCGCGCAAAGCTGTTCTAACTTCTCAGTATGGTACCGGGGAATGTCCACTTTCTTCAATTGTCTACTAGTCCCCTCCATTTTTCTAAAACCAAAAATGCATGTTTTATGAATATGATGCTTATTGTAGGTATGAATGTGAGTGTTTATTTTTCTATTTATCATGTTTTATTTCTACATGATGCATGGTTTTTGCGTATTTTATTTTGGAAAAATAAACTACCTATATGAATGAATTATGAATTTAGTGTTTATGAACAGAGTCCCATTTATTGTTTTGAATTGGGTTTTTATTTGATTTTTATTATTTTTATTTTATAGCCTTTTATCTCTTCTGTCGGACTGCGTGGCTACTTAGCTTACAAAGAACCTGAAACCAGGCTAGCTAAAAGGAAGACTATCCGAGATAAAAAATGGCTTTATGCGAAAGAATAATGTTTAGCGTCCCTTATCTCTTCTGTCAGACTGCGTGGCTACTTAGCTTACAAAGAACCTGAAACCAGGCTAGCTAAAAGGCAGACTGTCCAAGATAAGAGTGCTTATTGCAAAAAATATTTTTTTGTGATTTTTTCTGTTGTTTAGTTACGCTATGCAACAAACAAATGCAACAAACAAATGCGCACACAATTCAATCATCCGCGAACAGGCGAGGAGTCGTTTTAATCATGAGGTAGGGTTTTCCTACAGAAAAGTGCATTGGCGAAGGTAGGTTCTTAACTGTTCTCACCAAGGCTAAGGCCCCCAAGGTGCCCCCATTATAGGGTCCCCACTCTCCAGCCTTCCGACTATGCTTAGCACTAAGGCCATAGTCAGTCTTTGTGCCAAAAGAGGAAGGTTATCACCTTGACTGGTGGTTTCCGATCACACTGGTGGGCACAAGGCCATCACTACAGCGAATCGTACCTGCCCCCGAGTATAGAGGGAACTGTTGTGTGCAAAGGTTTATGTACAGTTTTTATTTCAAACAATTGCGTAAAAATAAACAAACAACAGTTATTAAAGCCAAGCATTAAAACATGTCATAATACAAGGTAGGGTAAAAGCGTAATTTCTTGGTTTATTTATTTAAGTTGGCCCATCACTAAATGGGATCAACTCTCTAGGCTTCCCCAGTGAAGTCGCCATTTGTCGCCGCCGTCAAAAAGAGGCGGTCGGAGCGACGCAATGGTTTTGACTTTCCAATTTTCGCATTTTTATGGGTGATGTTACAATGCCTTTAGGTTGTCCGATAACCAGGCTGAACCTAGGGGCGATGTTTTCGAAAGAGCGTTCTTGAGTTTTCCGATAATCGGGCTAACCCAAGAACAAATTTGAAGGGGTTCTTATGGAGTCACCACCAATGTTTTTACCGGAAACATCGAAAAAGGGGTAAAAAGGCGTTGGTTTTCGAAAACCAACTTTGGTCGTTAAAACCAGAGTTAGGTAAGGGAGTTAGTTACGTGTAAGGGAAGTGTTAGTTCCCTTACGACGCCCCTTTCGGGTTCCCTATGATAGGCCAACTATTTTATAAATACACTTTTTGAAAAGACACTTTTACCCTTTTATTAATGGAATTAAAATAATGACTACATGGCCCTAATGTCTATCATGCAATTTAATCCTAAAAATAAAGACAGTAAGAGAGAGAGGGAGAATGAAGAAACCTCTGAGGCAAACTTTTTATTGATACTCTTGAAAATTAGGGTGCGTTTTGGCAGCCCTTCACTCTTTACAACGCCGGAAAACTCTCGGAAACGCTATAAAAACTCTAAGAAACTCTCAGAAACTCCGGAAATGCTTCGGAGGGGTTCTAGGGAGAGAATTTGAAGAAGTTGTAGAAGGGAAAGTGGAAGAACTGTGTGAAATGAGGGGGGAGCGCTCGCTATTTATAGGGATTCGCGCTTGTCAGGTCGAGACGGTCGTCTCGTCTGACAAGGTCGAGACTGTCGTCTTGCCATTCGGGACGGCCGCATCGCCTTGCAAAAATGGCGAGAAGGCCGTCTCGCCAAACGAGAAAGTGGGTCTCGCCATTCGCAGGTGGCGAGACGATCGTCTCGCCAAACGAGACGACGGTCTCGCCAAACGAGACGACGGTCTCGACTTGCAGGGATGGCGAGATGGCGGTTCCGAAAAGCAAGACGACGGTCTCGATCCCTGAAGGCGAAAATCCTTATTTTAATGCAGAAAATCCTTCCTATCCTAGTATGCGGCCTAATAGTCTCTCCTAATGGCTTTTTAGGCTTCATCCATCTTTGAATAGGAGGTCTTCTGGTCTTTATTATGAGGCCGGGAAAGATTTGGGGTCTACAACTGCTATTACAGAATCAAAGGATCTCACAGAAATCAATATTGCTACTCTATTTGGAAAGCTGCGAGAGCATGAGATGAAACTACAAAGGTTAAAGAATGATGAACAGAATCAAGCCAAGACGATAGTTCTAAAAGCATAAAAATCTTCATAAGATGAAAGCAAAAATGAAGGTAAGTTTTCGGATTCCGATATGTCTCTTTTTGTTAAACAATTTTCTCGCTTTATGAAAAACAGGAAAAAGAGACAGCAAAGAAAGGAGAAAACAAATAAATACCATTACTATGAATGTGGAAAATCTGATCATATCAAACCAGACTGTCCGAAACTTAAGAAAGATGTGAAGAAAGGGAAGAACAATATCTATAAGAAGAAACGCAAAGCTTATATTGCTTGGAAGGATAATGATTCTTCCACAACACAAGAGAGTTCTTCCGAAAGCAGTGATGGAGAAGAAGAAACAAATCTTTGCTTGATGACAAAAAAAGTGATGATGAAGCGTCATCACAGGTAAGCAGTATAAAATCCTTAAATGAATATGATGAATTGGAAATGGGGTGGGTGTTAGCTGTTTAAGGTGCAGAGGAGCAAGGATAGGAAAAAGAGGAATGGTGGATGATGCGATGGTGATGGTGAGCTAGGGTGAGATGGATGGCTCCGAGTATAACAAGGTGGTGCAATGGGTGTAGTTGGGTGGTAGGTTGGTGAGAGTGGCTAGGCATTGAGAAATGGAGGTGTAGTGGTACAATGGTGTGATAATTTGAGAAAATTTGATTTGTGGTGAGGTGGAAGATAGGATTTTTAGGTTAAACTAAAATTAGGGCAACTAAGTTATTATTATGGGCTAAAACCCAAAAAATAAAAAAAATAAAAAAGTATAATTAAATAAAAGAAAAAAATATATACTTTAACATTTTTATTTTCAAATATTAGTTTTTTTCATGAAATTAATTTTAATTAAAATAATTAAAGTGATATATATAAATTTATTTATTTTTTATTTTTTATTTATTAATATTATCAAATTTTAGCTTCATAATTAAAAAATTACTAATAATTTAAATTTTATTAATTCTATAATTTTATATAATTATTATTATAAATTTAATTCTCCAATAACTGATAATATTAACACAATTATTAAATTAAAATTCTTTATTTTAATTAATTATTTTGAATTTTTTTAACAAAATTTTTCAAATAAAAACGATAAAATTTAAATTTAATTTCTAACTAAATCTTCACATATTTATGGTTAATACTATATTATATTATTATGTTTAATTAAATTTTAAAATAAGTTCCCTTAATCTTTACACTTTTATATAAAAATGACTAATATAAATTTAAAATATTTATCCAACTATTAAATTATCTAATATATTAATATAAATTTAAAATATCAATTCAGTAATTAAAATAATTTTAATTTTTTTATAAATACATTGAAATACATCTTTATTAACAAGTATATATATATATATATATATATATATATATATATATATATATATATAAAGAGACTAAATTAATAATTAATTTAATCATTGATTATATATAAAAGAGACTAAATTAATAATTAATTTAATGATTGATCCGAGTGATCGATTCAAGAATCGAATCAGTGACCGATTCGGTGACTAATTTAATAATCAATTTTAATTTTTTTATTCACATACTAAATTAAAAAAATCAAATAATTATATTACTAAATTATTTAATAAGTTAGAAAACTATTTTTTAAAATTTTTATAATGTTATTAAAAATGTTATCAATTATTTTAAATTATTAAGTAGATTTATATTTAACATATTATTAAAATATTTTAAAAAATATTTATATAAATGAAAAATAGTCACTCATTTACAGATTATTTGTTTAATGAATGAAATTTTAGTCGCAAAAATCAGTCACTAAATATAAAAGGAGAAATCAGTCATCTGATTCAGTTACTATTAGTAATCGAATTTTTCTGGTCACTATTAATAATTCTTTTAGTAGTGATCGAATTAGTGACCGATTCGATGATCGAATCGAGTAACAATTTTTGTGACAAATTTTAGTCATTAAATCAGTCACTAAATATAAAAAGGAAAATCGATCATCGATTCAGTTACTATCGATGACTCGAATTTTTCGGTCACTATTAACTATTTTTCTAGTAGTGTATATTTATACATATAAATGTATAAATATTTATCTCATGTCTTATTTTTGTCAAGATTTAATAAAAAGTAGTAATTTCTTAAAATATAGTTAAATTAATAATTTAATAAAAAAGGACGTCACATTAGATAATATTAGAGCAACATTTCATGTATGACCTATGAAATGAGTATATGATGAGATTTTATGAACCCTAACTTGTATAATTCTAGATGATAAATAATAGGAACACTACAAGAAAAACAATAAATAGTGACCGAAAATTCGGTCACTAAATAACTAAAATTGGTCACTAATTAAAATAGTGACCAAAATAGTGACCAACTACAATCGGTCACTATTTCCTTGGTCACTGATCTTAGTGACCGATTCAGTAACCGAATCAGTGACCGAATCGATGACCGATTCGATGGACCGAATCGATGACCGATTCAATGACCGATTCGATGGACCGATTCAATGGATCGAATCGCTGACTCGATTCAATGACCGATTCAGTGACCGATTCGATGACCGAATCGTTGACCGATTCAATGACCGAATCAGTGACCGATTCAGTGACCGATTCAGTGACCGATTCAGTGACCGAATCAGTGACCGATTCAGTGACCGATTCAGTGACCGATTCAATGATTGATTTAGTGACCGATTTAGTCACCGATTTAGTGACAGATTCAGTAACCGAATGAATATATATGACCAAATTGGTCACTATATCGGTCACTAATTTTATTTTATTTTTTTATATTATTTTTAAAATAATGATAAACCCGATTAAGGAATATGAAATACATTATATAATATATTAAATATATGAAAATTTCACTATCTAAGATAACCATGAAAATGATACCACAAATTTTGTTCTAAATAAATTCATCATTCATGAATTAAATACTTTCTTACATATTGAAAATTTAATCTAAAAGTAAGTAGAATAAACTAAAATAAGAGTTATAATTCTAGAAATGTCGAAACTAACAAAACAAATACAATATACAAAATAGAATCAGTTCACAATTCAGGAGGTTGAACATCCATCTTCTCCATCAAGAGAAGCAACATTTTATCATTTTTCTGAATTTGTCTCTCATTAGTTAACATTCTTTCACGGAGATCATCCCTTTCAGTCTCAACTTCCTGTAACTGGTGTTTTAATTGTTCAATCTCCTCTCTCATAAGTTGGACAGATGATGAAGTAGAGTCGTGACAAAGATTTCCAAATTGATAGTTGAAGATATTGATAGTTGGAAACCTAAGATGATGGAAGTAGACGTGTTTGAAGAACTTTCCAAATTGCAGCCCAACAAGATCTGATTTCACGATTTATTCCCTGCATAAAAAAAGCATGTCAAAATGATTAATGGATTAAATAAGTTATAACAATTATGGAGAAGAAAATGGCGCATTCAATGGATAAGAGATTTCTGAGACGTCAAATGCAAACACATAAAGACCCTTTAAATATGATAAATCCAAACTTTACTGCAAAAGACAATTACAGGACTTTAAGTTCAATACCAAGTTTTCTAATAAAGAGTAACTCCAATGTCCATTTAAGTCAATTGAAACAAAACCATCCACTGCTACATTTACATATTCAACACATACTAAATAGTAAAAGAAATGACACCTAATTAATGTGTACATGTACATAATGAAATAAGACCAAATTGTAAAAAAACAAGAGTCTTTCAAAAAAATCAGAAATAGAACAGGTCCTTGATAAGAGCATTTTAATACATGTTTAGTGATGTTAATCCCACTTATCTTGGGCTGATTTGTTGATCAATAGCATTATTTTTTATTAAATTTTAATACTTAGGCATAATTAGGTTTAGTTGTGCATTTTAGTTAATTCGGATATTTTTAAAGCTTTTTAACCGCTATGCACTAAATCAGTGATATCTGGAGATGTGGTTTGAGTTTTTGAATAATTCTTTTTGGGTTAGAAAGCTAACATTCATATATTCATATTCATATATATTTGTAATTTTTGTATGTCAGGTTTGGGCCCAGTTTGAATTTGAATCTAGTCATAGCCTACTGCCAGGAGTAACTTTTCAGTAATGACATGTGTTAATTGAAAAGACAATATCTCAAGGTACAGATCGAATTTGAGGGTAAGGCTTAGTGCGTTGGAAAGATGATTCAAAAAGCGTTAATTTGATATATAATTTGTCAAATTTGGATCAGTGGATTATTTTCTATGATTTTTATAAGTTAGGCATTTATTTCAGTATTACAAAACCATGAAAGCAACGTAACATATTGTGATTATTTGTGAAACCAAGAAATGAAGATAGAAAACATTTGCTTCAACCAAACAGATTCTCAAAAGTAAAACGAATAAACATTATTTTTAGCACCCAAAACCTACGTTAACATTCATTGACAATGATGAAAATAACTAAACTCATGAAGATGAAAACAAATTAACAAGTAACCTACCACTGTTTGGTGCCTTTTCTTGGATAGTTGTGAATACTTTGACTGCAACAAATAAAAAAATGTTAGTCTTCAAAGAAATGGAAAATTTTATCTAAACTTTCTTAAAGTCATAATGGTTTACCCATTGAACCACCAAAATTCATAAAAGAAGTTAAGAAGCTGAGTTCCCCAGTACTTTTGTTCTGCTCAAATATAGTAAGTTATCAATGAATAATAAGGATGGTGAAACAAAGAGTCAACGTAGTTCATCAAATGAAAAAATTGTCGAAAAAAAAACAACTATAAGGAATCTAGAAGCATAATATTAAAAAATAGAGAATAGTAGTAAATTATGGCAACCAATATTACAGCTGTATCAAATAATAGAGAGGATGAAGAGGTTAGATAACTTCAAAAAAATAAAGAACAACATAGCTTTATCCAACAAAAGATAAATCAGTACAACCTGCATGATATAGAGTCTATGATACCTTTGCAAGTACAATTTCCTTGACATTTTTCACGGATGCAAACTGGTCAAGAGCAGTTCTTATCACAAATTCAGTTACCTGTGGTGACAGGTTGTCAAAGTACTACACATGAAGAGAATGGTTTCTTTTTTATCCCATTACCAAGCAAGTTACTACAAAGCAGTAGGCTCAAAGTTTTTCAACAGATAATTAGATAAATTAATTGACCATTTTGATAGCGTAGAAAAGAATATTTTCTCTAAAATGTAAAAGTCAAACAATATCATATACTTTGGCACATTAAGAGCACCAGATAAAATCATTTTCTTCAAAATCATGAGCTAATATAGAATTAAATTAATCATACAAAACTTATACAAATGACATTTATTTAAATAACATCTGTATTGCAATTTGAGGGAGAGTAAGGATGCAAAATTTTTATATAATATTATAATCTGGTTAAATGTTCAATAAAGAAGCTCATTATTACATATGCTCTATTTTCTAGCATGTGCTACAGATTAAACATCACTTGCTTACAGATTAAATTGCAAAATTAAAAATATCTACATTTACAATCATAACCCAGCTACTATTTTGTTTTCTTACTGGTCCTGCATCACAAAATGAGGGTAAATAACATATTTTTGGAACTAACATGATTGTTTTGTTTAATCCCAGGTCCAGTTATAACCACATGGACAGAGTTGGAGTTGTGACATCAATCATAACACGTAACTGAGTTGGAATGGAACTGGACAGAGATAGGCTCATGAAGGAAACAAGTGATCTATTTAGAGTTCATTTAAAGTTCCTCACTTCAGTAAGATTGTACCCAAACAAATTATAAACAGACTCGTAAACCCACTATCAATAGATGACTAGGCAAACTGGATGGAGGGCAATTTAAAGTTCCTCACTTCAGTAACATTGTGTCTCAACTTTTCATATTCACGCAATCAAATAATCATTTCAACAAGAATCAAGAACACACAAGTAACCTTCAATTTATAAAGTCTACACATTAAAGTCATTTTGTAAGAATGAACTACAAAAACGGAATTCATTATTATAGTTATACTGAACAAGACAAGTTACTAGATAACATTCATAAAGCCTTGTTATTTAAGGGATGACGATAATATTTCTAAAGGTGGCAGAGAAATCTTGAGTTATCAACTATTAGTTTTAGTTAACATATAACTGTAATCATAATTCTAATCTAAGTTGTTGCATGGTAGTGTTTCTAATCCCCTAAATCAATATCATTATGCCAGAAAATATCCAACAGTTTAATCATTAACATGTTTCACCCTTTTTACCTTATAACTACCCAAAAGTGCATCACATTTATGAAAGTTGAAATACAGCACACATGTACCATACTCGATTCACCACTGCATTTACAAAAAAGCAGAAACAAAGAACCAATTTACCATGCTTGGCTCTATTCAATCTGATACAAAAGGAAAGTGAAATAAAACATTAACAACAACCGTTGAATGCAGAATTAAAGAACAAAGCTTTGAATGTGAGAATTCTTCAACATACTACTACCACAAAGTAAGACAAAAAAAGTATGCAGACCTAAACTCATCCACATGCAGAATTTATTGGTCAATGTGTGATTTGTATGTTTTAAAGAGTTGGTTGAAGGATAAAAAAATACTTGGGTCTTGCAGACATTGTAGGGCAGTTATTTGGTGTGTAGAATTTTGTAAGTGTACCAAACAGGATATTCACTTGATTAAAGAAATCAACAACTGCACATAAAAACAAAAATATATAACAATGTGCAAAATTTCTTAATTTTGTAATCACCAATGACTAAAACTTACCACGCTATGCATAAATAAAACACCAAGCATTGTCAATAGTATAGAAAAGGTTAAGAAAATAAGTCTCGAGAATATGGAAGAGAAACAGGGAAGGGAAGAGCACAATTTATAGTTGGAAACTAGAGAACTATTTGCCAAAAGCTAAATATTAAAGATTCTTACGGTTTACAGCTACCCACTCATTAATATCTTCACCAGGAGGCAATTTAACATCTTCCCTCAAGTTCCCACTACCCAATGTGGCATCTATGTGTTTTTCAAGTTGAGCACCCTGCATTTTATAATTAAAATCCATAGAAGGCTCAATTGGCTGAATATAAACCATAAAGAACAAAATGGAAAAGAATCCATTAACCATTCCACGAGTGAAAGTACCAACCTTACTTCCCGATGGGGCACTCTTTTTTGGACAAAATGTCTTTTGGTTTCTGTATGGATGTTGATTACATGAGTAGTCATAGACAGAAACAAAACAAAATTATACTAGAAGAAATGAAAGAGAGATTAATCAAAACAGACAATCATTTTACTTGAAGAGAAATTTGCAGTTGCAGGGACAAATTTGCATATTAGAGTAACTTGGATAATAATTGTTTCAACAAATTATCTATGCCTAATAAATACATACCGATTTGAATTTCGTGAATGTTTTGAAACAATTACTTTTCAAGGCAGATTTGAGGTCATCAGGTTAGGGTTCTAGTATGAGATTTCCTGAGTTTTGGTTGGAACTGAGGTTGCTGGAGTTAGGTTAACCGAGGCTGGGGTTGAGGTTCAAAGTCGCTTGGGTTGGATTTCAAGTCATCGGAGTTGGGTTTCAGGCGATGCCATCGGAGTTGGGTTTGGGCCTCGAGTTTGTCGACGTTAAGGCCGGGGTTGAGGTTCAAAGTCGCTTGGGTTGGATTTCAAGTCATCGGAGGTGAGTTTCAGGTTGTCGTGTTGGGTTTCAGGCTGAAAATCACTGAAGGCTGGAGGATTGGGGATGGAGAGATGAAACCCTAGGTCAGATTAACCTCGAACAAGAAGGGTGGGATTCAAAGCTTGGATCAGTGCGGTGAATGTCAGCAAGCGAAGAAGATGAAAATTTGGGAGCTACAAGGTCAGATCAAATTAGTGATTAATGTGAGCGTGACATGAAAATTTGGGGCAGATTAGAATCAACGCGATATGAAAATTTGGGGCAAAATTAGAATGAGCGCGAGATGAAAATTTGGGAGGGTATAATCAGTGAGGGAGTGAAATAATTAGATAATTAGATTAATTTAAAAAATTAAATTAAATAAAAGAGTGACTCGAAATAGTAATCGATTTTTTGTAATCGAAAATTCAGTTACTATTTCAGCTTACTACACAAAAATAATAATTTGGTTACTAATTCGAGTCACCGATAGTAACTAAATTTTTCGATCATCGATTTCGGTTACTATTTGGCATTTTTCTAGTAGTGGAAGAATAATGAGTGACAAAAGCAGTGCAAGCTATCAGAGACATGACCACTACATTCTTAAGGAATCAAAGACCTGAAGGAACCAATGAATCATACGGTTTAATTGAATTTAGAAGAAACAAACCTTCCCAATTTTTCGGAGGTTATAACCCAGAAAAGGCTGAATTATGAATTAAAGAAATGAAAAAATATTTTGAGTTATGAATTGTCCTGACAACCAAAAGCTAAATTATGTTGCGTTTATTTTGATAAGAGAGGTTGGATGTTGGTGGGATAGTACCGGGAGATTACTAGAGGGAGGAAGAATAATCATTACTTGGTAGTTGTTTAGAACAAAATTTTTAGAAAAATATTTTTTCAATGATGTGAGGAGAGCAAAAGAAACATAATTCATGCAATTGAAGCAAGGAGATATGGCAATAGGGGAATATGTCTTTAAGTTTGAAGAGCTAGGAAGATACTCTGTGTTCTTTTATCATCCAGTTGAAAGAATGAAGTGTATAAAATTTGATAAATGACTTAGGCCTGAATTGAGAAAAATAGTGAGAAATTAGAAATTTCTGATTTTTCTATGCTTATTCACAAGTGTAGATTTTTGGAGGATTTTAAAAATCGCCATAATAACACACCACAATATTTTGGACCCCAATCCAATAAAAGGAGACAAAATGAGGGAAAACTCTACAATTACTCCCTATGAAGATCTTAACCCAATCAATTTTCTGCAGGAAATTCTAATAAACTTTTAAATAATTAGCTTAAGTGTTTTAAGTGTAGACAAAATTATTATGCTAAAGATTGTCATCTTAAAGGACCGATCTTTTTCGAGTGTGGACAACTTGGTCATAAATTCTTTGAACATTGATAAAAAAAATCAAATTTTAATCCTTCTACACCAAAAGCTACACTTTCAATAACAAGGAGAGTATACACCATGACTAGAACTGAAACCTCTCAAAATATTGATTTGATCCAATGTATGTGTTTTATTAAAGGTAAAACTTTAAATGTACTATATGATTCAGGAACAACTCATTCATTCATTTCTAATGATTGTGTTTAACACCTTTAATTATCAACTTCTTTTACAGACATTAGTTTGATTGTTTCAACTCCTACAAGTAAGTATGTAATTACCAATAAAATTTGTCTAGATTATTCTTTGTTCATTGAAAATATGAAATTTCTTGTAAATTTAATTTGTTTACCTTAATCTCAATTAGATGTAACCTTAGGTTGGCCTAGTTGTCTTCCAATCAAGTCCTTCTGAATTGTGCAAAAAAATCAGTAATATTTTCAAATTCTGAGGATCTTTTAAATTCCTCTACTAACTCAGTAAGTGAGCATTTAAAGAATAAAGTTCAAGAATATTTGTTATTACCTTCTAGGAAAATAAAGGAGGAAGTCAATTTGAAAAATATAGTAGTTGTTCAAAATTTTGGTGAAGTTTTTTCTAATGATATTCTTGGTTTGCCATCTAACAAGAGAGATTTAATTTTCAATAGATTTGATACTTGGAATTGGACCAATTTCTATAGCACCATATAGGATGTCACCTTCAGAACTAATATAACTGAAGAAATAATTGGAAAAATTACTTGAAAAATAATTGGAAGAATTACTTGAGAAACAATTCATTCATCCTAGTGTATCACCTTGGGAAGCCATTATTTTGTTAGTTAAAAGGAAACATAGAAGTTTTAGGTTGCGTGTAGATTACCGTCAATTAAATAAATTCACTATAAATAATAAATAACCAATTCCTAAAATAGATTATTTGATAGATCAATTAAGAGGAGCTTCTGTGTTTTCTAAATTAAATTTAAGATTAGGATGTCATCAAATTAGAGTAAAGACAGAATATGTACAAAAAAACTGCATTTAGAACTAGGTATGGTCATTATGAATACCAAGTGATGCCTTTTGGTGTGACCAATACTCCTAAAGTATTCATGGATTAGATAAATAGGATTTTTCGTCTATATTTAGATCATTTTGTTGCGATTTTTATAAATGACATTTTTATTTATTCTAAGACTCTTAAAGCGCATGGAGAACACCTTCAAACAATTCTTCATATTTTGAAAGATAAACAATTTATATGCTAAATTGTTTAAGTGTGAATTTTGGTTAGAAGAAGTGTAATGATTGAGCAACATAATTTTCAAAGAAAGAGTGTTAGTAGATTGAACTAAAGTAGAAGCAATTTTACAATGAGATTTACCAAAAACAGTGACTGAGATTCATTATTTTTTGGAATTGGCAGGGCATTATAGGAGATTCATTGAAGAATTTTCTAAAATAGCTATGCCTTTAACCCAACTCACCAAGAAAGGTCAAACTTTTGAATGGATAGAAAAATACGAAAATAGTTTTCAAGAACTTAAGAAATGACTAACCACTTCCCCTATGTTAGCATTACCTAATTATTGGTCACTTTGTGATATTTGTGATGCTTCCAAAATGTGATTAAGATGTGTTCTTATGCAAGATAGAAGGGTAGTCACATATGTTTCTAGATAATTAAGAACACATGAGAAAATTTATCTAACTCATGATCTATAACTAGACGTCATTGTTTTTACACTCAAAATATGGAGACATTATGTTTATGGTGGTAAGTTTAATGGATGAAATTTTTGAAAGATTATGATTTTGAATTACATTACCATTTAGGAAAGACGAATGTAGTAACAAACGCTTTAAGCGGAAAATTCTTACATGTTTCTTCACTAATGATTCATGAGTCTACTAGAAAAATTCAGAGACATGAATTTGTCAATTACTGTGAGCCCTGATGGAATGAAATTAAATTCAATTTAGATTACTAGTGATTTTTAAAGACAAACCCATGAGATTCAAGTAAGTGATGAATTCATTCAAAAGAAAAAAAATTTGATAGGACAAAAGAATGAAGAAAATTTTGGCATAGATAGGGTGGAAATTTTGAGTTTTAATGATAGGGTATGTGTGCCTAATGATGTAGAAATTATGATGTTGACTTTAGATGAAGCATATAAGAGCAAATTGAGCATACATCCAGACACAAAAAATATATGAAGATCTTAAGAAATTGTTTTGGTGGCCTCAAATGAAGAAGGAAGTGACACAATATGTAGCATCGTGCTTAGTTTGCCAGAAAGTTAAGATAGAACATCAAAAGCCTACAGGAATGTTACAATCTTTGGACATACTTGAGTGAAAATAAGATAGTATAACGATGAACTTTGTAGTTAGTTTACCACGAACAATTCAAAAATTTGATTCTATATGGGTTGTCATGGATAGGTTGACAAAGTTTGCTTACTTCTTACCCATTAACATTAGGTATTCATTGGAGAAACTGGTTGAATTTTACATAAGAGAAATTGTGAGATTACATAAAGTTCCATCTAGTATTATTTCTTATATGAATCCTATGTTTACTTCTAAATTTTGGGGAAAATTATATCAAACCTTAGGGACTATAAACTTCATTTTAGCTCAACTTATCATCCTCAAACTGATGGACAGTCAGAAAGGACCATCTAGCCTTTGGAAAATTTATTGAGAGCATGTGTGCTAGAGGATTCTGGTAGTTGGGATTAATACTTGTAATGGATTGAATTCACTTGTAATAACAATTTCCATTCTAGCATAGGTATGACACCCTATGAAGCATTCTATGGGAGAAAATGTAGAACCCTTTTATGTTGGTTTGAGACTAGAGAAAATTTAATCTTAGGTCCTAACATGATTTAACAAACCATAGAGAAAATTAAGATGATTAAGAAAAAATTAAGTTTTAACTGATGCGATATCGTTTCAATCGATTAAAAAACTTTGTAAAAAATCCCTTAAGTTGTTTTAATCGATTAATTCGCCTTTTAATCGATTAAAATCCTGCCAAATATTTTCATAAAACTTTCTAAGTGATTTTAACTGATAACAGTATGTTTTAATCGATTAAAACAATTTGGAAAAAAATCTCTTCGTTGTTTTAATCGATTCATTCGCATTTTAATCGATTAAAATCCTGCCAAATAGTTTCATAAAACTTTCTAAGTCATTTTAACTGATAACACATTGATTAAAATTCTGGCAAAACTTCTTTCAAAACCTTTCACATGGTTTTAATCGATTAATTCGCATTTACATCGACTAAAATACTGACAGACATCTTTCAAAACAGTTCAAGTTATTTTAATCGATTATTTCGAGTTTGTATCGATTAAAATACTGCGTAACATATTCCAAAACATTTTAAGTCATTTTAATCGATTATTTCGAATCTATATCAGTTAAAATACTGGCAAAAGGTTTTCAAAAATGCCTTTAATGAAAACAATCGATTAATTTGAAGATACATCGATTAAAACAGTTCCAGTGAATGTTTTTAAAGGTTTTAATCGATTATTTTGAAAACCTATCAGTTAAAAACCTTTAATCGATTGAAACAATGTCGCATCAATTAAAATAAATCTGGAAAATGATCAAGAACATTTTAACAGATTAAAAAAAGGTTTAACAAATTAATTCAAGACTTTTAATAGATTAAAAGATTGTTTTAACAGATTAATTAAACTAGCAGTTAGAACAAATCTCTATATAAACAGGATTGCTTGAGTCTTTTAAAATATACTTTTGAGTAATCAATCAAGCAATCATAAGAGCTACTTTCAAGAAATAATCACGCAAGTTTTTTGAAGTTTTTCAAAGTTCTTTCTTGAGGCAATTTATGCATTTCTTTTGTGAAGAAACTCATTCTGCAGAGTTGCATAATTCGGGTTTGGGTGTTTTGGTTTCTTCTTTTTGTTTCTTTACATTTCATTACTATATTGTGGGTGTCTGGAAGTGTGGGCACTGGTTTCTGTGGCTGGAATTTGGCTGTAGGGTGGTTCAAGAACTAGAAGTTGGTTCTTGGTGAAGGTTTAGGTGCAAAGACTGGAATTATGGTTCTTGTGGTAGATTGGGTGTGTGATTGGAATCTGTAATCTATAAAACATTTAATCTAGTAGAACTCAGCTGGAATTTGGCTGAGAACTGTGAAAGTGATGAAGATCATATTGAATTACTTAAACAAAGATCTTGTTGATTTGATGAAGTCAAAATGAAGTCAAAGGCTATTATGTTGCAGTCAAAGGTCACTTAGATAAAAGGGTAGAGTGATTAGTGAGTCTGCATCGTTACTTAGGTATAATCATTTTTATCTCTCTACTGCATGAAGTTTCTTCATTTAAAAGATTTTGCAAAAGCCTTTAAAACATGATTAAACTGTTAAAAATAAAGTATTTTGTTAAAAGGTTTTTTGAGTAACTATTTTAACTAATAGTATGTGAAGCTTTATCAGCTAAAATGTTCTTAACACTTTTGTAACACGTTTTTAACTTATATGTTTGCGAAATAATCGATTGTTTTCATTAGAAGGAATTTTGAAAACCTTCTTCCAGTATTTTAATTGATATAGAACTGATACAATCGATTAAAATGACTTAGAATATTTTGAAAAGTGTTCTGGCAGAATTTTAATCGATACAAACTCGAAATAATTGATTAAAATAACTTGAAGTGTTTTGAAAGTTGTTCGGTCAGTATTTTAATCGATACAAATGCGAATAATCGATTAAAACAACTAAGAGGTTTTTCCAGAAGGTTTTAATCGATTAAAACTAATATGATATCAGTTAAAATAACTTAGAAAGTTTTATGAAATCTTTTGGCAGAATTCTAATCGATTAAAATGCGTTTCAATCGATTAAAATAATTAAGTGAACTTTTTCCAAAGTGTTTTAATCGATTAAAACAGATTGTTCTCAGTTAAAATCACTTAGAAAGTTTTATGAAAATCTTTAGCAGTATTTTAATCGATTATAAGACGAAATAATCGATTAAAACAATTTGAAGGATTTTTTACAAAGAGTTTTAATTGATATAAATGTTGTCGTATCAGTTAAAACAAATCTGGAAAATAATCAAGAACATTGTAACAGATTAAAAGAAGTTTTAACAGATTAAAACAAGACTTTTAACAGATTAAAAGATTATTTTTACAGATTAAATAAACCAGCAGTTTGGAAAAATTTCTATATAAACAGAATTGTTTGAACATTTTAAAACACATCTTTTGGAAATCAATCAAGCAATCATAAGTGCTACTTTCAAGAGAGAATCACACTAGTTTTGTGAAGTTCTTAGAAGTTCTTTCTTGAGGCAATGTTTGCATTCTTTTGGTAAAGAAACTCATTCTGCAGAGCTGCATAAACCTGGTTTGGGTGTTCTAGTTTCTTCTCTTTGTTTCTTTACTTTTCTTTTCTATTGTGGGTGCCTGGAAGTGTGGGCACTGGTTTCTGTGGCTGGAATTTGGCTGCATGGTTGGTCAAGAACTGGAAATTGGTTCTTGGTGAAGGTTTAGGTGCAAGGACTGGAATTTTGGTTCTTGTGGTAGATTGGGTGTGTGATTGAAGTTGTAATCTGTAAAACGTTCAATCTAGTGGAACCCAGTTGGAATTTGGCTAGAAACTGGACGTAGCCCTGGGATTGGGTGAACCAATATAAATCTTGGTTGTATCTTTCTAAACCTTTCTCTCTTTAATTCTGTCACTGCCTTTACTTTGATTGTTTACTGTATTTGATTCAAGAATTGGTCAGAACTCTTAATCTTTGAAATAAATAATCTGTAAATTGCGAAAAACTTTCAAAGATCAATTCACCCCCCTCTTGATCTCAACCTACATTTCTAACAAACTGGACGTAGCCCTAGGATTGGGTGAACCAGTATAAATCTTGGTTGTATTTCTCTAAACCTTTCTCTCTTTAATTCTGCTGTTGTCTTTGTTTTGATTGTTTGTTTTGCTTGATTCAAGAAATGGTCAGAACTCTTAATCTTTGAAATAGATAATCTATAAATTACGAAAATCTTTCAAAGATCAATTCACCCTCCTCTTGATCTCAGCCTCCTTTTCTAACAATTGTTATCAGAGCAAGGTTCTTGAAATTTATTCAAGTCTTTCGATTCAAATGGCTGAAAATAAATTTTCTGAAGGTGCTTGTATTAATAGACCTCCACTGTTTTGTGGTACAGATTATTCATTTTGGAAGATAAGAATGAAGATCTTTATTGAATCTATTGATATAAATGTTTGGAATATTATTGAACAAGGATCTATGTTCTTAACAGAGAATGGTCCAGTTTGAATGATTATGAAAAGAAACAAATTCAAGATGACTATACTGCTAAGAATATCATTACATTTGCACTTAAATGGAATGAATTTTTCAAGGTATCTCATTGCTAGACTACTGCACAGATGTGGAAAACTCTTGAAATGGCTTATGAAGAAACAACAGAGATGTGTTTAATGGTCAATTCGAATTCTCCCATGTCCAGTGTAAGTTCTGATTCTTCAACAACTACTATGAATTACAGTTCATTACAAGATGCTTTTTATGAAATGCATGCAGTAGCTAAGAAATTAGAAATTGAAAACAAAAGATTAAAAAGCATGAATAGTTTATTAGAAAACAAAATCATTCTTCTTGAAAAGAAAATTCTTAATGAAGAAACTAAGAATGAAAATCTGGAAATAGGTAATAATAATTCTGATTGCATGTGCAATGATAAAAAAGATTGTGAAAATTTTCCTGAGTTACAAAAGAAATTAGCATATTTAATAAAAACTGCATCTAAACTTGCACAAGGAAAAACCAGTCTTGATTTTATACTTGATTCTCAAAAGTTGGTTATTGATTGTGGTGGTATTGGTTTTACACCTCTTGTTGGAAATAAAACTAGAGCATTTAAAAACTATTTTGCATATAGTAAATCTGTTTCGTCACCATTTATTACATGCTTCTATTGTATGAAAAGAAGTCATTCTGTTAAATTTTGTAGAATCAAGAAGTATGCTATACCAAGAGGTAGAATGAAGTGGATTCCCAAGAATTCATTTCAAATAACTTGATTGGACCCAATGAATATAAAAAGGGTACCAGATATATGTTAAATCTTTTTTGCAGGAACAAAATCTGGAAATTCTTTGGTACCCAATCAACAAATATTGATTATGGATTCATGGACTGAGTATTTTAATTGATATAAAATTGTTTTAATCGATTAATTTCACTTACAGAGAATACCAGAAAAGTTGTTCGTGCAATTTTAATCGATTAAAATACGAATTAATCGATTAAAATGCTCTCAGGATTTTTAGTATAGTTGTTTTAATCGATTAAAAAATATTTATATAAGTTAAAATCATTAAAAGACCAAATTTAATCGATTATTTCTCGTTTTAATCAATTATTATTCTGATATATTTTTTCTAGAACAAGATTAATCGATTCAAACTCAAATTAATCGATTAATATTCTGCTTCTAGTACAGAATTAATCGATCACTTCTTCGATTAATTGGTTAGTACTGCAACTACACTAATTTCTCTTTCAGGCACAATAAACTGAAGATCTCTGGTACCTTGATAGCGGCTGCTCTAAACATATGACAAGAGATATTACAAAGTTTCACAATGGTGGGACTGTCATCTATGGGGATAATAACAAAGGAAGAATTCTTGGAATAGGTGACATCAAATGCACAGAATCAGGTATTATTAACAATGTACTATATGTTGAGGGTTTAAAACATAATTTGATCAGTATTAGCCAGCTGTGTGATAAAGGACACAAAGTTATCTTTGGACAAGAACAATGTCAAATCATCAAATCAGATTTAGACCAGGTACTGATCACTGGTAAGAGGATCAACAACATTTACATGTTAGATACTAACTCTGCTAAAAACTGTTGTTTAATTTCTAAAGAGAATGATTCCTGGTTATGGTATAGAAGATTAGCTCATATTCATATGAATCATCTCAATAAATTGATTTCTAAAGATCTTGTAATTGACTTACCTAAACTTAAGTTTGTGAAAGACAAAATATGTGATGCATGTCATAAGGGCATCAAAGTAAAGAATTCTTTTTCGCAGAAAAATATTGTTTCAACATCAAGACCACTTGAACTTTTGCACATGGATCTCTTTGGTCCTTCTAGAACTGTGAGTTTAGGAGGGAATCTATATCCATTGGTTATAGTAGATGATTACTCAAGATTTACCTGGACAATGTTTTTAAAATAAAAATCTGATACTTTCCTTATGTTTAAGAAATTTGCGAAACAAATTCTATTTCATCTCTTGTATTCAAAGTGATCATGGGGGAGAGTTTTCAAATGAAAATTTTAATAAATTTTGTGAAAAACGTGGTATTAAGTATAATTTTTCTACTCCTAGAAGTCCTCAACAGAATGGTGTAATTGAGAGGAAAAATTGTTCTCTTGAAGAGTTAGCTAGGACAATGCTTAATGAAAAAGTATTACCAAAATACTTTTGGGCTGATGCCGTTAGTACTGCTTGTCATGTATTAAACTGTGTTTTGATTAGACCTTTTTCTCAAAAAGACTCCCTATGAATTATACAAAGGTAAAAAGCCTAACATAAACTATTTTAGAGTATTTGGATGTAAGGTTTTTGTCTTAAACAATGGAAAGGAAAATCTTGGAAAGTTTGATTCCAAATCAGATGAAGGTATTTTCTTGGGTTATTCATTGAATAGCCATGCCTATAGAATCTTTAACAAAAGACTAAATACTGTAGAAGAATCTGTTCATGTTGTATTTGATGAGACTAACCCAAGTATGCAAAATAATTCTAAGTGTAGTACAGAAGACGATTTTTTAGCTGATAAAATGTATTAGTTAAAATTACCAGAATCAACAATTTTTCAAAAACAGGAAGAATCTATTGAAGAATCTGAGGAGCGGTTGCCTAAAGAATGGAAGACTCCAAGAAATATCTCAATAGACAACATCATTGGTGAAATAAATCAGGGAGTTTCTACTAGAAGATCTTTAAACAAATTTTGTAATCACATGGCATTTGTATCACAAATAGAACCAAAAACCATATCTGATGCATTAAAGGATAATAACTGGATTAATGTTATGCATGATGAATTAAATCAATTTACAAGAAATGAAGTATGGGAATTAATTCCAAAACTAGATGATGTCAATATTGTAGGAACTAAATGGGTTTTTAGAAATAAAATGGATGAAAATGGTATAATTACAAGAAACAAGGCTAGATTAGTTGCTAAAGGGTATAATCAGCAAGAAGGAATTGATTTTGATGAAACATATGCTCATGTTGCTATATTAGAAGTTGTTAGACTTCTACTTGCTTATGCTTCAATAAAGAATTTCAGGTTATTTCAAATGGATGTCAAAAGTGCCTTCTTAAATGGCTACTTGAATGAAGAAGTTTTTGTTACACAACCACCTGGTTTTGAAGATCATATTCATCCAGAATATGTTTACAGATTAAAGAAAGCTTTGTATGGTCTCAAGCAAGCCCCAAGACAATGAATGGTATGAAAGATTAAGTAATTTTCTCTTATCGAAGGGCTATCAAAGAGGTTTGGTTGATAAAAATTTATTTCTTAAGAAATTAAATAATGATATTATTCTAGTTCAAGTATATGTTGATGACATCATATTTGGAGCCACTAATGAGTCTTTATGTAAAGGGTTTATCAAAGATATGCAGGGGGAATTTGAGATGTCTATGATGGGGGAACTCAATTACTTTCTTGGGTTACAAGTTAAACAACTACAAGGAGGAAGTTTTCTTCATCAATCAAAATATTGCACAAAGCTTCTAAAGAAATTTGAGATGCAACATTGCAAAGAGGCATCAACCTAATGTCCACCAATTGCTATCTTAATGTTGATGAAAAGGGAAAACCAGTAAATCAAACGAAATATAGAGGGCTTATTAGTTCTTTATTATATCTCACAGCAAGTAGACCTGACATTATGTTTAGTGTTTGTATATGTGCCAGGTTTCAATCTACACCTAAAGAATCTCATCTTACTGCTGCAAAAAGGATCCTCAAATATCTCAAAGGAACATTAAATGTTGGGTTATGGTATCCTGGTGAGTCCAAACTAAATCTAATTGGATACTCTGACTCAGATTTTACAGGGTGTAAGCTTGACAGAAAAAGCACCAGTGACACTTGTCATCTCCTAGGAAGCAGTCTAATCTCATGGCATACTAAAAAGCAATCATGTGTTGCTCTTTCTACAGCTGAAGCAAAGTACATTGCAGCAGGAAGTTGTTATGCTCAATCCCTGTGGCTCAAACAACAGCTTGAGGATTATGGTTTAATTCTCAATAAAATTCCTCTTTTATGTGATAATACCAGTGTCATTATATTAACAAAAAATCCAATTCAGCATTCTAGGACAAAACATATAGAAATTAGACATCATTTCATTAGAGATCATGTTTTAAAAGGTGATTGTGAAATTTTCTTCATAGAAACTGAAAAATAATTAGCTGATATATTCACAAAACCTCTTGCTCGTGATCGATTTTACAAAATCTGAACTGAATTAGGCATTTTAGATGCATCAAACATCACTTAGTTTCCAAATATGGTTGTTTTAATTGTTATAAACGAGCTTTAATCGATTAAATGAACTCAAGTTTTTAAATTTCAACTTTCATTATTGTTTTAATCGATTAAAACATTATTTGTATCAATTAAAATCAATTACAAGAACAATTTAATCGATTATGCCCTGTTTTTAATCGATTATTATTCTGGAAAGAAAATTAAAGGCTTTAGTTAATGATTGTTCTTGTAACATGCTACTAAAGCATGGTTCCCTTATCTTTACACGTGTCTATTGTATTCATTACAAACGTGTTAATGAAGATAAGTTTGAATCAACTTTAATTGGTCTTTAAATGAGTAATATATCTCGATGGTATCATGATTTCTTATAATACTGGTTTCAAAATAAATTTTGTTACATGCCATGCATATTGTTTGTTTTACCCCTCTCTTCCCTATTTTTGATGAAGTCAAAGGGGGAGAAATGATTGATTTTGATATACTCACTATTTTAGGGGGAGAAATCTACATTTTGATATACTCACTATTTTAGGGGGAGAAATGATTAATTTTGAATACTCACTAATTTATATATTCAAGTGACTTCTTCTGTAGAATCATTCAAAGAGATATTATTCAAAGAGGTGTTTATCTTCATCAAATAGGGAGAGACTGAAAGTGATGAAGATCTTATTGAATCATTTGATAAAATGAAGATCTTATTGATTTTATGAAGTCAAAGGCTATTCTGATAAAGTCAAAGGTTACTTGGTTAAAAGGGTAGAGTGATTAGTGAGTCTGCATCTATACATAGGTATAATCATTCATATCTCTCTGTTGCATGTGGTTTCATCATTTAAAAGATTTTGAAAATGCCTCTAAACGTGTTTAATCTGTTAAAAACCAAAGTAATCGGTTAAATGGTTTTTAAGTAATTGTTTTAACTGATATTATATGAGCTTTATCAGTTAAAATGTTCTTAACACTTACATAACAAGTTTTTAATTGATAGGTTTTCGAAATAATCGATTAAAACATTCACTGGAACTGTTTTAATCGATATATCTTCGAATTAATCGATTGTTTTCATTAAAGGAGTTTTTGAAAACCTTCTGGCAGTATTTTAACTGATATAGATTCGAAATAATCGATTAAAATGACTTAAAATGTTTTGGAATGTGTTCTGACAGTATTTTAATCGATACAAACTCAAAATAATCGATTAAAATAACTTGAAGTGTTTTGAAAAATGTTCTGTCAGTATTTTAATCGATGAAAATGTGAATTAATCGATTAAAACCATTTGAAAGGTTTTGAAAGAAGTTCTGCCAGAATTTTAATCGATGTGTTATCAGTTAAAATGACTTAGAAAGTTTTATGAAACTATTTGGCAGAATTTTAATCGATTAAAATGTGAATTAATCGATTAAAATAACTAAGAGATTTTTTCCAAAGTATTTTAATCGATTAAAACAAATTGTTATCAGTTAAAATCACTTAGAAAATTTTATGAAAATATTTGGCAAGATTTTAATCGATTAAAAGGTGAATCAATCGATTAAAACAACTTAAAGGATTTTTTACAAAGTGTTTTAATCGATTGAAACGATGTCGCATCAGTTAAAACAAATCTGGAAAATGATCAAGAACATTTTAACAGATTAAAAGAAGTTTTAACAGATTAATTCAAGACTTTTAACAGATTAAAAGATTGTTTTAATAGATTAATTAAACCAGTAGTTAGAACAAATCTCTATATAAACAAGATTGCTTGAATCTTTTAAAATATACTTTTGAGCAATCAATCAAGCAATCATAAGAGCTACTTTCAAGAAAGAATCACGTAAGTTTTGTGAAGTTTTCAAAGTTCTTTCTTGAGGCAATTTATGCATTTCTTTTGTGAAGAAACTCATTCTGCAGAGCTGCATAATTCAGGTTTGAGTGTTCTGGTTACTTCTCTTTGTTTCTTTACATTTCATTACTGTATTGTGGGTGTCTAGAAGTGTGGGCACTGGTTTCTGTGGCTGGAATTTGGCTGCAGGGTGGTTCAAGAACTAGAAGTTGGTTCTTGTTGAAGGTTTAGGTGCAAGGACTGGAATTTTGGTTCTTGTGGTAGATTAGGTATGTGATTGAAATTTGTAATCTGTAAAACATTCAATCTAGTGGAACTCAGCTGGAATTTGGCTGAGAACTGGACGTAGCCCTGAGATTGGGTGAACCAGTATAAATCTTGGTTGTATTTCTCTAAACCTTTCTCTCTTTAATTCTGTTGTTGTCTTTATTTTGATTGTTTGTTTTGCTTGATTCAAGAATTGGTCAGAACTTTTAATCTTTGAAATAGATAATCTGTAAATTGCGAAAATCTTTCAAAGATCAATTCACCCCCCTCCTCTTGATCTCAGCCTCCTTTTCTAACAAAGAGCAACTCAAAGTCAACAGAAAAACTATGTTGACAAGAAAAGGTAACCCCTTAAATTCCAAAAAGGGTGATAATGTATTCTTAAAAATTTACCTACTACTGGAGTTGGTAGAGTAATGAAATAAATAAAAAAAACTCACTCCTCAATCTATTGGTCTTTATCAAATTCTCAGAAAAATAGGTTTTGTTACTTACTAAATTTCCTCACCTAATCTTTTTTCTAATCTTCATAACGTGTTTCATGTGTCTTAAGTAAAAAAATATATTTTTGATCCTTTACATGTAATTATGTTGGATACTGTATAATTAAAAGATAACCTTACATTTGAAACAATGCTTGTACACATTATCGACAAAGAAGATCAAGTAGTTGGGAAGTGAAGGTTGTTTCGAATGAAATCACTACAAATACTAGTGGAAATTAGAATAGAAAATAAAAGAAAGTTACCCTATCTATTTTAATCAATAAAAATTTTGAAGATGAAATTTCTATAAAAATAGGGGATATGTAATGTAATATCCTAAATTTTGTAATCAATTATATAAATAAATTTTGTAAGTTATAAATATGTACCGAATATTATGTAGAGTTATTATAAAAATAAAACATGATTTTTATAGTAATTTTGTCTTAAGAAAATTATAAAATAAAATCCAAGGTTAATATTGTGTCAAATAATAATTTAATAATAAAAATTAAATAAATGAGTAAATAAATATTTAGAAAAAAAAAAAGAGAGAAACGAGAAGGTCGGTAGTGGCCTAAATACATTTGAATTAAGTCGGTGAAGAATCGAATTAAATTAAGGCGGTGAAGAATAAAGACAGCGAAGAAAATCCTAGAAAGAATTAAGTCGGTGAGTAAGTTTATAAATAGTAGGAAACTGGAAACATATACCAACACAATTCACGACCAACTTGAAGAATAAACCGAGAGAGAAAGGAGGAAAGGAGGAGCATACAAAATTAGGAGAGTAATAAGATATTGAGGAATCAGGTATGGGTTAGACGTTTAGTTTTATTCATACGAAATGTCTGTAATTGGAGATTACTATTCATCAATTGCAAAGATTGAAATATTGTTGAAATTCTTTCAATTAAGGATGAATTATATAATAAAATTGTTGTTTTTAACTTAAATTGAACATATTTATGGTTTAATTTTGATTTGGAACAAATTTGAGTGATTGAAACTGAGAAATTTGAAACTTGGATTTCGAAAATGGCGAACCGATGAAAATTTGCAAAACTCGCTCAAGCGAAAAATATGTCGCTTGAGCGAGGATACCTGGAAAATTTGGGATTCTCGGGTTCTTTATCGCTCAAGCGATAATTACATCGCTTGAGCGACTAACGGTCATGTCTCGCTCAAGCGACAAGTGTACTATCTCGAGCGACGAAAGCTTCAAACAAAGGGGACTAAGGGTCATGTCTCGCTCAAGCGAAAAGTGTACTCGCTTGAGCGACGAAAGCTTCAAACAAAGGGGACTCTCGGGTCATTATTTGCTCAAGCGACCGATGTACTCGCTTGAGCGACGAAGCCTTCAAAACAAAAGGGGACTCTCGGGTTCCATCTCGCTCAAGCGACCGGTGTACTCGCTTGAGCGAGCGAAGGAAGAAGAAAGGACTAGGTGGGAATTTTTGCAAAAGATCAAGGGTAAAATAGTCATTTCACATATTAGGGACATAAATGGAATTTTGAAAAAGATTAAGGGTATAATCGAAATAAAGTCAAACAGTATATTACCTCCTCTTTGTTTACTAGGAAAACGACTCAATAAACGTTAGAATTTGAGGATAGTGCCTTCATCAAAGTTATAGATTATTATGTTATCTTTCCAACACAATTGGAATCATCTTAAAATGAGGTCTAGAACTCAAGATATGGACAAAACACTGAACCCTATGAAATAAATTATTAATAAAATTTGTCTTGCTTAAAACAACTATGAATTGTAATTAAAATTTTGAATATATGAAGGAGATGTTTTTAAGTATTTAATTGATGATAGATTGTTTTGTTTCATACGAGACATAAACATAGTGCATGAAATGTTTTCTGAAGTCACAGAAAAGTTTTTACGAGAAAAGTATTTGGAAATTTCTCTTAAGTTGCTACTAAGGACGGTTGGTAGGAATAATGATGTGTAAAACAGAATTTTTACATTTTCCGTGAGTCAATTTACTATCAAGAGCATCTCGGTAGTGAAATATGACTATGAAAATGGTCGGCCAAATGAGACAGAGAATGAATTATTAAAAATTGAGCTACCAGAATCTCTCGATAGTAAATGGGGGAGTAGAATAGGTAAGACAGGACCTCCGGTCTATGGGGATGGACCTCTGGTCTAGGGAGTGTTTGGGCATGGGCAATTCCATAAGTGGCCGGTCTTTATTTGATTCTCGTGCCGTGGTAGCCTGCCGGTGCACCGACACTCGACTATCGTCTACTTGTTCGCGTTTAGTGGGACATTGCCGAATCACCGGACAGGGTGATGTTAAGCTCTGGTTCCACTAGACACTCAAATGAGTCTCCATGGAGCACCGAGTCAAAAATAATTTTTTTATTTTGAGTCAAAAGCATGATTTTAAAGTTTTACGTTTGGAGTCACATGTGCATATCATAAACATATTGCATGATAAAATTGTAAATTATTCATGATTTGTACGATATTCTCTATTATGATTCCATGATTTATTTATTTGTTTCTCATAATTAATTTTTAAATTAAATTATATATACGGTTGTATATTTATTAGAAGGAATTTTTCATTGGTTGATTTTATCGTATGAATGTTTGCTTTATTTGTTGTGGATAAAATTAAATGTCTAACCCCATAAATATTTCAATCCCGGATGTTGGTGACGTATGATGCCTGAATATATAGTCCAAGAGATAGATGTCGGATGCAAAAATCCGGAGCTTAGGTTGGGAATTGTATAACATATAAGTATAACTTCATGACTTGTAATATTTTGAAAACTTTGTACTAGAACTTGTTGCTTGATTTAATATAAAATCTTACCTAAATTAATTGTTCACTTAGTATATTTTCTATTAACCTTCTATGAATATTGAAAATATTACTAACTTAGATAATAAATTAGAATTAATAAATGTAATCTGTAAGGGGGTTACATGTAACACCTCAAAATTTATCATGTAAAATTTTTCAAATATAATATATTAAATTATACTATTGAGTAATTTAAATATATTTGTAATAAAACAAGCATTTATTAAAAGAAAAATTATTAATAAAAATAAATAAAAATTTATTAAAATTTATTATTATTTAATTTATAAAAATAAAAGAAGAAAAAATATTAATTATTATTTTTCTTTTTAAAATAAATAATATTATTAAAAAAAAGATGAGGTTACCTTATCTAAAAAGGGAGATAAGTTTTATCCTATAGTCATGATTAGTCATTTAATAGGCTAATTAAATAAATTTTAAGAAAAAAATTGGCTATAAAAAGGGTTAGAGGTGGGAGATGGTACTATACGAGAGAAAGGTGAGCAAGAGAAAAGAGAGAAAAAAAAGAGAAAGAGAGAAAAAGAAAAGTAACTTTATAGTCATGAAGTGAGGTGTCCTTAACTTCATTTTATGTATTTTATCATATTTATTTATATCTATTTACACACTTGTTTTATCTATAGTTACATTCTAATCATATTATATTTAATTATTTTATCTCTAGTTATGCATTAGTCTTCTTTTATATTTATTTATTTACGTCTAATTACATATTTATCTTGTTTTATATTTATTTATCTTGTCTCCAATTATGTACTTGATCATCTTTTATATTTATATTTATCTCTAGTTATACATTAATCCTTATTCATGAATTTATATTTATATTATTAGATTGTTGATTAAATTTTCTTAAAGAATAAATATTTATTTATAAAGATTTGATGATATTGTAGATAGAGGTTGAACCTTAAGGATTAAAATGAGTAAATATCACTTAAAAAATAATTAAAATTGGGTTCATTTATCCTAACTAGTCACTACAAATTTAATTTAAATCTTCATAATATAAAATATGATAATGAAATTGAAAAATAGATTTTATATATCATTATGAGATTATATTATTTATGTGATAATTATTCTCCCTTTCCTACTTTTATCTTTTGTGTATCTTATAACTAAAAATATCAACCTAAATAAATGGAAGTATAATGTTAGAAGACAAATATAATTAATAAATCAACAACTCTTGAAAGAAAAATGCTTGTCAATTCTCATAATTATTACTAATTTTGAAGTAATATAAACTTATAATATATATATATATATATATATATATATTATAATCAAATAATAAAGTTAAATTAATAATATAATAAAAAAGGACCTCACAAAAATTTTATTAAATTTCTAATATGTATAAAATTTTAATAAATTATAATATAAAAACATTCATAATTTTATATTTATGAAAAAATTATATTTAATAAAAGACATTTATGGATTTTTTTTTATCTTTGTAACTATTTGCTTAAGGGAAATTGACGTGACAATAGTTAAAAAATAATAAAATAAAATCACACTTAGTTAAATATCAATATTCTATCTTCTTGTTTAAATACAAACTATATGTTTTAAATGAATGTTTGTTTACTCAAATTTTTTCTTAACCTGATTTCAATATTCATATATATTTTTTTAATAAACTATCAAAAGTACTATATAAAAAAATAAAAAGGTTTTTAAACCATAAAGGAACAAAAACACGATTATTAGGTTGAAAGAGCAAATTATGGGGTGGAGATAACATTTATCTTGTACTATATGATAAGGTGGACTTAACTATGTTGAGTGGGCTTGTGTTATCCAATATAAAAGACATTCTTCTGGTAACTTTATTTTCTTCTTACATCTCCATAATCTATATTAAATGATAAAAATATTCTTTATATTTTTAACTTCTGCCATAAATCTCCATGCTATTGTATCTTCTTTATTCTTTTGTGTTACACAGGGAACACCACCACCGTCAGTGATGACACGGAAAAAGAAATATAATGAATCTATATATTATTATTTCGAATCCACTTTTATAAAAAAAAAAAATTGAAAAAATTTCAAATTGATTTTTCTTGGATGATCTTAAAAAATGTTTTGAAATCAGCTTTCCGACAAAAAAAAGAGAAAAAAAAATGAAAATTGATTCCAAATGCTTCTGAAGAGGTAAATTATAAATTTTTTGGAAAAATTTATTTAAAATTATTTTGAATTAATGTTTTAGAAATTTCAGAGATTTTTGGATTGCAAGGAAAAACACCTCAATACAAAACACACCCAATTCTTCTTTTCAAGTTTCAATCAGATTAAAGAATACGAAATCTACTTTGCACAGGTTGGGGCGAAATCATTGTATGGTATGAAGAAGTTGAAGATGTCAGAGTAAATAATTTAATACATTTTTTTTCGATAAAATGTTGAATTTTGTTTTCGTCTTTAATAACTTTTTTAATATTTTCAATATCTAATATTTTTGTTATTCTTTTATCTAAAATATTGGTATCGATAATGCTCTTCCAACAGCAAAATAAAGTATTTAGTAATAAAAATAAAATAAAAATTTATTGAAAACAAAAAATTCAAACAACATTATTAGCGACCAAAGGCAAAATAAAAAAATTTATCAAAGATAAAAATCATATTGGATGTATGGTAGAAGGGAGATCTTAATTTCCTGGAAATCTGAAATTAGAAACTATGTTTTTCATATTTGGTTTACATTCTCATAAAGAACATCTTACAGAAATTATTTTTAAAAGTTTCCCACAAAAAAAATCGAATAAGGTGTGATGCAACTTTTCCGAATTAATATGACAATAAATTAAAAATTTTCAATAAAAAAATTCACTACTTTTTTCTTTTTAGAAATTTTATATAAATATTTTTAGCTATATTTTTTTCTAACCATACAAAATTTATTGCTTCAAATCGGTATAACAGCATGTCACATTATGGAAACCATTAATTAGTCTAATATCTTAATTACTCCTTTATCATTATACAATAAGAAAAGTAATATTTATCTTAAGAACTGGTTTCAAATTGGTGATTCAAATGGACCAAATAATTTTGAATCAAATTGGATTCAATAATACTCCGCCATCTTTTCCCTGAATTTGATATTAGGAAGAAATTCAGTAGTCATTTCTGGTATTTCCTCCCCTTTTAAATTCTTTATAAATAGGAATTTATGTGTAAGACTGTAACCATGAAATCAAAGAATGACTTCATAGTAAGGTAAAATGATACAATTTGGGAAAACCATTGGTAACAACAAGATATGAACACAACACCAAAAATATAATTAAGACTTTGACAACTTATTTCACAAACGATCAGAACAAGACCATTGTTACCTAGGTAGTTTTCCCAGCATTACTTGTGAAGAAGCACCACTTGTATACAAAGATTTAAGCTGTCTACTTATGAGTTTGCTATTAGCCTGCTGAAGTTTTGCATCACTTGACCACCACTGTTCCAAGGCATGAGCTTCATGAAACTTCTGCTTTTCCTTGGTGACCACATACAACTTGGCTGCAACTTGTCCATTTGTTGGACCAACATTCTCCTTGTCAGCATCATTCTTCTCCCCTGAGCATTCAGGGTCTGTATAAGAGCAACATATGTAGTCACTGTTGTTTACATACAGATGAGGAACCCATTTTCCCACCCCAAAACCAGTATTCTTGAAGCTAGATAACCGTGGTACCCAACTATTCAGTCCTATGCTCAGAGTCTTATCTCCATCAGTTCTAGCTTGAGTTTCCTCACTACTTGAAGAAGGAAGCATAGACTTAAGTCTCTTCCAAACCAACTCAGCCTTTTCTCCAATGTTTCTGAGACTCATGGCTAGCGAAACTGAAGGTGGATTGAACAAATGTGTCTCCACATAAATGCCATCTTTTGCCAATGCTTTTCCCACTTGAAGAGCAAAACCAGCTCCCAATGAATGCCCTGCAATGCAAACATTGCTGCTTCCATATGCGTCTGAGATGGATTTCAGTACCTCCAAAGCTACCTTAAACCTGACAGAACCCTTCAGGCTTTCGCAGGCCAGAAATCTAAGGTCATCTTCGATATCTCTTCGCATTGTCGGGCTTTTGAGCAATGTTCCTCTTAGAGCTAAAACAGCTTTGGGGGCACCACTTGGTCTGATTAGTACCAAGTCAGCCATTGCTGCAGATCTGTCCCATTCAAGTATTGCACCAAAAATGGATCCATCTCTTTCATCAATCAGTGTTTGTGTGAGCTTGTACTTGAAGGGAATCCACCAATTTGGAGCTAGAGCGTTTTCTTGTGTTCGGTTCTCTTGTCTGTCAAGTTCAAGCAGGTAAACTGCCTGTATAAAACAAGCAATGACAGTTCTTTTATAATTTGCATCCTTCCTACATAAAAACAAAATAGTTATCAATATACACTGACATTGGAAGAATGTATTCAGAGCCAGTAAAGCTTGGATGCTTTCCCATCAGGATCAAAATGGCATCTATGACGAATAAGGCTCTCTTGCTAGAGTTAATAATGGTAATATGAAAGTGTGAATGAATGAGAAAAAGTTAATGATTTTCAAATGTTTTAAAATAATATTATTTTTAATAATTTTTTACATATATTGGTCAGAAGACGGACCGTCTCATAAAACTTTGTTTGAGTCAATGATGGAACACATATATGAAGTTTAGAGGTTAGTGTATGACATTCAGCTTGTGTTTCATATAATAATACTCATCATTGAGCATTGCCCCAAAATTGCTGTTGAGTACATCACAAATTGCATTGAAAAATATGCATCTACCTCAACAGGAAAAATTATGCAACAGGAATTCAAAACTTCAAGATGATTTAACAGGCATGATCAAGAAGGTATAATAAAACTATTGAATATTATGTGATCCAACCCCTCATAAATAAAACATCAGACATTGACCACTTAGTTTGTTTATAGCATCAAGAGAAATAAAATCTGAAGGAGTTCAACTATATATATTCAAAATTAAAGATGTTCTGATTATTCAGAACTTCCTCAACCACCCAATAGTCAATAGTCGAAACCCAACTTACCTGATTCAAAATTGTCTAGGTTCCAAGCCATTGCAAATATCTCAAACAAAAGCACAAGGGTTCAAGAAAAAGCAAAAACTAAGAAGCAAAAATTTGTTTTTACAGAGGGGAAAAGTATATGAATTTTTTCTTTCCAGAACTTACCAAGGATAAAATTTACCAAACTATAGGGCGGCAAAATCAACCCACAAAAGACCATTATGTATAAATTTAAATTAAAAATTATAAATCGACTAATCGAGTCTTCGTCGAAGACAATTCCTAATAATAGTGAACAATCACATTAATGACCTCGTTAATAATAATGGTGGAGGAAATCTGTAAATCAGGGTCCCAAATTTATATTTCAAATACTTCTTCATTAAGAAGCTAAAAAATTGGGTATCAAACTGGAAATCTAAAAACAAATATAATAAAGCAGTTCAATTTCGAAACAAATTAGACCTCCCAAACCAAAAAAAAAAAATGATCAACATATTTGGAAACTAAAAGAAGATACACATCAGTTAGATGATATTGAAGAAGAAACCCATCTCTAATTTAATGCGACACGCCAAAGCCAGTTGATTCGATTTGATCGAAATTCTTTCAACCCAAACCATTGACATTCAAACCCCATACCTGAAATTCAAATTCCCCATAAACCCATTTTTTAAACTTTTCAACCTCATGCTAAAATCTAAAACTTCAAAGCATATGACACATCACACAAGAAACCAAACATTCGCGTTACCACCATACGCATAAGCCAAGTTACAAAGTTTCCACAACAAGGTTCGACCATTGGGCCAAATGGAGGCAAAAAGAAACAACCCCACATGCCAAAAGCTAAATTTTTCCCAGATTCAAACGAATTAAAGCAAGAAACGAAAAGGGTATACCCACCAGCTTGAACTGATAAGGTCTCTCCAGTTAAGGTTGGCCAAATTACGAGGACCAGAGACATGAAAGGCGTAAGGGTGAGACGCTTCTTCTTCTTCTTCTTCTTGAACCACTTCCTTTATTCCTTCCTCTTCTTTGGTCACTGGGCTTGTTGGTTGTGTGCTCATGGTGATGCTGCAGAGAGAAAGAGAGAAAGTGTGAAAAAGAGTGTCTTTCCTTTGTGGGAACTAGTTGATTCAAAAGAACAACATAATTCAAAAACAATTCACAATTCGGATCCCACTATGTAACGGTCATATTACCATCATCTGCCCGTTTTTTCCTTTTTTAAATTTATTTTTTATCAACGAAAAATGAATTGAAATTTTGGATTTTTTTTATGTCATCTATTTATTATTTTTCTATAATTTATTGAAATAAATAATTTGCTAAGTAATAAAAATTATAATAACTATTTTTAATATGAGTTATATTTAAAATTTATAGCAGAAAAGTTTAAATGTTTATATAAAGTAATTTTAACTATTTATAATATTTTTAAAATTATATCTCAATTCAGATATAAAAAAAAATTAAATTAAATGAGATAAATAATTAAGTAGATCCAATAAATAAGACAAATGCGATTTAAATAATGTTAGATTAAAATCATTGAAACCGAATCTATTTAAAAGAACTGAAAGAAAATTTTCTTTTGAGATATTTATTTTTTATTTCATGAAAATATAATATTAGAAAAATAAATTAAAACATGAAGACCAAGAAAAATAATTACATACTTGTTAGTGAAAAATCGATACAAGGATCGAAAAACGGAAGAGAGAAAATCAAAGATCATATGAATGATTAAAAAGTTGATAAATCGAAAACATGGTTGGAAAACATTCGATGACCATGAGACAATATGAACACATAAATCGAGAATGGAAATCGAGAATTAGAAGATAGAGGAAATTCGATGAAAGTAAGAAATCGATAATAAAGTATGGAGTGTAAAGTTAAGATTAAGAGAAATCATATTCGATATCTGGAATCGAAATCGAGGGAAATGGTTATCATGCACATGGAACATGGGAAGTGACTTTCCAAATCATGGCTAAAGTTAGAAATCAAGGAACGGTTAAAGTGCACATGGAATGTGGAAGCGGTTTTCTAAATCGTAGGCTAAGGTAAAAATTGAGGAACGTCCACATGGAACGTGGTGACAATTTTTAAACTGCTCTAGGGAGGTTACGTTGAAGGATGCCTATAAATAGAATGAAGCTGGAAGAAGAAGGGGAAATTGGCAGAGACAACAGAAACACAAGTGAAAAGTCTACCGGAGAATGACGAATCATGAAGTTTTTGGCGATCTGGATTTTCATTCTCATTGACTATTTTTACCGCTTTCTTTACTTTCCCTGGTAACTTATTTTCAGGCAATTTACATTCATCAATTTAAGTTTCCATACTTTCAATTACTTGTCAGTTATCTTTAATGCAATTTAAGATTCTGTATTTTCAAATGCTTGTCATTTACCGTTTCTGCAATTTCGACGTCCTGTCATTTACTTTCATGCAATTTTAATTATGTCATTTATAGTTAATGCAATTTTGAGGTTTCCGCAATTTTACATTATTTTGCAATTTAATCTGCATTGCTTCTTCGAGTGTTTTAGTATAAAATATCAAAAATAATACTCTCGATTGTCAATCGGAACACTAGGTGACGTTGTTAACTTTTCTTGACATTATGAGATTTTCGATCCTCATACATATTTCGATTGAAAAACCGTTTGCTGGCCTAAGTAAAAAGAATCTACGTGGTTGAAATTTGTTTAGAATCAAAATCTCCATTAAATCGAAATCGATCAAATTTCCACTTGAAACAAATTGGCGCGCCAGGTAGGGGAGACGTTGTGTCGAGAAACACAAAAAATTAGCTAGTTCGAAAGTGTATGAGATTAAGGAGTGAGCGAGTAATAAGAATGAGTCAAAATCCACCGAATAGTCAGAATAATAGTGAGATTCTAAATAGTTCACATCCACCAAACACTTGGGGGCAAGTTCACAATGGGAATATGCTTGTAACATCGACAACTGCGAGTGCTTCGATGCCTGTGAGTACTGAACAAAGCCCAGGCACATTAGCAAATACTCAGTTAGGATCTAGTATTGTAATGTCAAACAATATGCAAACTATGGGAAACCCCGTAACAACATATGCATGTCCGCATATGAGTGTAAGGCCGCTTGGTTTTTCGTTTAATAATATGAATGAGGCTGGTACTTCTTCAATACAACGAAGTACGAGATTTAGCTTAGGAATGCCCCAAAACTTAGGAACGTTTCAAACCTTGGGTATGCCTCAAAATTTTGGAGTATCCCCAAATTTAGGGGTGTCTCAAAATTTAGTAACACCCCAGAATTCAGGGAATGCGCAGAATTTAGGATCACAACAGACGCCTCCAATATCAAACCTAGATCACGGGAGATATGCATTCGATAGAGATTATCATCGATCCAATTTTGAGACTATCGAAAACGCTAGTACTGGAATTTCCAGTAATTCATTAGGAGTGCTTCGACAACAAATGGATGAAAGCAATTTCAAGATGATTAACATGTTATCACAACAGCTGACTACAGTATTGAACCCATTAGTTCAAAACACTACCACTAGTTTTGAGATATTAGCAGACCAAATGACACGTATCGGGGATGCATTGGCAATACCTCGACAAACGAGGGTCGAAAATAATGTCAATCAGAATAATAACCAAAACGTTAATATCAATCCCCTTTATTTATTAAGGAGAAATCGAAACAATGATCAACATCAGCATGTGGGGAATGAATATCAACATGTGAGGAATGATATTTGCGGGAATTTAAATGAGGGATTTCAAAATATGTACAATCAGAATAACATGCAGTACAATCACATGCTGGGACAAAGGATGAATTCCCAAGGAGTGGAATTAAGACCACCCAATCAACCGTACTTTGTTTCTCCATTTCCAAATACGATTCTCGAGACAAAATTACCTCGAGGATACAAAATACCCAAATTCACCAAATTTGCTGGAGAAATTGGTGAATCCACTATCGAGCATGTTGCGCGATATCAAATCGAATGTGGAGACCTAGCGATGAGTGAGGAATTAAAAATGAAATACTTCCCTAGTTCGTTAACAAAGAATGCTTTCACTTGGTTTACTTCATTGCCACCTAATTCGATATATAATTGGTTGCAGCTAGAAAGAAATTTTCATGAGCAATTCTTTAGGGGGGAGACTCAAGTAAGTCTTATCGACTTAATGAATATAAAGAGATATAATCATGAAAATATAGATGATTATTTGAATAGATTTAGACAAATGAAGTCGAGATGTTTTACTCAAATTGCCGAATTTGAATTAGTCATAATGACCTCTGCAGGCTTAGAATTCTCGATTAGGAAGAAGTTAGTTAATTTACCATTGAATGACATGGCTCAGCTAGTCGATAAAGTGAGAAGAGTGGAACAAATCGAATATGAGAAACAGAGGTACAAGAAATTTGAGAAACCTATGAAGAAGGATAGGGTAGCATATATAAATGACATATATGAGGAAAATACCAGGACAGAAGTAGATATTAAAGAATCTGTCGATGAGAAAGTACATATATTTGTAAATTGCTACAGAAAAATGAAGTAAAAGACAAAATGTCAAATCGCACATATACTTTTGATGTAACAAAGGCAGATAAAATCTTTGATATTTTATTGAAAGATAAACAGATTAAGTTGAGTGATGATCATAAATTACCTTCTGCAAAACAAAGAAATGGTCGAAAATATTGGAAATTTCATAATATTTATGGACACTGGACTAATAATTGTATACATTTCAGGAACACGATACAAGATGCGATCGACCAAGGAAGATTGAAGTTTGAGGAAATGTCAATGAAAGTGGATACGAGTCCATTTGAAGTTCAAGTAGGGTATGTCGAATCCCAGACGAGCATGACTGAAGATGTCCGATTGATAAATTCGACCTTTATAGGTATGGTCAATGTTACTGAAGACATTGATTCCAGACATGTCAGAATGGACATGTCAGAAGAAGACATAGAATTTGACCTAAGTGAGTTCGAGAAAGAATTTGTGAGAGAGATCTATCCTCGATCAGAAGATTCCCTCGTCGAATTTCTAACCAGAAAGAAAGAGAAGGACGAAGGTGTGACATTATGTCCACGATGCAGTGTGGTGTTCGACGGATCAGCTCGCTAAAACCTTCGTAGGCGTGACAGATCAAGAAAATAGAGGATCAACATAAAAGTTGCAATGTTAAAGAAGATCAAACAAGTCCAAGCAACGGTAGGGGAGAATCAGCAGTAAATCGTTAGTTCCGGTGCTAGTAGAAATCGAAATAATGGGTTAGGAAAGAAATGTATTCTCCTCGGGAGGAAGAGACAGAACTTCAAAATAATGATGTTTTCGATAGACTTTCATATGATGAAAGATCAAATATTGGATTCCCTACATTCCAAAGGAGATTTCGAGGAAGGCCTTGGAGGAGAGGAGGAAGGATCCCTTACTGGGGAAGGATCAATAATTATAGAAACTTTGAAGAAAGTAATATACCAATTGGGGGTCAGTATGTAAGAGACTTTATCGATGGCAAAAATGAAGATAGTTGGGATGGACATCAGATTGGAGTAATATCGATACTACCCGCGGAGTATGTTAGCGAATATGAAGAGTTTCAAGAGAAAAGTAATGTCAATCGAGAGGACGATTTCTATTCCGAAGAAATGAGACCGAAAGTGACATGGGTGACACAAGCATCATGCGAATTACCCCATAGAGATGTTGCTTTTATCGATCCTCCATCCGAGGAAATGAGGTTTCATTTGAAACCCTTATTGCTGAACATCGAAATTCAAGGACAAAAGGTGAATAAGGTCCTTGTTGATGGTGGTGCAGCGGTGAACATATTGCCAATCACTATGCTGAAGAGGTTTGGTATCAAATTGAAAGACTTAGTCAGGCATAATATCATGATTTCTGATTTCAGTGGGAAATCATCGAGCTCAGAAGGCATGATTGCCTTAGATGTGAAAGTGGGTACTTATTCGAGGCCCACTGTTTTTGTAGTTGTCCAATCACATGCCAACTTTAATGCGTTGCTTGGCAGGGAGTGGATTCATGGAGTTGGAGTTGTACCTTCTACGGCTCATCAGAAGTTGTTTATGTGGAACCGAGATGGACATCTCGAAATAATCCCAGGAGACCAGCATGAGTTTGTGACATTTGTTTCTCAGGCTGGTCGGTTATTGCAGAATTTGGCGTTCACTCAACCATTCACCTTCGAGACTGTCGAAGACTTTAATTCAAAATTGTACGAGGAGCGTTTCTTGGAAATGAATGAGAAAAGAGGGTTTGTCATGATTAAAGAGGGGATCAACCTCGAAGTGGCCGGTGAAAATGAATAAAGATTATGAGGAATTCTTGGCTCGATTAAGAAGATATGAAGATGAAAAGAAGGAGGGCCAAGAAAGTAGTAGTACTAAGATAGAAATAAACAAGTCGATTCACTCGACAGTAGTAGCAAATAATAGTGATTAAGTTATACTTGATTGCATTTATGATAATTCTCCTTTAGGTTTTGAAAGATCCATCACATCGAATCACAAAAAAGTCGAAGCCCAAGATCCATTAGAAGAGATCAACTTGGGAAGTATAGAGGACCGAAAACCTACTTATGTTAGCAGGTATCTCGAGAAAGAAATGAAAAAAGATATGATTTCATTATTAGAAGAGTATAAAGACTGCTTCGCTTGGGATTATGAAGAAATGCCTGGGTTGGATCGAAGTCTAGTCGAACATAGATTACTTATCATAGAAGGCAGGAAGCCGGTAAAACAAGCTCCGAGGAGATTCGCACCGAGGTTATGGGTAAGATTAAAGAAGAGATCGAGAGACTTCTTAGTGCAAAGTTCATCAGGACTGCCAGGTAAGTCAATTAGATTTCTAATATTGTTCCAGTTATTAAAAAGAATGGTAAAATGAGAGTATGCATTGATTATCGAGATTTAAATTTAGTAACTCCTAAAGATGAATATCCTATGCCAATAGCCGATATGTTAATAGATGCAGTAGCTGGTAATGAAATGTTAGGTCTTTTAGATGGTTATTCAGGATATAATCAATTTTTTGTTTCCCAGAATGATATAGCTAAAACAGTTTTTCGATGCCCGGGGGCATTGGGTACTTATGAATGGATAGTGATGCCATTTGGATTGAAAAACGCTGGGGCAACATATCAAAGAGCAATGAATTTAATTTTTCATGATTTGATCAATGATTTTATGCAAGTTTACATAGATGATATTGTTGTTATATCGAAGAAAAAACATAAACATTTAGGTAATTTGAGAAAATCTTTTGAAAGAATGAGGAAATATGGATTAAAAATGAATCCCTTGAAATGTGCTTTTGGTGTGTCTGCTGGTGAATTTTTAGGATTCATAGTACACGAAAAAGGGATCAAGATCGATAAGAATAAAGCAAAAACTATATTAGATACTTCTGCTCCAAAGACTAAAAAACAGTTGCAATCATTTTTGGGAAAAATAAATTATTTAAGACGATTTATTTCTAACTTGGCTGGTAAGACTTATGTTTTTTCGTCTTTGTTAAAGTTGAAAAAGGAAGCAGATTTCAAATGTGAAAGTGATGAAGATCTCATTGAAATACTTTGGTAAAGATCTCATTGAAATACTTTGGCAAAGATCTCATTGATTTGATGAAGTCAAAGATGAAGTCAAAAGCAACTTTGTAGTGGACAAAAGTCACTAAGATAGAAGAGTAGAAAAGTTAGTGTGTCCGCAGCTATGCTTAGGTATAATCATTTTATCTTTTCTGCTGCATGAGGGTTCTTCACTTAAAAGATTTTGCAAAATGCCTCTAAAAATGTTTTTAACAATTAAAAACAAAGTATTTTGACAAAAGCTTTTCTAAACAAGTTTTTAACTGATACAATTTTGAAATAACCGATTAAAATCACTTAAAATGTTAAGAGAAGTGTTTTTACATTATTTTAATCGATACAACTTGGTTTTAATCGATTAAATCCACTTAACATTCAGGATGATCGATCAAAATACAATTATGACCGATCAGAATCAGTTATGATCGATCAAAATTTAGTTATGACCGATCAAAACTCTTTTAATCGATTAAAACATGTTTCAATCGATTAAAACAACTTAGAAAATTTCTACACAGCGTTTTAATCGATTAAAACTTATTTTTATCAGTTAAAATAACTTGGAAAGTTTTACAATAAAGTTTTGCAGTATATTAATCGATTGAATTGTGGAACAATCGATTAAATCAACTTAGAAGATTTTTTGTAAAGTGTTTTAATTGATACAAATGTTGTCGTATAAGTTAAAACAAATCTGTTAAAGAATCAAGAACGTATTAATGGATTAAAAGAAGTTTTAACAGATTAAAAGAAGTTTTAACAGATTAAAACTGCACTTTTAACAGATTAAAAGAATCTTTTAACAGATTAATTAATATAGCTGTTTTGAAAATCTTCTATAAAAACAGAGTTGCTTGAAACTCTTTAAACACACATTGAACATCAGTTTTTTATACATCCTTGAGCAATCAATCAAGCAAACTTTAGCACTCTTTTCAAGAAAGATTCGCGTCAATTTTTTAGAAGTTCTTTGAAAATCTTTCTTGAGGCAACTTGATTTCTTTTGAAGAAGAAACACTTACAGCAGAATTGCATAAACTGGTTTGAGCATTCTAGTTTCTTCTTTTTCATTTCTTTACATTCTTTTTGTATTGTTTGGTGCCTGGAATTTGGGCACTAGTTTCTCTGCAGTTGGAATTTGGTTGTAGAGGTTGTCAAGAACTGGAATTTGGTTCTTGGTAAAAGGTTAGGTGTTGGTGCCTGGAATTTGGGCACTGGTTTCTCTACAGCTGGAACTTGGTTGTAGAGGTTATCAAGAACTGGAATTTGGTTCTTGGTGAGAGGTTGTTTGCAGGAACTGGAATTTGGTTCTTGTGGTAGATTAAGTGTAAGATTGTAAATCTGTAAAACATTTGATCTAGTGGAACTCAGCTGGAATTTGGCTGGAGACTGGACGTAGCCCTGGTGTTGGGTGAACCAGTATAAAACACCGGTGATATCTTTCTTAATCTTTCTCTCCTTTAATTCTGTCGCTGCGTTTATATTTGATTGATTGCTTTGTGATTCAAGAACAGATCTGAAATCTTATTTTTACAAATAGATAATCTGTTATTTGCGAAAAACTTTCAAAGATCAATTCACCCCCCCTCTTGATCTAAAACTACTTTTCTAACAATTGGCATCAGAGCGAGGTGCTTGAAAGTTATTCAAGTTCTTCGATCCATGGCTGAAAACAGATTACCATTTTCTGAGGGAGCTTCTATTAACAGACCTCCACTGTTTTGTGGAACAGATTATCCTTTTTGGAAAATTAGGATGAAGATCTTTATTGAATCCATTGATAGAAATGTTTGGGATGTAATTTCTAATGGCTCTTTAATTACAGAAAAAGAATGGTCCAGTCTAAATGATGAGGAAAAGAAAAAAGTTCAAAATGATTGCACTGCTAAAAATATAATTACTTCTGCACTTAACATGGATGAGTTTTTCAGGGTCTCCCAATGCAAATCTGCCAAGGAGATGTGGGATGTTCTTGAGGTTACTCATGAAGGGACAACAGATGTAAAAAGAGCCTATGTAGCATGGGATGACAATGACACTTCATCAACAGACAATTCTGATAATGAAGAAGCCAACCTGTGTCTAATGGCAAATCAAAATCTTCAATCCAGCAGTGTAAGTTCTAATTCTTCTTCAAACTTAGTGGATTATAATTCATTACAAGAAGCATTTAATGAAATGCATGAAGAGGCTAAGAAACTACAAAAAGAAAATAATAGGCTAAAAGGATTGAATAATTGGCTAGTAAATAAAGTAGACTCTCTTGAAAAGAGAATTCTTGAAGATGAAACTGATTGTGATTTCTTAAAATTAATTCATGATAATTCTGATTGTGCATGTAATAAACCTTGTAATAATTGTTCAGAATTACAAAAGAAAATTGATTTTTTATCACAAACCATTTCAAGATTTACACAAGGTCAAGCTAATCTTGACGTTTTACTTGGGTCACAAAAACTAATTTTTGACAAATCTAGAATAGGATTTAAATCTAGGATGAAATTCAGAAAAACAAATGTAAATAGGAAATCATACTCTGTGATTAAATGTTTTTACTGCATGAAAAGAGGTCATTCAGTAAAATACTGTAGAATTAAAAAGTATGTTATTCCTAAAGGAAGAATGAAATGGATTCCAAAGTTAAAGTCATTTCAAATAACCTAATTGGACCCAGTAACTATAAAGGGTACCAGAAACATATTAAATTTGTTTTGCAGGAACAAAATCTGGGAATCCCTTGGAGTTCAAAGCAGCGAATCAGGTTCTGTTTTCATAAACTGATTGTTTTAATTGATATAAAACAATATTAATCGATTAAAATAACTTACAGAGGATATCAGAAAATTTGTCCGTACCATTTTAATCGATTGAAATGTCGAATTAATCGATTGAAATGTTCTAAGGATTTAAGTTTAGCTATTTTAATCGATTAAAAAGAATTTATATCAACTAAAAATACTAAGATGTAAAATTTAATCGATTCCTTTTCGTTTTAATCGATTTAAATTCTGTTATCATTTTATTAATTTCATCCTGTACAAGAAACAATCGATTCCTTTATGAAATAATCGATTATTTCACTGTAACAGTTTCAAACCTAATATTAAAAGATCAAATTAATAGGTTAATCAGTTAGTTAATCGATTGATTTGTTTCTGAAAATTAGTTTTATAACATCCAATTAAAGATTGGTAAGCAAACCAAATTCAAAATCCCAAGTTTTTATGGTAATCAAAATCTGCATAATTCTTTTAAATATTCTTTAACCAAGTCAAACATCTTTCCAAGAACAAAATAGCTGATGTGCCCAACGTCCAGAAATTTGTGCCTCTGTCTTTGGTAAAGGGGACAATTGCAGTTAAAGCTGAAGCATTGCAGTTTTGTCTCTTTGAATTTCAAAAACTTGAAATCCGTTTCTTCATCAAACCAGGTTCTGAACTTATCATTTCTCAACTTATCATCTTTCTTCTGTTTTCATATTTTCAAAATCTCCTCTCAAATCTCTGCTGCAAACATGATCAGAAGCAACAAAGAAATCCTTGGTTTCACTATAGTATACATTAGAGAATTTAGTTTCTTTCAGTCATGAATAGCGGCAAGCCAATCATGAAAAATGCCGAATGAGTTTCGGACATAGTCTGTTATGGAACGTGCCCATATCCAATTTCCTTTCAATAGCACAAATTCTCATGATTGGAAAGCGAAGGCTGAAAAAAGTCTTTGAATTGGAGACTAGACTAGTGGCATAATGTGGGAAGTTATTTCTGTTATTCATGGATGGAAAGGCTTTTTCATGACAGCGACATTGCATACATCAACCCAGTTTCAAGAATAAATCTTGGGAACAAATTTCACAAGATATGTCATATCAATTTGATGATCGTGCTTTTGAGGATATTGTTGAATTAGTAAGATTGTAACAAGAGGAAGATTTGGGAGAATATTTGGTATGAAAACTAAACTGAAAAAAATCTGTGAGAATTCATAAACCACAGTCTCTGCAAGAAGGTATGCATCTTGCAAGACTTCGCTGCAAACAAGAGTCCAATTCAGAAACACAAACAAGATATACAAGAACATGGTCAACTCCGGTCATTCTACAACCAGTTTGAAGCTTTAGGTGTTTGTTTCAGCAACTACCGATTCGAAAGGTAGCACCTCAACTTCCATATTTAGAAAGGAAGTTACTGACATAATTGCAAAGGGATTGTGTAGGTTATGTGGTGACAAATTAGATCAACATAGACATAATTCTAGCTGTAGATGTCTACATACTTTACATGGAATGCTGGGTGGTAATACATTGCAAATCAAAGGAATTATCGAGAAGTAGACTGTTCCTTTTTCTTATGGACACTAGGAGTACATATAATTTCATTAGTGACAAATGGGTCAAGTTATTGGTACTGAAAACATAGCTTATCATGAATTTTTCAGTGATGGTTGCTTCTGATAATAAGTTGTTGATTACTAGGAAGTGTGAACAGATAACTTGGAGATTCATTGAACACACGTTTACATTAAATTTCTTGGTATTACCTAGCAATACATTTGGAATAATTTTGGGCATGCATTGGTTCAAGACTCTTGGTGAAATTCATTGGAATTGTGCAACTTTGATAATTCGTTTTAATCATCAAAGATCACAAGGTGATACTGTAAGGAGACAAATCTGAGACAGAAATCCAAGAATTGAATGGAAAGCTAAAATTGGCACAGGGTATGTTTGGCAGTACAGGGATCAATTTTATACTGATGATCTGGCATCCTTAGCAACAAACCAACAAGAGGATCTTTCAGTGATTCTAAAGGAGTTTCAGATGTTATTATGGAACCATGGCAACTGGGATGATTGAATTTATGGATTAAAAGGGTCCATTCTTATCTTATCTTTTATTGCTTATTTCTTTTGATGCTTATTTTAAATTTCTGGGTCTGTAATATTACTGGTTATATACCAGGCACAATCTCTCTAGCTTTGAATTAATATAATGTAGGTTTAATTCGAATCAAACTAGCATAGATAGATTTCAACATAGATCCCTTAGAGTTTTAGCTGATACAAAATGGAATTAATCGATTAAATTGATTAAAGGAAACACTTTTAATAACAAAATAATAGATTAAAACTTCGTATCAATCGATTAAAATCTTTATAAACTAGCTTACATCAATTAAAATTAGCTAAATAAGATTTTATTCTGATTTTGATGGATCTATTAGTTAAAATTTAATCGATGTAGTTGATATTATTGTTAAACATTCTTCTAGCTGATTAGTTTTACAAAATATCCACTAAGATTAGGCGTGATAAATTCGCATCAAATCTTTCTTAGTTTTCAAAACTGAGTGTTTTATTCAATAAAAAATCTTTTAAATCGATTAAAAGAATTTATACAACATTTTTCCTTACTGTTTTAATCGATTAAATGTCGAAATAATCGATTAAATGCACTTATGTCTTATATTTCAAAATCCTTCACTGTTTTAATCGATTAAACCTTTATTTAAATCGATTAAAATCATTAAACATGAACTTTTTAATCGATTTTATCCTGTTTTTAATCGATTTTTATTCTGGAAAGAAAAATTAAAGGCTTTAGTCAATGGTTGTTCTTGTAACATGCTACTAAAGCGTGATTCCCTTATCTTTACACGTGTTAATTGTATTCATTACAAACGTGTTAATGAAGATAAGTTTGAATCAACTTTGATTGATCTTTACATGAGTAAAGTTTCGTATTTTTCATTTTTTTCTATTTTCAAAATCTTTTCAATACATTCCTATGCATTGTTTCTCTTCTGTCCCCTATTTTTTTTTTTATGAAGTCAAAAGGGGGAGAAATAATTGCTTTTACTTTTGATCAATTTAAATGGAGAAATAACTCTTAATTTAGGGGGAGCAACAATTTAGGGGGAGAAATAGGAAAACAATTCATTTTTTGATTACTCACTAATCTGTATTATCAAGTGACTTCTTTTGCAGAGTTTTGTTCTCAAAAGTGGTGTTTGTCTTCATCAAATAGGGGGAGACTGAAAGTGATGAAGATCTCATTGAAATACTTTGGCAAAGATCTCATTGATTTGATGAAGTCAAAAGCAACTTTGCAGTGGACAAAAGTCACTAAGATAGAAGAGTAGAAAAGTTAGTGTGTCCGCAGCTATGCTTAGGTATAATCATTTTATCTTTTCTGCTGCATCAGGGTTCTTCACTTAAAAGATTTTGCAAAATGCCTCTAAAAATGTTTTTAACAATTAAAAACAAAGTATTTTGACAAAAGCTTTTCTAAACAAGTTTTTAACTGATACAGTTTTGAAATAACCGATTAAAATCACTTAAAATGTTAAGAGAAGTGTTTTTACAGTATTTTAATCGATACAACTTGGTTTTAATCGATTAAATCCACTTAACATTCAGGATGATCGATCAGAATACAATTATGACCGATCAAAACTCTTTTAATCGATTAAAACATGTTTCAATCGATTAAAACAACTTAGAAAATTTCTACACAGCGTTTTAATCGATTAAAACTTATTTTTATCAGTTAAAATAACTTGGAAAGTTTTACAATAAAGTTTTGCAGTATATTAATCGATTGAATTGCGGAATAATCGATTAAATCAACTTAGAAGATTTTTTGTAAAGTGTTTTAATTGATACAAACGTTGTCGTATCAATTAAAACAAATCTGTTAAAGAATCAAGAATGTATTAATGGATTAAAAGAAGTTTTAACAGATTAAAACTGCACTTTTAACAGATTAAAAGAATCTTTTAACAGATTAATTAATACAGCTGTTTTGAAAATCTTCTATAAAAACAGAATTGCTTGAAACTTTTTAAACACACATTGAACATCAGTTTTTTATACATCCTTGAGCAATCAATCAAGCAAACTTTAGCACTCTTTTCAAGAAAGATTCGTGTCAATTTTTGAGAAGTTCTTTGAAAATCTTTCTTGAGGCAACTTGATTTCTTTTGAAGAGGAAACACTTACAGCAGAATTGCATAAACTGGTTTGAGCATTCTAGTTTCTTCTTTTTCATTTCTTTACATTCTTTTTGTATTGTTTGTTGCTTGGAATTTGGGCACTTGTTTCTCTGCAGCTGGAATTTGGTTGTAGAGGTTGTCAAGAACTGGAATTTGGTTCTTGGTAAAAGGTTAGGTGTTGGTGCCTGGAATTTGGGCACTGTTTCTCTGCAGCTGGAACTTGGTTGTAGAGGTTATCAAGAACTGGAATTTGGTTCTTGGTGAGAGGTTGTTTGCAGGAACTGGAATTTGGTTCTTGTGGTAGATTAAGTGTAAGATTGTAAATCTATAAAACATTTGATCTAGTGGAACCCAGCTGGAATTTGGCTGGAGACTGGACGTAGCCCTGGTATTGGGTGAACCAGTATAAAACACCGGTGATATCTTTCTTAACCTTTTTCTCCTTTAATTCTGTCTCTGCGTTTATATTTGATTGATTGCTTTGTGATTCAATAACAGATCTTAAATCTTATTTTTACAAATAGATAATCTGTTATTTGCGAAAAACTTTCAAAGATCAATTCACCCCCCCTCTTGATCTAAAACTATTTTTCTAACAAAATGGAATGAGGAACATCAGGAAGCTTTTAAGCAGATCAAATTGATGTTGACAAATCCTCTGATTTTGATACCAGTAATGAGGAACAAGCCATTAAAGATATATGTATCAGCATCAGATCGAACTATAGCCAGTCTACTAGCACAGGAGGATAAGAATGGTGTGGAATGTGTTGTTTATTATCTAAGTAGAATCTTAAATGATGCTGAAACTCGATACAATGATATCAAAAAGTTAGGGTTGTGCTTGTATTTCTCTTGTACAAAACTCAAGTATGTAATGAAGCCTCACGATGTGATGGTTTATTCCAGAAATAATATTTTGAAATTTCTTTTGTCGAAACCTATTATGCATAATCGAATAGGGAAATGGGTGCTAGCTTTGACAAAATTTTTATTATCATTCGAGTCTTTGAAATCGGTAAAAGGCCAAATTATCGCCGATTTTATGGCAGACCATACAGTTAACTCAATTGATAATTTATTTATTGAAATAAGTAAATGGATAATGAATTTCGATGGATCGAGTACATCGGACAGATCGGGAGTGGGAATTCTTATCATTTCACCAAGTAATATCCCGACTAAGTTATTATTTGAAATTAAGCCCACTTGTTCGAATAATGAAGCTGAGTATGAAGCTTTAATTACAGGTCTCGAGACTTTGATTAAGTTAAAAGCTCGACATGTAATTGTAAGAGGTGATTCACAATTAGTGATCAAACAAGTACGAAAAGAGTATAAATGTATCAACACCAATTTGTTCAGATATCTAGAAAGAGTAATTACTTTGAGCAGAATGTTCGATGACATAACATTCGAATATGTTCCCCGAGAGTTCAATCGGGAAGCCAATGAGTTGGTGCAAATAGCATTTAAGTATAAGATATTTCTGAAAAATTTACAAAAAATGATTCAAATAAAAGAGAAATTACCCCAAGAAAGTGAAATTTTACAAATTAGCGAATTAGATGATCAAGACTGGAGAAAATCAATTATAGACTATTTGCTAAATCCAAACAGAAGAATCGATAAGAAAATTAAATATCGAGCAGTAAAATATGTTTTGTTGAATGATGAATTGTATAAGAGAGGTATTGATGGAGTATTACTTAGATGTTTAGGGAATGACGATGCTTATTTAGCAATGGCAGAAGTACATAATGGAATATGTGGTGCCCATATGATAGGCCAGAAGATGAGATGGATGTTAACTCGACAAGGATATTACTGGCCTTCAATTTTAAAACTTTGTATCGAGTATGCTAAGTCCTGTGAAGAATGTCAGAAGTTTAGTCCTATACAACAAGTTCCTGCCAGTGAACTACATTCAATTATCAAACCATGGCCTTTCAGAGGTTGGGCCATCAATTTAATCGGACAAATTTTTCCACATTCATCAAAAGGACATAGATATATAATCGTAACTGTCGATTATTTTTCAAAATGGGTAGAAGCAATTCCGTTAAAAGATGTCGATCAACAAGATGTAATTGATTTTATTGAAGAATATATTGTTTATCGATTCGGGATACCACAGTCTATTACCACTGATAGAGGGACAGTTTTTACTGGTAAGAAGATGGTTAGATATGTCGAATCAAGAAATATTCAGTTATTAGCATCAATCCCATATTATGCTAAGTCTAATGGGCAAGTCGAAGCAATTAATAAAGTAATTATTGGTTTAATCAAGAAACATGTTGGTAATAAACCAAAAACCTGGCACGAAACGTTATTACAAATTCTGTGGGCCTATCGAAATTCGTCGAAAGATTCCTTGCAGAACTCCATATAAGTTAGTCTATGGGCATGATGCAGTTTTACCCATCGAAATAAATATTGAGTCAACTCGAATACAAAAATAAAATGATTTACCTAGATGTGATTATTGGAACTTGATGTACGATGAATTAAATGAACTCGATGAAATAAGATTGCAAGCGTTGAACAGTATTATTCTACAAAAGAATCAAATTGCTCGAGTTTATAATAAGAGAGTTCGACAGAAAACATTTAGTGAAGGTGACTTAGTTTAGAAAACGATTTTGCCGATGGATAAGAAATGTAAAAGTTATGGTAAATGGTCGTCGAATTGGGAAGGGCCTTTTGAAGTTGTTAAAGTGTTATCGAGTAATGCTTATTCGATTGTTGATTGGTATAATAAAGAGAAAGTCTTGTCGATAAATAGAAAATACTTGAAAGACTATAAACCTCGAATAAGAGAAATAAACATTCAACATTAATTCAAATAAGATGTTCTACAAAGTTAGATATTGAGATTTAAGTTGATCAAAGTCTATTAACAATTGCATCCAAGAAGAGAAGTTTGAATTTTCTTCGACAATCACTTTTCGTTTGCGCTCCATGCTTTGTCCCGAAGAAAGTGCCACTTCTTTTGTAGAAGATTTGATCGAATTCACTTCTGTTGTGAGGAAATCATCTTGTGATATAAGTTGCTGAAGTCTTTTCTCTAATTCTTCGATCTCACCTCTAACCAAAGATTGTGCCTTCAACGCCTCTTCAAGATTAAGCTTTTGAGTTTTCAACAAGTTCGATTTTTCAGTTTGGAAGGAAGAAATGGTAGACAACTCGGTCGCTATAGATTGTTTTTTCTTCCTTGCAGCATAAGCTTTGTTAAATAAATCGGTGGCTGCTGCGACTTCAGTGTCGAAACTCTTTGGAAATGCGTCATCAGGGAATGCCTCTATGGAAGTAAGAATTTCTTGGAAAAGTTGTTTTTTTTTTTCGCACGATTCCACCAAGACTTCGAGGGGTGAAGAATAGAAGAAAGACCTAAATTGTTGTATCAGTTGGTGTGCTTCTTCAGTAGACATCGCGGGTGGTTTTGATGAATGGCTTGAAGGGGTGGCGTCTTCAGATAATAGAATATCGAGAATTGAGAATGGATCTTCTTCAATAGCAGTTCGATATTCTAGTAAATCCTCTGGGGTAGGATCGCTTATTTCAGGCAATGTCGATGAAATTAGCTCGACAGACGGAACCTCAAAAGGAGGGGAAATTGGTTGCTCTGCAAGAGATGGCGAAGGAGAATCTTGGACTTGGACTGTGGGGATATTCACAATATTATCTAAAAACGAAATGAATTTGTTCGAGAAAATGAGTCTAAAATTCTAATAGAGATAAGGTAAAAAATAGGCAGCAAGGGAGAAATTTTTACCAGAAGGAGAAGGTAGGTCGAGGTGCGTTGGTGCGGGAGAAGGGTTGGGTACATCCTCGGGTTGCTGCGGTTCAAAATATAGGTGAGAAGGGAAACATATAAAACGAGTCGAGAAAAACAAGATTTAAAAAAAAAAAAACTTTACCTCTAAAATTGGTACTGTCAATTGAACCAAAGAATCGACATTTGTCAATACTGTAGCTGATGGATGATCCTGAAATATTGAAATTTGGAATCATGTTATAAACCTTGTCGAATTCTAGATATACAAAACATATATGAAAAGAAGGGAAACTTCTTACGTGACTCGAATGAGTAGTCGGTGTAGTTTGACCTGCTTTGCTGACCGTATTAGAGTCCGTCGATAACGGATTTATGATAGGTCGAGTGGCTCGAGGACTCTTTCTTGATTTTTGTTTCTGAATGAGAAGTAAATCATCTATAGAAAAAGAAGTCAAATAAACAAGATAATAGGGAATCGAAAAGAAACCTTTGATTTTCTCAAAGATGAGGAAATTGTAGCGGAGTGTTTTCATTTTTGAGTGGGGGCAGATGGGTCCGATTCATCCGAAGACTCCTAGTCTTTCTCAGAGATGGTGACCTTATGAGGCTTCGAAACTGTCGAGAAAGGAAAACAGTTAGATTACAATTTGAACAAAATTAAAAATATTTCTAAAAGAGGCAATAAAATCTCACCAAAAGGTGATGGAGTTAAAATCTTGACTCGATCGATATGGACAAGCCAGGGAGGAAGAAGATGTTGAGGAAGGTTTAGGTAAGAAAAGTAGGACAATTTCGATATCGAAATTTCTTTGTTCTTAGGTTTTGGTGAAATAGTTTCTTTCAAGGATCTCAACTCTCGAACCCATTTAGGATGGGTTAAAGGTTTGGCGATTCCAAAAGGGGCTGTAGGGAAAGTGGGTAGATGGTTGGGACAATACATTTCAAACGGAGTGTTTCCTCGAGGATTGATTATTTTGTGGTTCGATCGGTTGGTGTCTGTTTTATTAGTTAGGGATATAACAACATTGTAAAAGGTTTCTTCTAATTTAAGAGGGTTGTAGCATTCTCGATAAAAGTTTTCAAATCGAGATATTTGAAGATAATGAGAGTATGTACCTTTCTTTGCTTTGATTTATCCTGCAACACGAGAGAAGGATGTGCAGTCAATTTCGATTGGACGATATCAAAATCAGAATGAATGCATGAAAACCAATCGTTCCACCACTGAGAAAAACCAAGAGTAGACAAGTAATTCGATTCAAAAGCATAAGGGTAGAAATGCATTGGACTTTGTGGTAACAGTTTGGCAAGTTCTCGTCCTACATTCGATTCATTTAACTTGGACCTTGGGGAAGTATCGAGAGTGAAAAAAGGTAAAGCTTGACTTAAACTAAACTTCCGCGAAAAAAGTTGAGGATAATAGATGACAAGTTGGATATCATTCGATTGAAAGCCCGATACAAGAACGTCTTGGGTCAAATAGTTACTCCATACCTCTACTAGTTTCGATTGTAACCCTAGAGTAAGAGCGGAGAATTTTGATTTAAACCAGGTTGGCCCTCGAAGTCTGTCACTAACTTTTCCATGATATACGGTAAAAGGGGCCAGGCTTGACTCAAAATGAAATCGAGTTAACAAAAATTTCAGATAAGTTCGATAACTGGCCTCATTGGATGATTTTTTATGAGAATGTCGAAACGATAATTGAGCACCTTCTAAATTTAAACTTGGGGAAACTTTGGATGGTGGGGGAAGGGTACTTTCAAAAATCGAAGTGAGCCATAATTGAATGAACCATATAGGACCTGAAAAATTCCCTGAAGGTCTTTGTGTATTCAGAATGTCGACAGCCTCATCGAAAGTGGTATAAACATGGGCCAGTAAAAGCTTCGCCAAACAAATTCGGGGTTGACTAGTGTGGAGGAGGTAGGCAAGATTATAAAAATAGGATGAGATTTGGATGGATCGAGGGCAAAATACATGGGTACAAAGCCAATATACCAGAAAAGCAACATGTTCTTCGTCAGAAACAATATCGATTGATCATCAATAAAATGTTTTTCGATGAAGTGTACATAGGCTTTCGAATCCCAATCGATCTTTGATTTGAGAGAGTCGTCTGAAGGGAAAGCACTCTTGAAATATTTTTCCCCTGTGGGCTTTAATCCGGTGATTGCAGCGACCTCAAAAAGAGTGGGAGAAAGGGGACCACAAGGAAGCTCTATTGCGTGTAAATCTTTATTCCATAAATGGACCGCAGATAAAAACATAGACATATCCAAGAACGATATATCGCATCGAGATAGGTGTAGAAAATCGAAAATCCCTACATCCCTCCAGTGATAACCAAACTTGGTCTTTACTTTATCAAACCATCTGATGTATAAAGGTTTTTTATGGGGAGGGCCCGTTCGATACACTTTTGAAACAACATTTAGAAAATCGATTCGTACTTCGGGTTTATGAATAAGGGCTTTACTCTCTGAAGGAAGACAGATAGAAGAGGAAAACGATCCACCACAATAGCGGATAGGACCACCAAATGCATAATCTATGTTATCAACTGCGTAAGGAATAAGTACCTGCGTCTCGGCAATTTTCTGCGAAGCTTCTTCCAACAAGGGAACTGGAGCAAACTTTTTACCGTTTATCTCTATTAAAGTCGAAGTTACCAACGAAAGTGGTGGGGTGGGGAAGTCGGAAGATTTGGAGGTCGCCATTATAGTTGTGGAAAAGGTAAGGACGGAGAAAAGGTGTGATGAAGAAAGAAGATGGGTAGGTTCTTGGTAAAAAACAAGGGTACTAGGGTATTTGAAACGACGAATATGAAGAGGGTAATTAATACGTGGCGAGCGCATTGTGATAGTGGGAGGTGATGTGATTTGATATTTGACATAAAGCAGAAACCCTAAAAACCCTAAAAAACCCCAGAAACCCTAAACCCTAAAAAGTTATTTTGAGCCTCAAGAGTGTTTAAGGGCGGGATTTGTTTTTGAAAATATATAAAATTAGTACAAAGGTTTATATTCTTCCAATGGGGCATTTTGTTAGTGGAAAATCGATACAAGGATCGAAAAACGAAAGAGAGAAAATCGAAGATCATATGATTGGTTAAAAAGTTGATAAATCGGAAAGATGGTTGGAAGACATTCGATGACCACGAGACAGTATGAATACATAAATCGAGAATGGAAATCGAGAATCAGAAGATAGAGGAAATTCGATGAAAGTAAGAAATCGATAATAAAGTATGGAGTGTAAAGTTAAGATTAAGGGAAATCATACTCGATATCTGGAATCGAAATCGAGGGAAACGGTTATCATGCACATGGAACATGAGGAGTGGCTTTCCAAATCGTGGCTAAAGTTAGAAATCGAGGAACGGTTAAAGCGTACATGGAACGTGGAAGCGGTTTTCTAAACCGTAGGCTAAGGTAAAAATCGAGGAACGTGCACATGGAACGTGGTGACAGTTTTTAAATTGCTCTTATGTGCACGTGGTGACAGTTTTTAAACTGCTCTTGGGAGGTTACGTTGAAAGATGCCTATAAATAGAACGAAGTTGGAAGAAGAAGGGGAAATTGGTAGAGACAACAGAAACACAAGTGAAAAGTCTACTGGAGAACGACGAATCATGAAGTTTCTGCGATCTGGATTTCCATTCTCATTGACTGTTTTTACCGCTTTCTTTACTTTCCCTGGTAACTTATTTTCAGGCAATTTACATTCATCAATTTAAGTTTCCATACTTTCAATTACTTGTCAGTTATCTTTAATGCAATTTAAGATTCTGTATTTTCAAATGCTTGCCATTTACCGTTTCTGCAATTTCAACGTCCTGTCATTTACTTTCATGCAATTTTAATTCTGTCATTTATAGTTATTGCAATTTCGAGGTTTCCGCAATTTTACATTTTTTTGCAATTTAATCTGCACTTGCTTCTTTGAGTGTTTTAGTATAAAATATAAAAAATAATACTCTCGATTGTCAATCAGGCACACTAGGTGACGTTGTTAGCTTTTCTTGACATTATGAGATTTTCGATCCTCATACATATTTCGATTGAAAAACCGTTTGCTAACCTAAGCAAAAAGAATCTATGTGATTGAAATTTGTTTAGAATCAAAATCTCCATTAAATCGAAATCGATCAAATTTCTACCAGAAACATATTCAAATTGAACAAATATGTGTTGTATTATAGTGAGAGTAAGATAAGAGGCATAAGGTAGTGTAAAAATTAAGGAATTATTTGGAAATGAAACTTAATATGACATTCATTAAAACTAATTTTAATAAAAAAACCGTAATTTTAAAAAGTAAAGATTAAGATAATCATTTAAACTCCCCAATCCGTATGAATTATGTATATAAATGCATTTAAATATGTCTTGTAACTTTTTTCCGCATTTATGTTACTCATTTAAAAGCCATGAAACACAAGATAAAAGATAAGTTATATGACATAAAGACAACTCATCCAAAAAAAAATACTAAATAGAATTAAAGTTATATATATATATATATATATATATATATATATATATATATATATATATATATATATATATAACCTAAATTACGGGATAAGGCGGATTTATATATATAATTTTTATTATTTATAATATTTAAATTAATAAGTTATTTATTTATAAATTATTTTGTTATTTTATTTGTTTTTATTCAATGTTTAGGATTAATGATAAGATTTTTGTTTTACTTTTTAAAATTTTATTTTAAATTAATTATAATTAGAGATCATTATGATGTCGTAATGTGAATTTTACATTTTATTATTGGAAATAAATATAACAAATAATTAGAGAAATTATAAAATTAATGACTAAATTTATCAAATAATAATAAAAAAGAAAATAGATATCTAATTAAAGTTTATAACAATTATATATTATTATATTTTATTTTGATTTTTATGAATTGTAAATTTAGGAAGATAATATGACAAATAATGTGTTTTTTTTATATAATATATTATTTTATTTTATTTTATTATTATGCGAACCGACTTGTATAGTTTGCAAGCTCGGACATTTGCGGGCGAGTCAAAAACCCGTAAATATTGTGCAATCCGTTTATTCTATCTCAAATTTGTAGGTCAACGTGAAATTGGTCAAAACGACCATTCACCTATATTACCATATCTGTTGAAATCCTTCACTAACAAAAATTAAAATATTAATCATTGATATTTATCAATTAAAAAAATACTCACAAAAATTAATTTAAACAAAATATTAATCTAAACAAAATTGTAAGCTTATAGAATATTAAGTTGAGAGTATGAAAGTAAAATTCCAATTCAACTTGTAAAACCAAGTATAAAAACTTGACTAAAAGAATCATTGTCCTGGTGAATTACACCGTATGTCTCATTACTATCACCTAAACATATATATATATATATATATATATATATATATATATATATATATATATATATATATATATATATACATTAATAATAATAATAATAATAATAATAATAGTTATTATTGTTGTTGTAATCTTTATTAAAATAAGATAAATTTTGTATTATTTTAAAATATATTACACCAAAATTAATGTAAAAATGCATTTTATAACTGGATAAGACAGTGATTGTGCTAAACTCGTTATAATATTTAGTGCAATGATATTTTTGAAAATTTAAGAAGGTATGCTACGTCGATTCTTACATGAATCGATGTACTATCTCCTTTTAAATAGTCAAAACTCCTTCTCCTTGCACACTCCATTTTTGTAATCGGCAATTGTAAAAAATATCATATTGTGCTTTGTGTCATCGCCGTGGCACGTAAACCTTTACTATATTATGCCATTATCATTTATTGTTGCCGTTACATTAATGTGCTACCACTACGCCACGTCATGTAAACCTTGTGAACGGGTCTTTACAACGTCCTACACCTTGCCACCACCGTTCCATGTTTGTTGCACCACCACTATGGCACCATTGTTTGTTATTGTAGTGTGCCAACACTCTGCCGTGTGAACCTCATGAACAACTTCCTACACATTGCCAACACTGTTTCCACATTTATTGCGCTGCCACTGTGCCACACTCATGACTACACCATTAATGTTTGCTTCCATTATTTGTATTTCCATTCTGTCATTGCTATTTGAGGTGTGTAGCGCACCATTTTTCATCTCTGTTTACTCTATAAGGGTTGACAAAATGTTAATTGATGTGTTCGTTAAGCTGCAAATTTAGATTTAGTGTAAAATTACATATTCGATATTTAATTTAGAATTGAGAAGTTAGTATTAGGAATTAGTGATTTAATTTATTATTAGGTATTTAATTTAAAATTAGGGATTAGGTATTTAATTTAAAATTAGGAATTAGGGATTTAATTTAGAATTAGGGATTTCAAATTTAATTTTAGAATTAGGAATTTAATATACAATTAAGGATTAGGGATTTAATTTATAATTACAATTAGAAAATTTAATAACTAGATAATTATACAATTAGTGAAATTTAAAATGAAGCTATAATCCCTTAAATATTTGTTAAGTATTAAAGTTATGTTATATCATCCTAAATATATTATTATTGGAGCATGAGTTATTAAAAAAATATCTTCTTAAATGGGACATGTTAACTCTTTTAAAAAAAAGTGAGATGTTCATGCATAAAATAAGCTATTATGAATATCATTACGTAATTATGGATTGAAGCTAGATAAATTTTTGTCAAATAAGTGAAGAGTATGAGAATGATATTAAAAATTTATAAAGTTCATTGAACAATCACAAGTTACAGATAATAACGGAATTTGTTTTTGCCAATGTGTTACTTGTTTAAATGAGAGACGATTAGAAGTTGAATTGATATGAGAGTATATTCTATGTGATGGTTTTTGGCGAAGTTATACAACCTAGACATGATGAATTACTAAACATTCCTCATATGTCCAAATCTCAATATTCTGATATGAATCTCGATGATCAACTAGAGGACATGATTCATGAGATTGGAGAAGAATCTTTTCCGCAAGCCCATTTGTATGAAACCTTGAAAATTGATTTTGAGATGTCTTTGTAACCGGGTTGTACACATTTCACATGTTTATCGATAGTATTATAATTGATAATTATTAAGGCAAGAAATGGATGGACTGACTAAATTACTTGAATTGTTAAATGAAATATCACCGAAAGGTAATACATTACCCACAAATCAATATGAAGACAAGGAATATCTTGTATTCAATGAATTTGGAGTATACAAAAATACATGTTTATCCTAATGATTGCATATTATGTAGAAGAGAGTTTGAAACATTACATAATTGTCCAAGGTGTGGAGTTTCACGCTACAAAGTGAAGAATGATGATTGTGATGATGTCAACACAAAAAAAGGGCCCTCCAGCAAAAGTATTATGGTATCTTCAAATTATTCCATGATTTGCTTGATAACATTACTGATTCATTAAACCTTATGTACATGCAAATGGAAGAAGATTTGATGGATTGTTACACCATGTCATTGATTCACCAAAATGGAAGAAAATTGGTGTAAATGCTCGTAAAGATCGGGTTAAGATGCATGTACAATTAGAGTTACAACCATAAGCTCATAAAAAAGAACATATTTTCCTCCAACATGTCATATTGTCAAAAAATGAGAAACAATGTTTTTATGGATGTTTATATGAATTCGAAGTGCTGCAAGGATACTCTTCAAATATTAAGAGTCTTGTGTCAATGAAAGATTGAAACTTGTTGACTTAAAATCCCATGATTGTCATGTCCTTATGTAACAACTTATATTTGTGGCTATTTGTGTTATCTTACCTAAAAGTGTCAGAGTAGTCATTACTCGTCTTTACATATTCTTTAATGTTATTTGTAATAAGGTAATTAATCCTAATAGGTTAAATGATTTGAAAAATGAAGCAATCATTATATTGTGTAAACTAGAGATATTTTTTCCTCATTCATTTTTCAACATTATGGTTTATTTAGTAGTTCATTTGGTGAGGGAGTGTTAAGTGGTAAAAAATTGATATAATTATGTCTTGAATTGTTATGAAACCACTTAATTTATGTTAATTATAATCTATTTTTCTCCCAATATAGGATGAATTCGAGAATACCTTGATACAAGAGTAAGGAGCATAATTGTCAGCATAATTGGAGTAAAAATGGAAGAAGGAAGAAGATTTTCAGCATGGAAGTCGTTCGAGTAGGATGGACTCTCGCTTGAGCGAATATCAGTCATTCTTCTCTGGAAGTCAGTCGCTCAAGCGCAAGAAAATTCGCTTGAGCGAATGTTAGTTATTCTTCTCTGGAGTTCAATCGCTTAAGCGAGCGTTTTGTCGCTTGAGCGAAAATAGGAAACTTTCGCTTGAGCAAAAGCTGTCGCTTAAGTGAAAGACGCGGGGCCCAATTCTTCCTATAGAAAGATAAGATGTGTTTTGAGAAAAGCAAGCGGTTTTGGGGAAAAGAGGTGCGACTACTGCTAGGGTTTCATCCAATCTTCATCAATTCTTCACTTCTTCCTCATTTGGAGCATTGTAATGGCCAACATGAGTGACTAACCTCATTCTCTTGGGATTTGGTGCACTTCCTTTGAACTCTTTTGTATCATGATGATATTTTGAGATATTAATCTATGTTTTGATGTTGTTATTCTTATCCTTTGCGCTTTGGAATGATTTATTCTTGATGTTTGGGATATGATTGGAAAATATATCTTGAACCCTAGATCACGGTAAGAATAGTTGTTACGTTAATTGCCAGGAATGGAATAAATGTATCAATTGCTTAACACCCTAAACCTAATGCTGGAAAATCTTTTAATTGTGTGAGGAATCAACATTTATTAGGTTTTCTTATGAAGTTCATGTGTGAGGAATCAACATGGATGATTTGAGTAGGTGACATCAACATTGTTAGGTTAATTGACGTTCTTAATTGACATAGTCAATACAAAAGAGGAGAAAGGAAGGAAGTCAATCCTAAGTGCCTTTAATTGATATTTTCTCAACAATTTACAGTTCTTTGTCATTTAATTTCAATTCAACTCTTTATGAAAAACTCAATTTGTTTTAATCTACTTAATAAGCATATAATTGGGAATTTCCATTGAAATCGTTCCTCGTGGGATCGACTTTTATTTAATCGAAATACTGTACTGCGATTGATAATTTTGGTACGTTTGTGAATAATTCAACAAGTATTTCTGGCGTCATTGCCGGGGAACGATGTTCTTTGAGAATTCTTTATTTAGCTTATTGAGTATTTTATTTTTATTTCTGTTTTTGCTTTATTTTTCATTTTTATTTTGCTTAATTATTGTCTTGTGCTAATCTTTGCTTGAGTTACTCTTTTGATTTATGTGTTTAAGAGGACAAGTATCTTCAGAGCAGTTAGAATTTAATCCAGAGATTGAAAAAATAGCTTGATGGAACCAGGGTAGAAGAAGAAGGGAAACTCAAGAACAAGCCACAGGAGAATCAGTTAACTCTCCTTCCACACTCAATTTACCAGATCCAATTATAGAAGATATGGTAGAAGACGAAGCAAATCTGAATCCAAATTCAAATTTAAATCCAAATCAAAATCCACATTCAAATCCACCTAGAAGAACACTCAGAAACTATGTTATGCTGCAAGGTCCAAGACATTTTTCCAGCATTGCTGTACCGGACGATCAAACATTACAGATGAATCCAACTTTCTTAAGCTTGATTAATGCTCATCAATTCATTGGATTGGATCATGAAGACCCTTACATTCATTTGTCTACTTTTTATGAGTTGATTGGTACCATGGGATTTAGAGCAACAAATCTTGAATCTGCATATTTGAGATTATTTCCTTTTTCTTTGGCAGGTAGGGCAAAGGAGTGGCTGAAGGCACATCCTAATCAGAGTTTGACTGATTGGAGGAACATAGAAGAGAAGTTTCTAAATAGATTTTTCTCACCATCTTGCTACATCAAAGCAAAATCCGACATCACTTCTTTCAGACAAGGAGCAGATGAATCTTTTTATGAAGCATGGGAGAAATTTAAATCACTGTTGAGAAGATGCCCAAATCATGGATTTGAAGACATTGCTCAATTGAATATTTTCTATACTGGCCTAAGACCTGATACAAAGATTCTATTAGATGCTGCAGCAGGAGGATCCATGCTAGATGCAGAAATCGAACATGCTACAAGAATTATTGATGCACTAGCCTTTACAGACCAATAGGCCCAACATTATAGACATCCAACTCAAAAGAAAGGAATGTTAGAGCTTAACACTTCAGATGTTATGTCATCTCAGAATAAAATTCTGACTAAACAGATGCAAACATTGACTCAACAAATAACGATGCTACCTCAACAAATACATGTTATTCAAGCTTCTCCTGATCAACAATTCATGAAATGCGACTTGTGTGGAGGTGATTATTCAAATAACAATTCTCTTATCAAGACAACATTCAACAAGAAGAAGCTAATTATATGGGTGCTCAAGGTAGTAGTCAAGGAAGACAAGGTAATTTCCCTAATTCCAATAATTATCAGAATAATTTTGCACAAGGATGGAGAGGGAATCAAAATCAGAATCAGAATTAGAATCAGAATTTTGGGTAGAAACAAGGTGTTAGCTCATTTACTAGACAACCTACATTTCAACAATAGTCATATCAGCAACCTCCATATCAACAACAACAACAACATTATCCTTCAATGCCTGACAGAATGGGTAAATTGGAGGATACTTTAGAAAAATTCATGCAAAGCACCATGGCTAATCAGAAAAATACTGAGGCTTCATTCAGAATTTTTGAGACCCAGATGGGCCAACTAGCTAAACAATTATCTGAGCAACAAGTAGGACAATTTTCAGCTAACACACAAACCAATCCAAAGGAGCAATGTAAGTCAATAACTACAAGGAGTGGTAAGGTTATAGGAGAAGGGATTGGTGACAACCTGGTGTTAAGTGGTAAAAAGTTGATATAATTATGCCTTGAATTGTTATGAAACCACTTAACTTATGTTAATTCTAATCTATTTTTCTTCCAATATAGGATGAATTCGAGAATACCTTGATACAAGAGTAAGGAGCATAATTGTCAGCATAATTGGAGTAAAACTAGAAGAAGGAAGAAGATTTTCAGCATGGAAGTCGCTCGAACGGGATGGACTCTCGCTTGAGCAAATATCAGTTATTTTTCTCTGGAAGTCAGTCGCTCAAGCGCAATAAAATTCGCTTGAGTGAATGTTAGTTATTCTTCTCTGGAGTTCACTCATTCAAGCGAGTGTTTTGTCGCTTGAGCGAAAGATGCGGGTCCCAATTTTTCCTATAAAAAGATAAGATGTGTTTTGAGAAAAGCAAGCATTTTTGGGGAGAAGAGGCGTGACTACTGCTACGGTTTTGTCCAATCTTCATCAATTCTTCACTTCTTCCTCATTTGGAGCATTGTAATGACCAACATGAGTGGCTAACTTCATTCTCTTGGGATTTGGTGCACTTCCTTTAAACTCTTTTGTATCATGGTGATATTTTGAGATATTAATCTATGTTTTGATGTTGTTATTCTTATCCTTTGTGCTTTGGAATGATTTATTCTTGATGTTTGGGATATGATTGGAAAATATATCTTGAACCCTAGATCATGGTAAGAATATTTGTTACGTTAATTGCCAGGAATGAAATGAATGTATCAATTGCTTAACACCCTAAACCTAATGCTGGAAAATCTCTTAATTGTGTGAGGAATCAACATTTATTAGGTTTTCTTATGAATTTCATGTGTGAGGAATCAACATGGATGAATTGAGTAGATGACATCAACATTGTTAGGTTAATTGACGTTCTTAATTGATATAGTCATTACAAAAGAGGGATAAGGAATGAAATCAATCCTAAGTGCCTTTAATTGATATTTTCTCAACAATTTACAGTTCTTTGTCATTTAATTTTAATTCAACTCTTTATGCAAAACTCAATTTGTTTTAATCTACTTAGTAAGCATATAATTGGGAATTTCCATTGAAATTATTCCTCGTGGGATCGACTTTTATTTAATCGAAATATTATACTGCGATTGATAATTTTGATATACTTGGCAATAATTCAACAAGTATTTATGGCGCCGTTGCCTGGAAACGGTGTTCTTTGAAAATTCTTTTTTTAGCTTATTAAGTATTTTATTTTTATTTCTGTTTTTGATTTATTTTTCAATTTTATTATTGTCTTGTGCTAATCTTTGCTTGAGTTATTTTTTTGATTTATGCGTTTAAGAGGACAGGTATCTTCAGAGCAGTTAGAATTTAATCCAGATATTGAAAAAACTATTCGGAGGAACCGGGTAGAAGAAGAAGGGAAACTCAAGAACAAGCTACAGGAGAATCTGTTAACTCTCCTTCCACACTCAATTTACCAGACCCAATTATAGAAGACATGGCAGAAGACGGAGAAAATCTGAATCCAAATCAAAATCCACATTCAAATCCACCTAGAAGAACACTCAGAAACTATGTTATGCAGTGTCGCCGCTGTCAAAAGAGGCGGTCGGAGCACGCGATGGTTCCGACTTTCGTTTTCGCATTTTAGAGGGGTGACGTTACAACGCCCTTAGGTTGTCCGATAACTGGGCTGGACCTAAGAGCGAGGTTTTCGAAAGGGAGCTTTTAGGTTGTGCGATAATCGGGCTGGACCTAAAAGCAAGGTTTTTGAAAAGTGTTCTAATGGAGTCGCCATCGATGTTTTTACCGAAAACATCGGAAAAGGAAAAAAAAGGAAGGCGTTGGTTTTTAAGAAAACCAAATTTGGCCATTATAACCAGAGTTGGATAAGGGAGTTAGTTACGTGTGAGGAAGGTATTAACACCCCTACAATGCCCCTTTCGGGTTCCCTATGATAGACCAGTTATTTCATAAATAAAATTTAAAATGACGTTTTTACCCTTTTATTTGTGGAATTAAGAAAATAATGACTACATGACCCTAGTAGCTAATGTACAGATAAATATAAATAAAAAGGCAGTAAAAGAGAGGGAAAAAGTAAAGAAACCTCTGGAGCAAGCTTTCTTGATTAATTCTCTTAAAATTAGACGCTTTTTGACAGTTCTTCGCTCTACAACGCTATAAAAAGCTCTCTAAGAACACTCAGAAAACTCCGGAAATGCTTCGGAGCGGCTCTAGGAGAAGATTTTTAAGAAATGATAGAAGGAAAGGTTGAAGAACTGTGTGAAATGAAGGGGGGGTGCCTCCTTTTATAGGGATTCGCGCCTGTCAAGTCGAGACCGCCGTCTCGCCAAACAGGATGGCAGTCTCGCCAATCGGGATAGCGGTATCGATTTGTCAAATGGCGAGAAGGTCGTCTCGCCAAACGGTAAGGCGGTCTCGCCACGGCAAGTGGCGAGACGGCCGTCTCGCCAAACAAGATGGCGGTCTCGCCCTTGCCGATGGAGAGACGGCGGTCTCGACCCTTCAGGTGGAATTCCTTATTTTTTTATATACAAAAAGTCTTCCTACTCTATTATGGGGCCTAATAGTCTATCATAAGGACCTTTTAGGACTTGCCCATCTTCAAATTAGAGGTCTTTTGCTCTTTATTTTGAGACCGGACAAGATTTGGGGTCTACAGCTACCCCCCCTTTACTCGATCAATTGACTATGGGCTTTCGTGTCATAAGGTCGGTTGGCAAGTAAAGGAGTTAACCCTCTTGTCTGGCTATCCTCTGGATGCTCCTTCGATGCGGTAGCTGACCCTCGGGATAATGAATGTAGTCTGGTACTGTCTTCAGGATGCTTCCTTACTGCGGAGGCTGACCCGTCTGACGATATTTTGGTGAGGCTTCAGGATGCTCCTTTGATGCGGTAGCTGACCCTTCGGCTGATGAAGATTTTCCTTTGGGATGCTCCTTTGATGCGGTAGCTGACCCCTTAGGTGGTGGTGAGTTGTATCTTTTGGATACCCTTTTGCAACAGGGCTTATCCTTGGATGTGGTGGCGGCTTACTGTTCTAGCCCATGCGCCAAGTGAGAAACCTTAGGATGCTCCTTTGATGCTGTAGCTAACCCCTTGGTTGATGAGTATGAACCTGAAAGAATTAATGGTTGAGTTCAAGAGGGGGGGTGAATTGAACTTAAAAACTTTTTCGCAAAACTTTACTTTCTTTTGGAAGAATGAGTTATCTTTATTCAATTCTTGAAAAGATGATTTGATTTAAAACACAGCAAGATTATATTCAGAATTTAAAAGAGATGATAGAAAGAAATCAACACACAAATTTATACTGGTTCACTCTAATCCAGAGCTACGTCCAGTTCTTGACAAAACCTGTCAAGTTTCCACTAATACCAAGTGACAATTACAATCCGTAGATCCTCACCAATCTACACCAAGAACTATCTTTTCAACCTATAAGATAGAATCTTGAAAAACACCCAGTAACCAAATCCAGTTACTGTACCAAGTGTAGCTTACAATCCAATCTACACAATTCACACGATACAAAAGAATAAGGAAAGAAGAAACCTGGACTTTGAATTCTAATTGCCCAGCACCAATTCTAAAGCACTCTCTCGCTGTGAATGACCACAATGTTGATCAAAGCACCTTATGATATGACAAAATCTTGAATGCAGAGAGAAAAACGTAGATGAACGATTCACAGATTGATTTCTCAAGTTTTCTCAAGTAGTGTGTTGTATTGTATTGTATATATCAAAAGTTAGATCAAATCTGTATATATAGAGTAAATCATAGAATCAGATCTGATTCAACTGTCAAAAACTGTTTCAGAGAGTCAAAAGATCGATTAGTTTAAAGTAAAACAGTTTAGAAGAGACTCGATCGATTAGAACTCGAAGTATGATCGATCAGACCGAAGTTATGATCGATTAGAACCGAAGTATGATCGATCAGATCGAAGTTATGATCGATTAGAACTGAGGTATGATCGATCAGACCGAGTTATGATCGATTAAAATGAAACTATGATCGATCAGAATATTATTTCAATCGATTAAAATATCGATTCAATCGATTGATTTCATTTAAAGTTCCATTTAATCGATTAAGACATCGATTCAATCGATTGATTTCATTTAAAGTTCCATTTAATCGATTAAGACATCGATTCAATCGATTGATTTCATTTAAAGTTCCATTTAATCGATTGATTCGAGTTTTAATGGATTAAAACAACTTAATGAAAAATGACAAGACTCTGTTTCAATCGATTGAAAATCATTTCAACAGATTAAATTCCTGCAAATACTTAGTTAAAAAATAGTCTCTCCGTTTCAACAGATTGAAAAATATTTCAACAGATTGATTTTCTAAAAACTCTTAGACTTAAAAAATATCTTTATTTTAACAGATTGAAAAACGTTTCAACTGATTGTTTTTCCGAAAACTCTTAGATTGAAAAATATCTTTCTTTTTCAACAGATTGATTTTCTAAAAACTCTTAGACTTAAAAAATATCTTTATTTTAACAGATTGAAAAACGTTTCAACTGATTGTTTTTCCGAAAACTCTTAGATTGAAAAATATCTTTCTTTTTCAACAGATTAAAAAGTATTTCAATTGATTGTTTTTCCGAAACCTTCATATTGAGAAATTTACTAAGTTATTTTAACTTGTTGATTCTGCGAATCAATCAATTGAAAATACGATTATATAGAACTACTTACTCTGTTAAGTGATTTTAACCGATTGAAAATCTTTTTCAACAGATTGAAAAACTTAGTTTGTTCTTTTAATGCAGAAAATGATTTTCAATGCTATGCAGAAGATTAAGGCGCTTCATCACAACATATAATGGCCTATCAAGGGATTAAGTGCTCAAGCTAAAAACCTAATCATCTACACACCCACAACCTAAACTAAATTTATGTCTTCATCAAATTATATCTAAGTCTTCATCAAATCCACCAAGTGCTTCAATCTCCCCCTATTTGATGGAGACAAATAACCACCGCACCTGCATAAAATCAGACCAGAGACATGCATACCAGAGACATATATTTTGTGATGTGGTGTGTGTGTAGTGGCAGCATTTAATCAAAATAATTCTCCCCTATTTGACCGCATCAAATAGGTTGTCATGGATACAGATCCAATGGGGCCACTTGAGAACCCCCAAATAAAAAGCAGAATATAAAACCAACTAAGAAAAGAAAAAAAACAGAATTATCAGCGAGACATTGATCAAGTAAACTTCAATCATCTCCGGGACCTGGGTTGAATTGTATTTCCACAATTCTCGTTGTAAATGTCTTCAAGTTGATTATCGATGTGCTTGGAACCTTGCAATAAAATTCTCATCCAAATAGTGTCTGTCGAGCCCTTATAGCCGTAGTCATATTCATATGCCTCCTTTGATCAGCTTGAAGTTGATTCATTTGTCTGCAAGCATTGTTCTTTCAAACTCGTGACAGAGGTGTGCCACGGTCAGGCGGTGGATTGTATGGAATCATCTCCAGCGGGATCACTTCTTCCATAGGATCAGATGGATGAGCTCCGAAGTGCCAGGAATATCGGTGTTGATATTTTCTTCCTCTTGTCCATCTTCATCACTTTCTTCATCTCTTCCAAGCATCCTCCTTGGAGACCCACTCACCATCAACTTTCATAAATCCCATTTTGTGAAGCATAGAGTTATTTATTTCGTTTGTTGAACGAACTGTCTCGACAAGTTCTCCTTCAAGATCAACACCAAAATATGTTAAAAATTTGGAAATCAAGTATAGCATAGGGGTACCTGAAATCACTCGAGTCTTTTTGCCTTGATCATGTGGTCTTTGATGACAAAAACCCAGCTTCACTCGAATCCCGTGGTGAATGCAATACATTAGTACTAAATCTCCCTCATTTAGCACCGCATGATTGCTCCCCCTCGGAGTGAGCTGCCAAGACACAATGCAGTGCAAGCAACCTTTCTTCCAATTTTAGTTTCCCAGTATTGAACGAGCTGACAGAGGCATGCCTATTCTTCATGCATGACCGAAAATATTGAACCTTATTAAATTCCTCCACATCGAAGTACACCCTTTGGTGACTTTCACTCCTAAATCCTTTAAACCAAGAACCTCATTCCAGATGTTAGGAGTAATCTCAATGTCCACACCTTTAACTTGGGTTTTCAAGGTGGAACCTTCAAAGGACAAATTTGTGAAGAAAACTTTGATTAAGTCGGGATAAATCCTACCGTCCAACTCCGTAAACTTCGAAGCTTTTGATGTTGCAAGCAGCTTTCGATGCCTCTAAATCCTTCAAGCATCAAACCAGGAAAACTTTAACAGACTTTGGTATGTTGACTTGTTTTCTCGCTCAACTCATGAATAAACAGATTCATTTGCTCTTGGTCCCCGTTGAACCAAGTCTCAATCCTTCCTTCAACATTTTGTTCCTGCCGAACGTAAGACGACTCGCCTCGCTTGATTTCTTTCTTCCGGACTTCGATCGTTTGAACATGCTTGATGAGCAAAACAGAGAGGAACCGAGAAAGAAAGAGTTGAAGTTAAGGAAATAGGAATACGTAAATCGTTTGACTTCGGGATTTTGTCTTTAGTCTTTTTGTGATCTTGCACAGTGATGATAAAGGTGGAGAGAGAAGAGTTTGATACGTAAACACTTAATTACCTTCGCAGTATGTATTCAATCGAGTCGATCAAGTATTAAAGGAAGTGGTTGAGATTTTATCTTATTGTAAATGAGTTCAACCTAATCTGCAGAAATTACTTGTGTGCAGAGCCAATTCATTTAATTTCAATTAATCAATTGATTTTTCCCGTAACCAATTGATTTCGCACTTCGCAAAAATTCATAAGTGAAATAAACCAATTGAATCAATGAATAAATCGATTGTTTTTGCAAAGGAAAATTAAGCAAAGTACCATTAGTGAATTCAATCGATTGAATCGAAGATTTAATCGATTGATTTATAGAAGAAAATTTGCAGAGCTACAGGGTTAGTGAAATAAATCGATTAAAAGCGTATCTAATCGATTGAACTAATAACATATCAATACCGAGAGTAAGAAACAGGAAATCAACAGATTATTTCGCAGCTTCAATCGATTAAAACAAATAATATCAAGTTATTCATGCAATTATTAATCGATTGAACTTGTTATCAGCCTGTTAAAAGACATACAATTACTATAAAGAATCAGCTTATACAATACTAGATATATCTAGAATTCCTAATTCAGTCCTAAGCATATTAAGTCTATCTCTAGGAAGTGGTTTAGTGAATAAATCAGCTAACTGTTTTTCAGATTCAACAAATAATATCTCACAATCACCCCTAGATACGTGTTCTCTAATAAAGTGATGTCTAATTTCAATATGCTTAGTTCTAGAGTGTTGAATAGGATTCTTAGTTAAGTTTATCGCACTAGTATTGTCACAAACCAGAGGTACCTTGTTTAGAGTCACTCCATAATCTGTTAGTTGTTGCTTGAGATAAATGCTTTGAGCACAACAGCTCCCAACTGCAATATATTCAACTTCTGCAGTTGACGAGCAACACACGCTTGCTTTTTGTCGTGCCACGATATAAGACTCGCTCCCTAGTAGATGACAAGTACCAGAGGTACTTTTTCTCGTCCAATCTACATCCTGCAAAGTCGAATCAGAAAATCCAACAAGCTTAAGGGACGCACCTTCAGGATACCATAGTCCAACATTGATCTGTTCCCTTAAGGTACTTCGTAATCCTTTTGGCAGCAGTAAGATGTGATTCCTTTGGATTTGCCTCGAAATCTTGCACACGGACATACACTAAACATAATGTCGGTCTACTAGCAGCTAGATAAAGCAGAGAACCAATCAAACCTCTATATTTAGTTTGATCAACAGATTTCCCTTTTTCATCTAAATCTAAACAAGCAGCTAGTAGACATTGGTGTAGAGGATTCCTTGCAATTGTGCATATCAAATTTCTTTAACAGCTCATTGCAGTATTTAGATTGACTAAGAAAAATGCCATTTGTTAATTGTTTAACCTCGTAGACCAAGGAAGAAATTCAATTCTCCCATCATAGACATTTCAAATTCACTTTGCATTTCTTTTACAAACTTATTACACATGGCATTATTGGTGGAACCGAAAATAATATCATCCACATACACCCGCACTGAATAATGTCGGTACCAGCATTTCTTAATGAACAGAGTTTTATCAACCTCACCTCGCTTGTACCCTTGATCAATTAGAAAATTACTTAACCTCTCATACCATTGTCTAGGTGCTTGCTTCAAGCCATAAAGAGCCTTTTTCAATTTGTAGACATGGTCGGGATGCTTGTGATCTTCAAACCCAGGAGGTTGAGAAACATACACTTCTTCATTGATAAGTCCATTAAGAAAGGCACTCTTTACATCCATCTCGTAGTAATCTGAAACCACTTAAGCAGGCATAAGCTAATAACAATCTAACAGCCTTCAAGCCTAGCTACAGGTGCAAATGTTTCATCAAAATCAATGCCCTCTTGTTGGTTATACCCTTTGGCTACCAACCTAGCTTTATTCCTAGTGATAATGCCGTGTTCATCTAGCTTGTTTTTGAATACCCACTTAGTACCAATTATATTGATATCTTTGATTTTAGGAACTAATTCCCACACTTTATTTCTTTCAAATTGATTAAGCTCATCATGCATGGCACTAACCCAAGTATTCATCATTTAATGCTTCTTTAACTGTCTTAGGCTCTATTTGTGAAATGAATGCCATATGATTACTGTAATTGATTAAGAGAATGTCTAGTAGATACTCCCTTATTAATTTGCCCGATGACATTGTCTAGAGAGAGATTTCTTGGGACAATCCACTCTTTAGGAAGCTCTTCCGGAACACCTTCTTCCTGTTCTACAAGAATTGTAGATGGATCAGCCTTTGCAGGGTCCACAGATGGATCACCCTCCTCAACAGCATGTTGATCTCGTGCTACTGGGACATTTCAACCGATAAGAATTATCAGCTTAAATCTTCTTCATCGCCAGTATCTGTTGATCTATTCTGCACAACTCGAGAAAACTCATTAAACACAACATGTACAGATTCTTCAACTGATTTCAATCTTAAATTGTAAACTCTATATGCATGGCCGAATTTCATTTGGATGTTTTGAAAATGTTTTTCAAGAATAGATCGATTAAACAAATTATTTTACTAATTTGGTCTTTAATATTCGTTTTGAAAATGCAATAGTAAAATGATCGATTAATACTTGAAAGAATCGATTGTTTCGTATTGGAAGAGATCTAGAAGATGATACCAGAATTTAAATCGATTAAAACGAAAATGAGTCGATTAAATTTGATACCTTAGTGATTTTAGTTGATATAAATTCATTCTAATCGATTAAAACAACTAAAACTCAAATCATGAGAACATTTTAATCGATTGATTCGCATTTCAATCGATTAAAACTGCATCTGACAGATTTACTAAAATCTTCCGTAAGTTATTTTAATCGATTAATACTGGTTTATATCAATTAAAACAATCAGCTTTAGACAAACGAACCCGATTCGTAGCTCGAACTTCAAGGGATTCCCAGACTTTGTTCCCGCAAAACAAGTTAAGAATTTTTCTGGTACCCTTACGTATTTTGGGTCCTTAGGAGTCAAATTTTCTGTTTAACATGTTTTGGAACCCATTTCTTCCTACCTTGCGGCACAAAATATTTCCTAGCATGACAGAATTTTATAGTATGTCCTTTCTTCATGCAAGAATGACAAGATGAGAAAGGGGATGCCGTTGTTTTTCTGTATGAAAAGAAGTTCAAATATTTTTTAGTTTTTACCCCATTCTTAGGTTTGTACCCGATTCCGTAACGTTCAAACACACAGCTTTTGAGATCCAAGCAAGTGCATCTAAATTCTCTTTACCTTGAGTAAATTTTGTTAAGGTTTTAGTTAAGTAATCAACCTTATTTTGTAAAATAGTACACTTTTCACAATTCTTATTAACAAGCAACATTATCTGCAGATGAATAGATAATATCTAGATGTTCTAAATCTGCTTTTGCTTTCTAGCAGTTCTTTTTCCGGAGTTTTAACTCTATTTTCTAACCAGTTATTTAGCCCTTTCAACCGATTATTTGTATGAGATAAATTTCCGGCTTCACTATGCATTTCATTGAAAGCATTCAGTAATGTGTCTGTAATTCATTTCATTTTCTGTAGGAGTTGAACTTACATGTGATGAAGAGGATTCACGACCAGCCATCAAACACAAGTTCACCTCTTCACCTTCGGATTCGAACTCGGAAGAAGATTCATTGTCTTGCCAAGCTATGTAGGCCTTTTTCCCTTTGTATCTTGAATCTTTCTTGTTCCGATTCTTGGTCTTTTCTCGGACAGATCGCTCCTTATGTGACCCGTTTACCACAAGAATAACAAGTAATATTATTTTGAACAGATTCAGCTCTTTCTATCATTGTACCTTTTTACTTGGCCAGTCTTGTTCTTTCTTCTCGAAATTTCCCGAATTTCTTAACCAATAAAGTCGAGTTCTCGGACTCATCTTCTTCGAATCACCGTTTTCTTCAATCGTCTTGAGAACAATATTTCTACTTTTCTTTTCTCGCATTCTCTTGTTCTTTGAACCGATTGATTTCCAACTCGTGTTCCCTTAACTTACCAAAGAGTGAGGCAGTAGTCATTTCAGATCAAATCTCTTGATTCGGATATTGCTTGTCACCTTTGGTTGCCAAGTTCTGTCCAAACACTTCAGTATTTTGATATTCAACTCCTCCTTGTCAAAGGTCTTCCCTAGCCCGATCAAATGATTAACTATGTGCGTGAATCTTTTCTGCACATCTCGCAATTGTCTCCCCTTGCTGCATTTTAAACAACTCATAGTCCCCGATTAACTCATGCTTTCTTGCCCTTTTCACATCAGATGTTCCTTCATGTGTGACCTATAGAATTTCCCACATCTCTTTGGCGTAAGCACACTCGAGACACCCTGAAAAACTCATCAAGATTTAAGGCAGAGGTAATAATATTCTTTGCAGTATAATCATATTGCACTCTCCTATTTTCTCGCATCAGTCAACTCACTCCAACTTTTCTCAACAGCTTTACCATCTACTATATGAGTTGGTTTAAAAGGACCATTAACAATTGTTTCCCAAATGCCTCTATCAAGGGATTCAATAAAGATTTTCATTCTAACCTTCCGAGAAAGAATAATTCACACCAAGCAAAAAGTGGAGGCCTGTTTATGGAGGCTCCTTCGAAAATTTCATCTTTCCCTCAGCCATTGGACCGATTACTTGAGTAACTTACAAGAACCAGCTCGATGCCAATTGAAAGAATTAATGGTTGAGTTCAAGAGGGGGGTGAATTGAACTTAAAAACTTTTTCGCAAAACTTTACTTTCTTTTGGAAGAATGAGTTATCTTTATTCAATTCTTGAAAAGATGATTTGATTTAAAACACAAGCAAGATTATATTCAGAATTTAAAAGAGATGATAGAAAGAAATCAACACACAAATTTATACTTGGTTCACTCTAATCCAGAGCTACGTCCAGTTCTTGACAAAACCTCGTCAAGTTTTCACTAATACCAAGTGACAATTACAATCCGTAGATCCTCACCAATCTACACCAAGAACTATCTTTTCAACCTATAAGATAGAATCTTGAAAAACACCCAAGAACCAAATCCGAGTCATTGTACCAAGTGTAGCTTACAATCCAATCTACACAATTCACACGATACAAAAGAATAAGGAAAGAAGAAACCTGGACTTTGAATTCTAATTGCCCAAGCACCAATTCTAAAGCACTCTCTCGCTGTGAATGACCACAATGTTGATCAAAGCACCTTATGATATGACAAAATCTTGAATGTAGAGAGAAAAACGTAGATGAACGATTCACAGATTGATTTCTCAAGTTTTCTCAAGTAGTGTGTTGTATTGTATTGTATATATCAAAAGTTAGATCAAATCTGTATATATAGAGTAAATCATAGAATCAGACCGATTCAACTGTCAAAAACTGTTTCGAGAGTCAAAAGATCGATTAGTTTAAAGTAAAACAGTTTAGAAGAGACTCGATCGATTAGAACTGAAGTATGATCGATCAGACCGAAGTTATGATCGATTAGAACTGAAGTATGATCGATCAGATCGAAGTTATGATCGATTAGAACTGAAGTATGATCGATCAAACCGAAGTTATGATCGATTAAAATGAAACTATGATCGATCAGAATATTATTTCAATCGATTAAAATATCGATTCAATCGATTGATTTCATTTAAAGTTCCATTTAATCGATTAAGACATCGATTCAATCGATTGATTTCATTTAAAGTTCCATTTAATCGATTAAGACATCGATTCAATCGATTGATTTCATTTAAAGTTCCATTTAATCGATTGATTCGAGTTTTAATGGATTAAAACAACTTAATGAAAAATGACAGCACTCTGTTTCAATCGATTGAAAATCATTTCAACAGATTAAATTCCTGCAAATACTTAGTTAAAAAATAGTCTCTCTGTTTCAACAGATTGAAAAATATTTCAACAGATTGATTTTCTAAAAACTCTTAGACTTAAAAAATATCTTTATTTTAACAGATTGAAAAACGTTTCAACTGATTGTTTTTCCGAAAACTCTTAGATTGAAAAATATCTTTCTTTTTCAACAGATTGATTTTCTAAAAACTCTTAGACTTAAAAAATATCTTTATTTTAACAGATTGAAAAACGTTTCAACTGATTGTTTTTCCGAAAACTCTTAGATTGAAAAATATCTTTCTTTTTCAACAGATTAAAAAGTATTTCAATTGATTGTTTTTCCGAAACCTTCATATTGAGAAATTTACTAAGTTATTTTAACTTGTTGATTCTGCGAATCAATCAATTGAAAATACGATTATATAGAACTACTTACTCTGTTAAGTGATTTTAACCGATTGAAAATCTTTTTCAACAGATTGAAAAACTTAGTTTGTTCTTTTAATGCAGAAAATGATTTTCAATGCTATGCAGAAGATTAAGGCGCTTCATCACAACATATAATGGCCTATCAAGGGATTAAGTGCTCAAGCTAAAAACCTAATCATCTACACACCCACAACCTAAACTAAATTTATGTCTTCATCAAATTATATCTAAGTCTTCATCAAATCCACCAAGTGCTTCAGAACCCTCATCAGGTTAGGTGCCTCAGGATGCTCCTTCAATGTGGTAGTTGACCCTTTGGCTATAGTGGCGGCTTACTGATTTCGATCATGCGCCGGTTGATGTGAGAAATGCTCTCTTGCTTTGAATGTTTTCTTTTGGTAGAGTATTTCGGTGTGCCAGAGGTCTTTTAATTTTTGACTTTTCTGATGGTCGTCCAGCTCGTTCATTGCTGGGGATTCTTTGGTTATGGTCGTCGTGTCAGTCTGCCTTGGCTAACGTTTCAGATTTAATCCTGCCTTTTTCTGTGGTTTATCTTTTTTCTCGCGACTTTGGATTTTGGCTTTTTTGGGACTAAGCGTAAGTCTTTTTATTTTTTAGTCTCTTTTGTTACATTGACTTTTTCGGAAAGAGAGACTACAGACAAACAGTTTTACTAAAAATTTATTCATATTATGATAAAATTTAGTACAATAATTATTTCAATAATGTCCCTAAGAGGGCGGTGGACTCGAGCCGGGAGACGATCCGGGAGGGGAAAACTGCCGATACATATGCCTTTGAAATTCCTCCTGGCTCCGAATTGAGCTGAGTTAGTCTTGCCGGATCATGTCAGGTCCTGTCTCATCTCCTCCTGCATTTGGCCGAAGGTCTCCAACCGTGTCTCGAAGACATCTTATCTTAGGGACATCTGGTCCAACTGTTGGCGCATGTCATAGATATTGCGGTTGATGCCAACGAAGTCGTCCCCGTACTGCTATTGCTGTTGTCGCTGCTGGAATTCCGAGGGCCTCGGGATGTCCTGCATCGCAACCAAATCTTGGAGATCTAGGGTCATGGCGAGTGTAGGGTGAAGGGCCATCTGGGTCCCTTGCCGGATGAGCATCCCCATGCTGACAAGCATGGACCCATTGATGTATTCGGGTTAGAGATCAGAGGGGATGTTCTCTCTGCCGCGGCACCCCCACTTCTCGGCTAGTGGGGTGATGAGGGGACCCATGAGGATGGCTCCCATAGGACGGCACCCGAAATCTTTGAGGGCCTTCACGAAAAAGTAGTCGGGATTGCACCGGTGCCCATGGAGCATGCAATGTAGGGCGAAGAGGTCAGGGTGGGTGACCTTCCCCTGACTTTCCTTTCGCTCGTGGATGGTTCCCGCCAGCAGCTTGTGGCAAATGTGGAGGGCGGGGGTAAGTGCGGACCCTTTCAGTAGGGTCGGCAGAACTCGTGCCCCGGTGAGATCTTCCCACATCTCACCAGCTGTGAGGGTAGATGGCCGCTCACAAATGGCCCCGTGATATTCCGGGGTCAGGATATGCTCAGGCTGGACGAAGCTGATGGAGACATTGAATTCGTCCAACGTCGTCGTCCGGTAGGACCTGTTCATGAAGTACGAGACCATTTTGACCGGAGGGATGCCCGGGATCATCGTGGGGTGCTCAAACAACGTAATGGAGGCAAGAAACTCCATTACGGCTTGTGTATAAATGTGAGTGGGGGGAGGCTGGAGGAGGAAGCCCCACCCGATACTCTCAATGTACTCTCGCACGTCGTCCTCCCATCCAAATTCAGCGAGGAGGTGAAAGTCCAACCTCAGCATGGGGTGCCAGGCATAACCCCGGATGTGCTCGAGCCTAGCCTGGTGCTGGGGTGTCAGCTGGGTCGGGTCCGGCAGGACCGGGGCCGCAAATGTGCTTGGGCCGGAACCCCGACCTCTCTTCCTGGAAGACTCTCCTCTATGCATCTTTGGTAAGAAAGCTAAAAAATATAGAACAAGGTGCATAGAAATCAAGAAAGGATGCTCCAAACCACCCCCCATGCCCTCCTATTTATAGAATTTTCGCTACTGGTCGAGACCGCCGTCTGGGATTTCGGGATGGCGGTCTCGATTTAACGAGACTCGGGACCGCCGTCTGGAACTTTGAGACGACGATCTCGCTTTTGGTCTATGGCGAGACAGCCTTCTCGCCAAGCAAGAAGGCGGTCTCGTTTTTGTCCAATAGCGAGACAACGGTCTCGAATTTTGGGAAGGCGGTCTCGATTCAACGTGGGTCGAGACGATGGTCTCAATAATCAAGACGGAAGTCTCGCTTTTTAGAGAGATTTTGTTTTTTTTTTGAAGAAATAGGACATTGTTCAAAAACATTTTATGCATGCAATGTTTTCATGTTTGATGCCCTATAATGCTATTTCATTAGTTTTTTCAGAAGGATTAATTGGTGTGTCTTTAAAGAGACGAGGGCCCTCTGATGTTTGCTTCTTTGCTGTACTTGTTTGTGTTGTTTTGGACTTAACTGACCGAAGAATGACTTTTGGTTTGGAGAGCACACTTTGCCACGTCGGTGCCCTTTTTCCTCTCTTTAGGGATTTCAATCCTCTTGTTAATTATATGCCTCCCAAACTAATTGTTAGAATAATGTAGTGAGGGTCAAGAGAAGAGAAATAAGAGGATAAATTCAACGGCTTGTGTTTCAGGTGGTCGATTTTTATTTAGAAGAGATTTTGTAAGAATGGCTGGCTAAGGTTGGCTTGATTGTTTAAGTTGTTGTTTGAACAAACGTTTTTCTTTGTGGATTTGCGCCTTAGCCTATTTCCATTGCTTTCATGGCCAATTGATTTCCCCAGACCGCCCTTTGGGTTTTCGGACTAGGATATTGTGTTTTGATCTTATCTTTTGTCTAGGTTCCTTTTTTTCTTGTTTTGGGAATCCTATCGGACCTTATTTTGTAACCCTAATTTTTTCCTAGGCTACCCTTTATTTTTGATCGGGTGTCCTAACGGGTTGACCCTAACTTTTGTGTAGCCCCCTTAGTGGTTTTCCTACCGGGTATTTTGCCCTTTTTCTTTTTTTGCCTTTGGCTTCTATGAGCTTTTTCTTTTGTTTTTACACAATATCGGCGGAGCACGACTTTATTTATGATGAGGTAAAACCTTATTTTATGCTTCTAATCAATCAGCTTGATTATTATGGCAATGGTACATTTTGATTATTTGGACGCATTTTTATTCTTCTCTTTTTTTGTTTGCTTAAACATGGTTATTATGAGGTCTAGACATGAAGTAGCAAGAAGAGAAACGAATAGTAAGAAATGTATTATTTATTAAATAGTAAGGGAATATGTGCCCAAAAGATGCCCGGGGTCGGGCTAGCCCCGGGGGATAATCTCTAATAATCACTGGATTTACATCCCTTAAGAAAAGAAAAAGAACTCCTAATGACTAGGGTTGCTCATGACGCTTGTATCCCTCCGCTTCGGAAAATCTGCTTGAGTGTGCGGAGGGGAGACTTCCCTTTTCTTCTTTCTGCTCGGCCCTTCGTAGGGTCATATCCTAGGCCATACTTTGAAGGGTTATCTTTGAATTTTGGGGGTTCCCTCATCCCTTGGGAGTCTGCCCCCAGTCCTTGGCCAGGATAGTAACCATGTTTCATCATCATACGGGCTACCTTTGTATTATTGGGAAGTCTCTCTACACTGGCAATTTCAAGAGCTTGAAAAGTTGTTTCAAGGGCCTCTTCAGCCGCATCCACATAAGGTTGGGTAGACGGTCTACTGATCAAGATAATGTCTTCTGCTTGGACCGTGACCAGTTTGTCATCTACTATAAACTTGACTTTCTGGTGGAGCGTTGAAGGCACTGCCTTAGCGTCATGAATCCAAGGTCTGCCGAGGAGACAACTGTACGTTGGAGTAATGTCCATTACATGAAAATCAATGTTGAAGATAGTGGGTCTGACTTGAATTGGCAGATTAATTTCTCCCACTACTTCTCTTTCGGATCCGTCAAAGGCTCGAACGATAGTGCTGCTTCGGCGCAAGCGGGTGATCAATGTCGTACTCGGTCAAATAATTAAAACAGATAAATGTAGTACTAGGAAGCTTTCCTAGGTCGTCTCCCAAAGACCACGAATTTCTATCAAAGCTTATCAATTTTTAAAATTAGAACAGTAACAAAAAAAAAAGGGAGTTTTTCAAAATTAAAATATTAGATGAAACAGAACAAAAGCAGATTATAAAAATGCGGATTAAAAACAGATTAAAATGCAATTAATTTTCTGATTCTAATGCAGTGTCACTTATCCTAGATTACGAAATTAATTTGAAATTAACCAACTAAGCGAAGATAAATCCCAAATTATATTCTAATTCGAAATTAATCAACTAAGCGAAGATTAATCTCAAATTAGCTTTAACCCTTGTTCCAATATGAAATTAACCAACTAAGCGAAGATTAATCCCAAATTTTCCTTAACCCTTATTCCAACATGAAATTAACCAACTAAGCGAAGATTAACCCAAAATTATCCTTATACAATTAAGCATTGCATACATCACATAATCTCATATCTAACACAGAATTAAGCAAATTGTGATATTAGTTTTGGTTTATTAAGCATAAACAAATTATAATTCAACACTGAGATTAGAAGATGAAGAGTGAAGAGAACAAACGAAATGAAATTGAATAACAAAACCTCAAAGATCTACTTGCATTCTTCTCAGAAAATCAATACAAAGATTTAGCTATCCATGGAAAGTTGAAAACGCAATAGAAGAAACATAATTAAAATCGAAACAAGAATTTAAAAATAATGACAGAAGAGTAAACAAACTTGAATATAAATTGCAGAAGATGAAAGGCGGCTGTGTGGTGGTTTCATGGCAGCAGAAAACGAAATTGAACCAAACTTTTTAATGAGCCTTAAGCAGTCCAAATTAAAATGCAGAGAAAACCAGCATGAAAACAAACGTAAAAAAGAACTACAGTGGCTGCTTCTCTCCTCCTCCTATTGCTCCTCTAAAAATACCAGCCTACCCTAACCCTAGAGTCCCCTAGGAATGGCCCCAAGCTGGCCCATACGGGATTACACATCAAACAAACCCTAGCTGACGTGGCAATCATTAATATGATGTGGAAATAGCAGCTGACATGGCAAGTGACGTGGCAGTGACATGGTAGGTGACGTGGCAAATGACATGGCAATGATGTGGAAACTCTCTTCATCTCAATATTAATGTCCATACTTCAAAATTGTTTCACCAAAAATACCTAAAAATAATTAGAAACGAAAATTAGACCAATTAATGCTAAATTAAGAAAAATTTGGAATAATGGCCCAATGAAGCCCAAGCAATGAAAATGCACTAATAATAGACAATTAAACACAATGCACCAATTAAGATAAGTACAGAAAGATAAGAAAATGCGGGAAAATAATGGCTCATCAGCGGGTTTCTTGAATAGTCAACTTGTCAAGTGTGCACTTGGGCATCACGTTCAATGATGACCCGTTATCCACAAGAACTTTAGTGATGAGATACTCCTTGCACTTGATGGAAATGTACAAGGGTTTGTTGTGGCTCGACCCCTCTAGGGGGAGTTCTTCATCTGTGAAGGTGAGGTGATCGCTTGCCGTAATGTGACCGATGATCCTCTCAACTTTTTCTTGGGATATATTATGAGGTACATGTGCTTCGCTCAAAACCTTCATCAGGGCGTTTCTGTGCAGTTCCGAACTCATCATTAGAGATAATAGAGTTATCTTTGCAGATGTATGATTGAGTTGGTCGATAATGGAATACTCGCTTTGCCTTATGAACTGGAGTAATTCATCAGTCTCCTCCTTGGATTCTTTAGTTTCTATTTCTTCGGTCTATTTATTTTTCCCTTTATTTTTGGGGGCATCCTCTTGCAATTCCTTGGGGGAGTATATCCTTCCACTTCTGGTCATGCCCCCAATGTCGGCTAAATTGGAGATATCCTCCTTTATTGGTGAAGATTCCTCATATCTCCACGGTACAACTTTATTTGATTCATAGGGGAAAGGACGAGGCACAAATAATCGCACAAGCGTCCTTGCCCCCTCTTCCTTATTAACCTTGAGAACCAACGACCGAGGCTTATTATCCTCTTGTGGTGAATCGACCGTTGGGGAGAGCTTGATTAAGAGCGGTTTTCTTTCCATCCTTCTGATTGGAAGACGTGTCAGTTAATCCTTCCTTTTTATTATCTTATTTATTAAGAGCAAAGGAGGGGAAATTAAATATGCAAATGAATGGAATGCATGCAAGTAGACAACTGCTGAATAAAGAAATTTTATTTATTCATAGAAAGTGTACATTCCCCTATTCCACGCTACGAAGCAACTTTTGACAGAAACGGAAAAGCCTAAAGAAACCCACAGACAGGTCTTGATCTCTATGTAATTCTCTTTCGGCTTCCCGAATGTGACAAGCGAGTGCTTCAGTTTGCTTTTGAACCGCCTGGGTCATATCTTCACTGTACTTTTGAGCCTCTTTGATCTTCGCCTCTTGATGGATGACCAAGGCTTGTAGCTCGTCGAGTTTTGCAAGGGCTCGGTCCTTTTCTCGTAGTACTTGACTATACTGAGCTAATCCATCTCTTTCTTTGCAGCGTAGCTCAATGAGACTTCTGTTGAGCCTCTGGTTAGCCTCCTGCTCTTGGCATATTTCAGACCGAGTCCTTGTGAGGTCCTGTAGTAACTCTTTGATTGTCTGAGCCTATTTTGCACATTCAGCCTCAAGGCATGCTGATTTGACGGTTATTTCCTAAAGTTGGTTATCAGAGCTGATTTTGGCAGTTTTGGATGCTCGGATAACTTGCTCGTGATTTGATGAAGACATATATTGTTTATAGAGTTTATTTTGTGGGTGTGTAGGTGAATAGGTTATAGGTTTAGAATTTAATCTCTTGATAGTTTCAGTAGATCTTGTGATAAGCGCCTATAAATGATGCATTTCATAGAACTTATTTTACTGCATGAAAAACCAATCTTTAAGCATTAAAAGAACAAACTGAGTTTTTCAATCTGTTAAAATCACTTAAAATAGGAAATGTATATATACAGTCAAAATTTTAATTGATTGAATCGCAAAATCAACAGGTTAAAATGTTCTTGATGGTTTTTCCATATTAAAGGTTTCGCAATTTTAATCTGTTGAAATCAAGTTCAACCTGTTGAAACAGAGAGATGTCATTTTTCATTTTTAAGTTGAAAGTAATGAAGATCTTATTAAATTACTTTGGCAAAGATCTTGTTGATTTGATGAAGTCAAGAATGGAGTCAAAGGCTACTTTGTGGCAGTCAAAGGTCACTTGGATAAAAGAGTAGAAGGATTAGTGTGTCTGCAGCTCTGCTTAGGTATAATCATTTTTATCTTTCTGCTGCATGAGGTTTCTTCATTTAAAAGATTTTGCAAATGCCTCTAAAAAATGTTTTAACGGTTAAAAACAAAGCATTTTGACAAAAGGTTTTTTAATCAACTATTTTAACTAATAGTACATGAGCTTTATCAACTAAAATGTTCTTCACACTTTTATAACAGGTTTTTAACTGATATAACTTCGAAGTAACCGATTGTTTTCATTAAAATGATTTTTGAAAACCTTTTGTTAGTATTTTAACTGATACAGTTTCGAAATAATCGATTAAAATCACTTAAAATGTTCAGGGAAGTATTCTGGCAGTATTTTAATCGATATAACTTCGAAATAATCGATTAAAACCACTTGGAGTACTGTTTGAAATCATAATAAGCATATGACCGATCAGAACCAGATATGATCGATCAGAATTGAGTTATGACCGATCAAAATTATTTTAATCGATTAAAACTGCGTTTCAATCGATTAAAACAACTTAAGAAAATTTGTACTAAGCGTTTTAATCGATTAAAACAGATTTTTATCAGTTAAAATCACTTGGAAAAGTTTATAAGAATGTTTTGCAGTATTTTAATCGATTGAAAGACGAAACAATCGATTAAAATAGTTTGGAAGATTTTTTGTAAAGAGTTTTAATTGATATAAACATTGTCGTATCAGTTAAAACAAATTTGGAAAATAATCAAGAACGTTTTAATGGATTAAAAGATTATTTTAACAGATTAATTAAACCAGCAGTTTTGAAAATCTTCTATATAAACAGAATTGTTTAAACTTTTTAAAAACACATCTTTTGGCAATCAATCAAGCAATCAAAAGTGCTACTTTCAAGAAAGAATCACGCTAGTTTTTGTGAAGTTCATCAAAGTTCTTTCTTGAGGCAAAATTGCATTCTTTTGGAGAAGAAACACATACTGCAGAACTGCATAAAACTGGTTTGAGCGTTCTTAGTTTCTTTCGTTTGTTTCTTTACTTTCTTTTACTATATTGTGGGTGCCTGGAATTGTGGGCACTTGGTTTCGTGAGCTGGAATTTGGCTGCAGGGTTGGTCAAGAACTGGAATTTGGTTCTTGGTGAAAGGTTAGGTGCAGGAACTGGAATTGTGGTTCTTGTGGTAGATTGAGTGTGTGATTAAGGTTGTAATCTGTAAAACATTCAATCTAGTGGAACCCAGCTCGAATTTGGCTGGAGACTGGACGTAGCCCTGGGATTGGGTGAACCAGTATAAACCTTGGTGATATCTTTCTAAACCTTTCTCTTCTATAATACTGTGACTGCATTTATTTTGATTGCTTGTTGTGTATGATTCAAAAATTGGTCAGATATCTTAATCTTTGAAATAGATAATCTGTTAATTGCGAAAATCTTTCAAAGATCAATTCACCCCCCCTCTTGATCTCAGCCTACATTTCTAACAATTGGTATCAAGAGCAAGGTTCTTGAGAATTATTCAAGTCTGTCGATCCAAATGGATGGAAGTAGTTTTTCTGAGGGTGCTTGTATTGATAGACCTCCACTATTTTGTGGAACAGATTATCCATTTTGGAAGATTAGGATGAAGATCTTTATTGAATCTGTTGGTATAAATGTGTGGAATATCATTGAACAGGGAACTTATGTTTGTCGTCGCCGTCCGTTCCGACGTCCTGGGACGTCTCGAACGTTAATGCGAGCGGTTGCGAAAAGATGGTTGAGACTCGCGTTTTTTGTTAAAAATATGTTCATTGCCTCCAAGGCGCTCAACGATGAACTATCCTCTAATAGAAGCAAGGTTTTCGAAAAGGGTTCTTTTGGAGTCGCCACCAATGTTTTAACCATAAACATTGGAAAAGGAGAAAAAGGCATTGATTTTAATAAAAACCAAACTTGGCCATTATAACCAGAGTTGGGTAAGGGAGTTAGTTACGTGTGGGGAAGGTATTAGCACCCCACAACGCCCCTTTCGGGTTCCCTATGACGGATTAATTCATTTAAGTAAAGATTACAAGAAATTACACTATTACCCTATTTTATTCGTACAATATTTAAATATGGCTATCTACATGGTTTATCTACATTGCATATAGAAAGCAGTAAATAAAGCAGTAAAAGGGAAGAGAATTGAGAAGAACCTCCGAAGCAAGCTTTATATTATAAGTCTTTTACACAGAGGACTCGCGTTTTTTGTTAAAAATATGTTCATTGCCTCCAAGGCGCTCAACGATGAACTATCCTCTAATAGAAGCAAGGTTTTCGAAAAGATGGTTGAGACTCGCGTTTTTTGTTAAAAATATGTTCATTGCCTCCAAGGCGCTCAACGATGAACTATCCTCTAATAGAAGCAAGGTTTTCGAAAAGGGTTCTTTTGGAGTCGCCACCAATGTTTTAACCATAAACATTGGAAAAGGAGAAAAAGGCATTGATTTTAATAAAAACCAAACTTGGCCATTATAACCAGAGTTGGGTAAGGGAGTTAGTTACGTGTGGGGAAGGTATTAGCACCCCACAACGCCCCTTTCGGGTTCCCTATGACGGATTAATTCATTTAAGTAAAGATTACAAGAAATTACACTATTACCCTATTTTATTCGTACAATATTTAAATATGGCTATCTACATGGTTTATCTACATTGCATATAGAAAGCAGTAAATAAAGCAGTAAAAGGGAAGAGAATTGAGAAGAACCTCCGAAGCAAGCTTTATATTATAAGTCTTTTACACAGAGGACGCTTTGCGGCAATCCTTCACTCTACAACGACTCTCCTCTCGAATAGACTCGACTCGACTAAAATTTTCTAGAAGAATCGAATGCCGGAATACAAATTCCTTAACTGATTGTTACCTATTAAAGGCAATCAGAAAGATCATTCGAAGGAGGGAGAGAAGAAGACAAGTCTTGGAGTTGTCTGGGGTGTCTGAGAATGACAAATGAGGCTCCTATTTATAGATTTCGCTGCCTAGAGATCTGGGACGGCCGTCTGGGTTGGGACGGTCGTCCCAACTGTGCGTTTTGCACTGGGCCAAGCTGGGGCGAGAGTGGGACGGCCAGTTTGGGTTGGGACGGCCGTCCCACTTGAATTTTGGGGTTTGGGACGTGCGTCCCAAAGGTGAGACGTGCGTGTCACTTGTCTTTTGATGTTTGGGATGGTTGTCCCAAGTTTGGGACGGCTGTCCCAACCTGTCTTGGCCTGCTTTCGCGTTCTGGGACCCCCAGGAAGCTTTCCTTTCCTTTTTCGGACGTAGATTGATGCCGATAGATGTCCGTTGAAGCTTTATCTTCATATAGGTAGTCTTCTTGGCCTTTATTAAGATTCCGGGCGAGCTTTATCTTCGTGTAGGAAGTCTCCTTAGTCTTTATTGTGTGGATGGGTGAACCCCGTCTTGTTGCGGGAGGTCTTTCTCGGTTTTTGATATGAAGCCGGGTGAACTTTATTTTCGTGTGAAGTTTCCCTAGCCTTTATTTTGAGAGGCCGGGCAAAATTAGGGGTCTACAGCTGCCCCCCCTTCATCTGCCTAATTAATTTGTTGGTTTTAATATACCGACAAAATTATTCGGCAGGGGAAGGAGTTAACCCTTTTGCCCGGTTATCCTTCGGATGCTGCTTCTTGGATGATAAATATTTTGATAGGTACCAACCCCTATCTGGTTTGAGCCTCCTTTTATAAAGCTCTGGTGAGTACTTACCCTCACCCGGTATAAGTCTGTATTTTACTAGACTTTTGTGGGTACCTACCCCCACTAGGTATGAACCTTGTTCTACAAGGTTTTGGTGAGTACCTACCCTCACCTGGTATGAGTTCGCATTTTGCTAAACTCTTGTGGGTACTTACTTCCGAGGTGTTCAACACTGAACTATCCTCTAATAGAAGCAAGTCTTTGCACCCGTTTTTAGTAATGCTTCTGGTGAGTATTTTTACTCTACCCGATGCATTTTGCTAAGTTTTGATGAGTATCTACCCTCATCTGGTACAAAACCTTATTTTTAAGGTTACGGTGGGTACCTACCCCCACCCGTACGAATCTGCATTTTTGCTAGATTCGATGAGTACTTACCCTCATCCGGTACAGACCTTATTTTTTAAGGTTTTGGTGGGTACCTACCCCCACCCGGTACGAATCTGCATTTTTGCTAGATTCGATGAGTACTTACCCTCATCCGGTATGAACCCCATTCCGCAAGGTTTCGATGGGTACCTACCCCCACCCGGTCCGAACCCCGTTCCGCAAGGTTCCGATGGGTACCTACCCCCACCCGGTCCGAATCTCGTTCGCAAGATTCCGATGGGTACCTACCCCCACCCGGTCCGAGCCCCGTTCGCAAGGTTCCGATGGGTACCTACCCCCACCCGGTCCGAATCTCGTTCCGCAAGATTCCGATGGGTACCTACCCCCACCTGGTCCGAACCCCGTTCCGCAAGGTTCCGATGGGTACCTACCCCCACCCGGTCCGAACCCCGTTCGCAAGGTTCCGATGGGTACCTACCCCCACCCGGTCCGAATCTCGTTCCGCAAGATTCCGATGGGTACCTACCCCCACCCGGTCCGAACCCCATTCCGCAAGGTTACGATGGGTACCTACCCCCACCGGTTCGAACCTCGTTACGCAAGACTCGATGGGTACCTACCCC